>CM063504.1:79737457-79744957 GCA_032207245.1 Pardosa pseudoannulata
TGAGAACTAAATGTTAGCATAACTGCAGAAATTATTTTGGGTTCAAATAATGTATACACATAATAGACAAATATGCATTATGGCACCACACAAATACACAGTTAAAGCTATTACAAGTAATAAATACATTAATTTATGTTAATTTTGACCTATAAAGCTACAAGAATTTGAGTATTGTTATAGTTGTATTATTTAAACGTAATTATCAAACGTTGAACTGAAACTTTACAGCTAAAAATTTAGAAAAAGGCATACATCCCCTATATAATAATAGCCTAAGGTGTCTGTCGGCAAATTTTTGAAGCGGTTGTACCTGGAATGGATTCCTCGGCTAAGGGCAGGCGATTAAATTTATCAATTTATTCACGTAATAAATAGGTAAAAATAACATTTTTTTTCTAGCATTATGACGTCATTCCTTTAACCATCTCATATAATCATTTCTTGTTTTAAATTATTTAAATATCGCGTGCATTATTTTCATACGTTTTATCGCTGAACTTACATATTAAGCAAATAATTTTCTTTTATATTTGACTTAAATAATAGATTAAGTATATAAGTGATAATTTTAAATTCAATCATCGATTATTTTTTGTTGTAATGAAAATTTTATCATCGGTATTAACAATAAATTCTTTTCATATAAGTCGAGGACTACTAAATATCTAACTTTTAATTTATATATATTTGGAAATTAAGAAGTTTGTTTGTTTGTTATACATAACCACATGGTTTGACTAAATGAATTCCATGTGATTCTAAACTGCATTACAGGATCGGGAGACTCTAGAGGAGTATGACGATAAATAAACTATTGAGAGTGAACCAGATAATTCTCAGCCAAAAAACAAACCATTTTATTACCTGCCTCATTGGGTACTTAACAGTTCTGGAATATTAAAAATTTTACTGATCCCGTCATATGATGGGCTATATGCTAGTTTTTATTATAAAATTTGAAATATCTATAACATTAAAAGAAGCACGAAATTACAATACTAAATCAAACAAATAAAAATAGTTTTTTAATACCTAAACCGTCCTTACAAAACTGAGTACCTAAACTCTACTAGAGTATTTTAAAAACATTGTAGATGATCTGTAAACTATACAAAAGAGGTAAAATAGGGATGGGATTCCGCCTAGTTTTATGCACTGACAAAGGTATGAAACAGATACTCCATGTCTTAGTCCTTAGCGAATTTAGGGATTTGATTCTTGGTTTCATTTACAAACAGACAGAGGAGATATTTCTTGTAACTTGTCTATTTTGAGAACATGTTCTAAAATCAATATAACCATAAAAAAAGCTGGAAAATTATTGGAATGATGTATTAAACAAGGTTCCAAAGTGTCGTCAAGGACAGATAAAATAAATTGCTTTTGAAAAACCAATAGTTGTGTAGGCAACAATTGGATGTGGTTCGGCAAATTATTCCGTATTAACAATTTTTTATTAAATGGATATGCCATTTCTTAGGGCTTTCCAAGCATAGTGATATGATTTCGAGTTTTGTTTACCAGCGGACGCAGGAAAAATTGCAATATATTGTCAAAAAACATCCATATTAATTATGTAGTAGTGAATGTCCAACCAATTAGAAAAGGGTAAAAAAGTCTTTTCGCTTGAGGAGGGTAAAACGTGAGGATATCTCTATTGTGACATCACAAACTCTTTATCCGTTTATCACAGACTACACGCTGCATGATGTTAAGTAATATGTGATAAATTATCTTATCTCCTATGCTAAAACAACTTTTTTGTGTGAATTTAGAGTATACTACATACTTACTAAATTTAGAGTATATTCAGTTTCATGGAATCTCTTATCTTTGTGTTAAATAATATGTGATAAATTATCTTTAAATAATATGCTGAAACAACTTTTGTACTAAATTTAGAGTATATTACATACTTACTGAATTTAGAGTATATTCAGTTTCATGGAATCTCTTATCTTTGTGTTAATTTACAACATTACACAAAATTGTAAATACTATATATCATTATATTATTAATTATTTTATAATATCTAATTTTTAACATTTAATTTTAATATTTAATTTTTACCTTCAATCAGCAAAAATATATAAATAAGTAAATATGCTCATGTATATGTATATGCAAAAAAATATTTATTTCCCTATCATACATTTTATGTAAATATAACGATGCGAATCGTATTTCCGATGAAACATGTTTGTACAAAATGTATTTTAAATATTAACTTTTTTAAATATATATCAATATATGGACAATAAAATCTGTCGTGTAAAAATATATCATATATCTTTTTATTCGGTCCATCTACAAAATTGCCTTTAAAACCATATTCGATTATTGACCCTTTCCGTGTTTTTTATGGAAGATTATTTCTTCGATTTTTTTTATTTACTGTACTAATAAAAGTGTTTCTATTCTTTTTCAGTAACATCGCAAAAAATGTCTGTGGACATGGACCCTGTTTTTGCCGAGCCAATACCAAATGTAACAGTAACAGCTGGCAGGAATGTGAGCTTACCCTGCATTATTGACAATCTTCAAAATTACAGGGTAAAATGGATTTCTTCTTTTAAAAAAAAATGTTTATTTTTTATATCACTATATAGCATTTTTCATGATATATATCATTTTCATATATTGCCATGTGTAGTACGTAATTCATATATATATGCAATGATCTTTTAGAAATTTTTTCTTCCTATTTTAAATATTTTTATTGTTATTTGTTATATTTAATTTATGCAGAAGGAAATGTATTTTAGAGATTAATTGCTTTTAATATATTGAATAAATTTAGTCATCATATATACACACACATATATATGTATGTATGTGTGTGTATATATATATATGTACATATATATATATATATATATATATATATATATATATATATATATATATATATATATATATATATATATATATATATATATATATATATATATATATATATATACTATATATATGTATGTATGTGTGTATATATATATGTACATATATATATATATATATATATATATATATATATATATATATATATATATATATATATATATATATATATATATATATATATATATATATATATATATATATAAATATATATATATATATATATATATATATATATATATGTATATATATATATGTATATATATATATATATATATATATATATATATATATATATATATATATATATATATATATATATATATATATATATATATGTATATATATATGTGTGTGTATGTGTGTGTGTGTGTGTGTATATATATATATATATATGTATATATATATATATATATATATATATATATATATATATATATATATATATATATATATATATAATATATATATATATATATATATATATATATATATATATATATATATATATATATATATATATATATATATTTCATTATTTATATGTGTGTATACATTTGTATATATGCTGAGTTATCCAAATTAAATATTGAGCGTTTAAACATCTGAGTGTAAAAAATACTCTGTCAATATCCCTAATATTCGTACAACTGATCATCTTAATTTCCAATTTATAACAGTTGATTGTTTTTTATTTATTTATTTATTTATTAACAAAATAAAGCATTATAAACCACATACTATGAATAATAACTTAAGCAACATGGATTAAATTTTTTCTTTCTAATGCTACTTTATACTTGGCAGATATATAAACTTATTTTTTGTCTGTATCTGAGCATAAATATTGAACCATACAGATATTGTTTTCATGCAAATGGAAACAAAATATGTTACTGGTTAATGAAATGAACGTGCAATAAAATGTGTGTTATAGGAACATAAGGCTAATGAGATTGTTCATTGCCTTTAGCTTAAACTCCTTTCTATATTTTGATTAAAATATATTCTGAATACATTAGTGTGCTAATAAATAATTTGTATAATATATAATAATATTTAATCTTATTACATGCCAACAAATATTGCAAATTTTGGTGAAAATTTGATACTTCTCTACGGGATATCTGCCAAAAGTTAGAAACAATTTTATGATTAGTAATCTATTAAGTAAGCAAGATGAATTTAGATTAAAAATTTTAACGGTGAATAAGGTTTTAAAAATATATGGCTTATACCAATGAAGTCACAAGTTCATTGTCTTACTGAGAATTTATAGAAGTAGTAGATTCCACGACATATTCGAATAAGCAAGTTGTTATCCACAGTTTCTATTTTTCACTGACTTTTATTTAATGCTTAGTAATTTTTAAACAGCTTCTTTCTATTTGATGACAGTATTCCATTTTTTCAGATTATCTATATTTTTTCTTGATTAAAAAGATGTCGTTTCGAAAAGTTTCGAATTATTATTATCGAAATATATGTTTAATCACCTTACGGGGGACAATTCCTTCGGTACAATGTCAGGAAAATACATGAATTATTAGTTAGAGTGTCCAACTCAATCTCCTCTTAATCCTTTCGGTCTTTTCTCAGATCCATGCGATCGCATCACCCACTCCCTCTTTTGATTTCCGTCCTTGGGATTATTCAAAATCAAATCTATGGTACCTGGCTGGTAGGGAAAAACAGTATCGTCAATGAATTTTCTAGACGGTTGATCCACATGTTTCTTTAGACATTCCTATTTGTCGGATACACTCTAAAGTTCGACTGTCTACGAAGATCTTTACTGAAAGCTGAAGGATTTTCTAATCTCCACGAAATTGATGAATATCATCATATTGTCCGAACAAACCACTCACATATATATCTTAAGTCCTCCTATTTTTGTAACCGCGTTACTTACAAGCCCCTCTCAAATTTGAAATTTGATTGTCAATCAAGCTAATTTCAACCCCATTATACACGTTCCGACAAAAACCGATAAACTGCAAGCTGCCCTCCCCTTTCCTTTTCTTTTCATTGTTTCGATACAACTGCTATTGAAAAATGATATATATATTACATCAATATATATATATAATAATAAACATTCATAATAAAAGAAAAAATAATATATCTATATATATAATATATATATATATATTATATAATATATATATATATATAAATATATATATATATATCTATATATATATATATATATATATATATAATATATATATATTTATATATATATACATATATATATAATATATATATATATATACTATATACATATATATATATAGTATATATATATATATAAATATATATATATATATATATATATATATATATATATATACTATATATATATATAGATATATATATATATATATATATATATATTATATATATATAATATATATATATATATATATATATATATATACAAATATATGTATATATATATATATACATATATAATGTATATATATATGTAATATATATAGTATATATATATGTATATATATATATATATATATATATATTATATATATATATACATATATATATATATATATATATATATATATATATATAATATATATATATATATATATATATATATATATATATATATATATATATATATATATATATATATATATATATATATATATATATATATATATATATTATATATATATATATATGAAATTCAAATTTATACAAAACATTAGTTTATAATTTAAGATTTCAGAAATAATATTATAGATAGTAAATTTTTTCTTCTTTGGTGTGTTCATATTCTGCTTCGGTTTTAAGCATACTTTTTGAAATCATGAAACCAAATATTTTTATAAGTTAGAGTTTTATTAAAGGGCTGGGGAAAAAGTTATTTTAAAAATCAGCAGAAATGTTTATTGAGATGGAAAGAAAAAATGTTGTTATGATTATTTTTTTGGATTCAAGAAGTTTAAAATGCTGAATATATTTTATTCTTTTTAGAATAATTTGTTTCATTATGACAAAAGTGGGTATTTTTAATCTCGATAAAAAATTTTAAAAAAAGGTTGACTGAAACTAAAATATTACAAAAAAAATAGATAAAGAATTATGAAACGAAAATAAATGATGACTATTCAGTTAGTCATTTTCGTTAGTTTTAATAAAAAATTAATTTTTATTAATAGGTAACGAATTTACTTTGAGTTTCATGAAGATATGTTTGCTGCTTCAATGCAAGTTTTTTTCACAAATAATTTTTTTCAAATATTTTTCTCAGAAAACCCAATATAATTCATATAGAGACATTAAACAGTCAAAATAAATTTAAATTTATATTAGTAATAAAAAAATTCTGTAACTAGTTTCAAAACCGAAAATGTATTTATTCGTCTATTCTTAATTAAAACAAAAATAAGTTTATATTATTAGACAAGCTTTTAATCAGGCGTGTTAAAAATGCTGTGAAACACACAAAGAAATATTTCACTCTAGATTTACAGCCCATTAAATATTAATGTGAAAGAAAGAGAAAAGTTACGACCTTTATTTGGCTCCACACAATGCTGAAAGTGTTTTGGGGAGAAAAGAAAAAGATAAATAAATACCAAATGTAAACACCTGATAAAATTATACCGACAGGAAATGTTAGGATTTTTTTCTTCTTTATTACTTTCATTGTAACCTAACATGATAACTTATACAGAATTATTCTTCTTTTTTTTTAAGGAGAAAGTAACACTTTGAGATGATCTATGATACTCTCTTGTTTGGCTATGAATTATATTTATGCATTCGTTATTCAATTAAAGAAAATTTCCATATTTGGAAATATATAGGAGCTGTTTATTCAGACAATCCATATTTAGGCAAAAATCCATACTGGTGTTTTGCATTAGCTTATATAGTGATGTGATGGCGTATGTGACAAGACTAATGAGAGTCTTCTAAAAAAAAGACAAGCTAATACAGAATAGCACAATTAAGCTGAAAGTTTCAGAAATCGCTATGTAGAGTGTGTTATACAAATGACTAACTTTTCAGAGTTACTACTCATACGTAGTCATTCTGGCTATGTGGTGACCTCTGGAATGGCGATAAGACTATAGAAATTTCAGTAAACCTAAGTAATTTCAAAAGTTTTAAATCAACACTGTTTGAGGATATTTGTTTAGTGTTTATTTACATTTTTTTAAGAATATAAAGTTCAAAGTATCGGGATATTATTCTTAGTAGTGATAAATACACATATATACAAGGTTAACAAGAAATAAGTTCCCCACTTCTGAGGACATTACAATACGTTATGTTGGTCCCAATGTCATAGAATTAGAACTACAGATAATTCAAATGATACACTTGTTATTTATTTCATAAAAAAATTAGTAAAAATATACGTTTATTGGTGGCGTTGTGATACGCATAAGAACATTTAATATGCTTTACAAATGCTAAATATTATATAAAAGTGGCATTAAATGTAATCAATATGTGCAACTTCAAGTTCAACAGCATGTTGTAATTACATAACTATATTTTCCACATAGCTGATTGGAATGAATTTGGCGATTGCTGATTGGAATGAATTATCAAGAACATGG
>CM063504.1:79749957-79779957 GCA_032207245.1 Pardosa pseudoannulata
GTGCATGTCTACATATTTTCAAAAAAGTTGGCGGTATGTCCTATGAATGTTATCATTGTGTTTAGTAAGAAAATTTTTCACTGAATATTTCATGAAGTTTTGTGTAAAAATTTACCTTTAAAATTGAGGTAAAATTTAAATTTTTTTTACATGTACGATTTAAAGGTATGCATTTTGTTACAGTATTAGTTTTTTAATTGTACACGATCTATTTATCTTGTTATTATACATACATACCTACATCTAAAAGGCAGTATTTTATTCCCGAATTTTCTTTTAATATGCCTTGATATTATTGTCACACATATTGATTTATCGGTGAAACACACTATACAAACTCGATGCATAAAGATTTAAATATTTAAAGTTTAATATATAACATTTGTGATCATTTGGAAAACACTAAAGGGTATAAAATAAATATAAGATTTCCCTGTGGTATTTAAGAAGTATTCCCTTTGAAAGATATGAGAATCCGGTTTAATTACTTACCCTAAGGAAAGTAAGAGTAAATTGAGTCATAAAGATTCTACTTTGAACCTTTTGAAATTAAGATACTAAATAAACCTTAATGAGGGAGATAACAGGTATATTCAATTGATTTAAAAGAGTTTTCTCCCAGAAAAATAGCCCGGTATAAAATCAATGAAATCAATATTCATGACTGTAAGCATAATCAGCTTTCAAATTCGTCTTTTATTTTTAATCCTTTATGTTATCTTTCGTGAATTCCCATCATCCCTCGTTTACATTGTTCGAACACAGCTTCCTCTTAAATATTTCTGAATATTGGAAGGAAATAATCCAGAAATTCTTTACATTTAATAATAAATATTTTCAATTACAACCATTTCCGACTGATATCCATACCGCTTTTACGATTCAGTCTGACGGTAGCAGCACCGATTCTATGCAAATTATCCTCCTTTTGTGGGTATATGCGCCATTTACCCCCGCTCTGAATCGCGCCAAGCATTTAACATGTCAGATGAACGCTATAAATAAATAGATTTCTTGAAACATTATCCAAGGGGAAAGGAACAAAGTTGGCATACTTCAAATATTCCCGTTTTATTCAATTGATTTTTCTCAACATGCGTCTTCAAGCCTTTAGTTTTAAGGTCTTGAGATAAAATGGTTGGTCCATTATCCTGCAATGAAGATAAAATAAATAAATAAGAAAAAAACCACTGGGTGGTTTTATGCGAAAGGTTGGGATCCCTTTTATTACCTCTTTTGCATTTTACTGCCTTCTGGTCCTTGTATATTGAAATAAAATTCAGAATAATTTTGTAAATGCACTTCTTCGCCGGATTTCAGAATTACCTATTGAGATAAAGATGATTTGGATTTATTGCGCCGTCGTTTTTAGTAAGAATATCAGAACACGTTGAGTTCTTTTGAATAAATGAGAGTACTGAATTTTACATGCATATACTTTACATAAACCTCTGTTCGAATATGTAAGTGCGTTCTTTCACTCTGAGAAAACAATATGGCGAAATTCACTAAAATATACAGATATTTTTTAACCATAAAATAGTAAATCTAGGAGAAGAATTTAGCAATCAAATCAATTTTTTGGCAGTTGAATTAAATTGTATTAAAACTAGTTCTATGATGTACTTGTTTGTTTCAGACATAGACTCATACATATATTTGTTTTAACCATAAAATAGTAAATCTAGGAGAGAATTTAGCAATCAAATCGATTTTTTGGCAGTTGAATGGTAATTAAATTAGATTAAAACTAGTTCTATGATGTACTTGTTTGTTTCAGACACAGACATATACAGATATTTATTTAATCATAAAATAGTAAATCTAGGAGAAGAGTTTAGAAATCAAAGTAATTTTTTGGCAGTTGCAGTAATTAAAATTAGATAAAACTAGTTCTATTTTTTTACTTGTTTATTTCAGAACAGACATATACAGATATTTATTTTAGAAAATAGTAAATCTAGGAGAATAATTTAGCAATCAAACCACTTTTTGCAGTTGAATGGTAATTAAATTAGATTAAAACTAGTTCTATGATGTACTTGTTTGTTTCAGACACAGACATATACAGATATTTATTTTAGTCATAAAATAGTAAATATAGGAGAAGAATTTAGCAATCAATCCAATTTTTGCAGTTGAATTATAATTAAATTGGATTAGAACTGGTTCTATGGTGTACTTGCTTGTTTCAAACACAGGCATATACAGATATTTATTTTAACCATAAAATAGTAAATCTAGGAGAAAACTTTAGCAATCAAAGCAGTTTTTTGGCAGTTGAATGGTATTTAAATTAGATTAAAACTAGTTCTATGATGTACTTGTTTGTTTCAGACACAGACATATACAGATATTTATTTAATCATAAAATAGTAAATCTAGGAGAAGAATTTAGCAATCAAATAATTTTTTTTTTCAGTTAATAATTAAATTGAATTAAAACTGGTTCTATGGTGTACTTGTTTATTTCAGAGACAGACATATACAGATATTTATTTTAGTCATAAAATAGTAAATCTAGGAGAAGAATTTAGCAATCAAACCAATTTTTTTGCAGTTGAATAATAATTAAATTGTATTAAAACTAGTTCTATGATGTACTTGTTTGTTTCAGACACAGACATATACAGATATTTATTTTAGTCATAAAATAGTAAATCTAGGAGAAGAATTTAGCAATCAAACCAATTTTTTTGCAGTTGAATAATAATTAAATTGGATTAAAACTGGTTCTATGGTGTACTTGTTTGTTTCAGACACAGACATATACAGATATTTATTTTAGTCATAAAATAGTAAATCTAGGAGAAGAATTTAGCAATCAAATAATTTTTTTTCAGTTAATAATTAAATTGAATTAAAACTGGTTCTATGGTTTACTTGTTTGTATCAGACATTGACATATACAGATATTTATTTTAGTCATAAAATAGTAAATCTAGGAGAAGAATTTAGCAATCAAACCAATTTTTTGCAGTTGAATAATAATTGGATTAAAACTAGTTCTATGGTGTACTTGTTTGTTTCAGACACAGACATATACAGATATTTATTTTAGTCATAAAATAGTAAATCTAAGAGAAGAATTTAGAAATCAAACCAATTTTTTTGCAGTTGAATAATAATTAAATTGGATTAAAACTGGTTCTATGATGTACTTGTTTGTTTCAGACACAGATATATACAGATATTTATTTTAGTCATAAAATAGTAAATCTAGGAGAACAATTTAGCAATCAAACCACTTTTTTTCCAGTTGAATAATAATTAAATTGGATTAAAACTGGTTCTATGGTGTACTTGTTTGTTTCAGACACAGGCATATACAGATATTTATTTTAGTCATAAAATAGTAAATCTAGGAGAAGAATTTAGCAATCACACCAATTTTTTGCAGTTGAATAATAATTAAACTGGATTAAAACTGGTTTTATGGTGTACTTGTTTGTTTCGGACACAGACATATACAGATATTTTAGTCATAAAATAGTAAATCTAGAAGAAAAATTTAGCAATCACACCAATTTTTTTTTCAGTTGAATAATAATTAAACTGGATTAAAACTGGTTCTATGGTTTACTTGTTTGTATCAGACAGAGACATAAACAGATATTTATTTTAGTCACAAAATAGTAAATCCAGGAGAAGAATTTAGCAATCAAACCAATTTTTTGCAGTTGAATAATAATTAAATTGCAGTAAAACTAGTTCTATGATGTACTATTTTGTTTCAGACACAGACATATACAGATATTTATATTAGTCCTAAAATAGTAAATATAGGAGAAAAATTTAGCAATCAAACCAATTTTTTGCAGTTGAATTATAATTAAATTGGATTAGAACTGGTTCTATGGTATACTTGTTTGTTTCAGACACAGATATATACAGGTATTTATTTTAGTCATAAAATTGTAAATCTAGAAGAAGAATTTAGCATTCAAATAAATTTTTTTGCAGTTAATAATTAAATTGAATTAAAAGTGGTTCTATCATGTACTTGATGTTTCAAATCTTTAAATATATTTGTATTTAATATCCTTTTTAATACTGTTTATCAATGTTCAATATTTTAGAAGAATTATATTATATAGATTTCAGCTAAATTGCCAGACATTGTAAATGGAAACATTTTTTCTTTAATAAACTTGAGAACAAGTAGTCAATGTTCGTTAAAATTTATGGCATTTTATAAATCAGAGTAAGGTCAATTATAAACGAAAATTTTAAGGTCATGCATACTTTACATGTTTAAGTATTTGAAGTGTGCTCTTTGACTAAATATTAATTTGTAATGAATATATACACTTAAATATATGTTTGAGATTACATATAAATGTTTACACTTACACTTAATTTATTCATCCAAATTTGTTTATATACATTTATATACATAAACAGAAAATCAGAACCAGGATGTATCTCTTTACATCATATACCGTAATATGAATCAATACCCAGCTATGGTAATATGATTTAGCTAGAGCAATTTTAAAAAATCTTACAAATGATAGAATGTACAAACAATATATTTAAAATTGAGTTCTTTACTTAACTTTTATACATTTACTGCCAACCGTCTTCAATATAAACAACCCGTTAAAATAACTCTGCTTGACAGTTTTTTTTTAAATTATTGATGTGAAACTCTATATCAACTATGCAAATCTTACATTACAAAATTAATTAAACTAGGATAAATGAAGCAGCAATCAAAGACAAAAAAATGTCTAGTATATTAAATGAAAACAGGTAGGTAATCATGAAATGCAGTTCGATTATTTTACAAGTTTGTTTTCAATTCAGAGACAGGGTTAATTTATTGCAATATGAGGTCACAGTTAAGTGAAACCTACTGATTTGAGTCAGATCCTAACAGCTTCAAGTATCTTCCTGGAGTGCAGTTCTAATCTACTATGTGGCCTACTGGAAGACATTGATGTTATCAGTCATCACCCGATGGACAAACTAATAGTTAAAAAAAAACCGTGTCGTAATTGATAGATTCCTGTTAATTTACAATGGCATAGGTGGCCAATTTTTGCATATATAATTTCTACATTTTCTCTAAAATGTAAGCCACATATATTGTGTTACATATGCGGATCTAAATATATAAGGCAAATACAGTGGAATTCGCTTAATGTGATCGCGGTTCATGTTATCAATCGATTATTGTTATTAAAATTACTCGGTCCCGTTATTCTCTATTCATTTGTAAGTTAAAATTATCCCTTTATGTGATCGTTACATCGATTAATGTTATCAGTTTTTGAACCTCAGTTTAACTGGCAAAAGAATATTCACTTGCATTCAAAAGGAACCGAAAAGTGAAATGATTTAATATAAAATAGAAGATTGAAATTTTAAATCCTTATGATAGGTTACCAAAAATGAGTCAGATGAATGCTGCAGATCAGTTAAACATTTATCAGCCTCTATTGTGCAATTTTTGCAAAATAGTAATGGATGAAATAGAAGACACACAAAATCTCAGGACTACTAATTTTGCCAAGAAATGTTCTTGATGCGGTACACCTGTTAGCAACTTCTTGGAATCTAATTTCTGCTCAAACGACCAGAATCTGCTTCGACTACGCAGGATTTTGAGAATAAAATGACCAGAAATCTCATAAAATGCTAGAAAATCCTTCGGATATGACTCCTAAGGAGTTCGAGTTATGGGAATTAGATCAAAGCATCTCTGTAGCTTCCACATTAACAAATTAAAACATTGTCAATGTAAAACTGACGAATGATGGAACTAGTCGAACTGATAGGTCAGATGAAGAATCACTTGATATTGAGTCACCTCCTACAAGTGCTTAAATGAGAAATGCATTGAAAGTGTCAAAACGTGGAGTACAACACAGATGACTTTAAAAAACATTATGGTTACGAACAATTTATCAATAAGCTTCTTGGAAAAAATTGTAGACAGTCAACAATTGATCATTTTTTAATGATGTATACAATTCTTATATTTTAAAGGATAATATACATTACATAATTATAAAGTAAGTTTTTAATTTTATTTTGAAATTTAGTACGTGGAAATTAAAGGGGGGAAGGGTAAATTTATCTAATTTTGTATATCGTTTATTGTTATCCATCGGTTATTGCTATCGAAATCACGGTATCCCAAACTGATCACATTAAGCGGAGTCCACTGCATTTATATATTTTATAAAAATGCACTTAATTTAAAATTTTCCAGATCAAATCAGTATTAATCAAAGAATCGACAAAAAGTGTGCTGTCTTTTTAGAGAAGATGAAGAACTAATATTAGTTCTGCCAAATAGTAAATCCAATTACTTTTTATCACCGAGCAAGTTAAAGGTATCAAGAAACATTGTTTATATAGTTATACCAATTATATCTCCGGAATAGGCGATATTAACGACGATAGGAAAGAGCCACTTTCTCAGAATTAACTGAATAATTTGAAAATGGAATTTACCTAAACACAAATTAGATTTGTTAAGATATCGACTTCATTAAAGAGTATACAATATACAAACACGATATCCTCCCAGTATGGTCACCGAAAAGAGAATCTGGTTGCTTACTTCGGAAAATGGAGTGTTTTAGTTTGTTGGCCATGTATTATGGCATTAATAAAAGTTTTTATAATCCTACATATACGAAAAGGCGGTCAGCAAACTCACAAAAATACAAGATTAAAATTTCGCGCATTGACTAAATTAAACAGTAAGTTACTAATTTGATGGACATATAAGAAGTCTAAATATTACTTCATTTTATTCAAGGAAATAATTGGCTCATACTAACAGCTTTGTTTTAGATAATAGTAAAAATTTACTTTGTTCGTGTTCATACAAGTAACTTTCCTGACAATAATAAGATATGTGAGCTTTCATCACTTTGTCAGTTTCATACATACGTTTACCAAATAAAGTGGGCATTACTTATTATGTATTAATATTTTGGAGACAAAATACATGCAATCCCGTATAGAGTGTTATATTTTAAGGATTTAGAAAACAGACATTAAAGCATAATACTGAAGAACAATCACAAATGTAAAAGGGAATAGGTTGATATTAGTGGTAAATTGTAAATATGTATGATTATGCCTTTATTTTATAAACTTAATATGTATCTTTATAAAGAATTTTCTCTCTTCAAATATACTTCAAATCTCTTTAAAAATAATGTTTCCAACTTTTTAACAGTTTAGTTATTTGTATAAAGACTTCACGTAGTATGGAAACACTGCGTGAGTAGTAATTTAACTTTTTTTTATTTTATTAATTTATGTTTGTTTACCTTTCTAATTTATTTAGAGTATGTGCCTTGTTGGCATTATTTATATTGACAGTATCTGGTTTAACTTAGACAAACCATCCAAAATAAAATGTATCTAATAAAAACATATTTAAAATAAGAAAGTGCAAAACATCTATTTATATAGTCTTGTATATATATTTTTATTATGCATATTGGATTTACTTCCTGATAAAGTAAATTTCCTTAAGTCATTTGGTTTGAAACCAAATATTAATACTTTAGTGCGTATTTAAACTAATATAAGACTTTGGACTTTGAATTGGAATTCATAATTTAAATTAATTTAAATTCATAATTTTGATTAACTCTCGTAATTATGCAATAATTGTAGTAATAATAACACGAAATCTACAAATATTTTATGTTTTACTTTTTATACGTCGTTATACACCTGTAGTATTATAATCTACCATATTTAGTTCCATATTTATATAACTTTGAAATAATAAGTAGAGAACAGTAATAAGTAGTATATATTATTAAAATGCCTTTTAAATTATAAATTCCAATAAATATCATCGTCAATAGCAATCATTTGGAGATACTGTCAATAGCAATCATGCCCATAATGCGCATACTCTAAATAAATTAGAAAAGTGAACAAACATGAATGAATAAAATAAAAACAAATTAAAGTAATGCTCATGTAGTGTTCCCATACTACCTTATTTCTTAATACAAATAATTAAACTGCTAAAATAGACAAAAAAGATAACAAAAATGATTAAAGAATCAACAAAGACAACAAAAGACAAAATAAGAACTAATTATCGCTCTGCCAATGCAGAATAGTAAATCCAATTATGTTTTCTCACAGAGCAATTTAAAGCTATCAGCAAATATTATTTATATAGTTATACCAATGATATCTCAGGAACAGGCAATATTAAGGAGAGAGCCACTTTCTCAGAATTAACTGAATGATTCAGAAATGGAATTTACCTAAACCCCAATCAAATTTGTTAAGATATCAACTTCTTTAAAGAGTTTACAATATACAAATAAGATACCCTCTTAATATGGACACCAGGAAGTGAATATGGTAGCTTATTTCACAAAATATGGTGTTTTCGTTTGTTGTCCAGTTATTATGGCATTAATATAACTTTTTATAATCCTACATATACGAAAAGGCGGTCAGCAACAAATTAACAAAAATTCAAGATAACAAATTTCGAGCTTTGAATAAATTAAACAGTAAGTTACTAATCTGTTGGAATTATAAGAAGTCTAAATATTACGTAATTTTATTCAAAGAAATAATTAGATGTTAGTAAACAGATTTAGTTTCGATAATCGTAAAAAATTTACTTTGTTCGTGGACATCCAAATTACTTTTCTGACAATAATAACACATGTAAGCTTCCATCAATTTGCCATCCTCATACCTACGTTTACAATAAGTGGCTATTGCTTATAATGTATTAATATTGTGGGGACAACATACATGCAATCAAGTTTAGAGTGTTATATTTTAAGGATTTGAAAAGAGACAGAAAGGCATAATAATGAAGAACATTCATAAATTTTAAAGGAAATAAGAGGAGCTCAGTGGTAAATTGTAAATATGTATGATTCCAGATATGTATGAGTGTGCCTTTATTTTATAAACTTAATATGTATCTTTATAAAGAATTTTTTCCCTTCAAGTATACTTCAAGTCTCATTCAAAGTAATTTTTTCAACATTTAAACAATTCAGTTATTTGTATAAACACCACTCGTATTATGGAAACACTACTTGAGTGTTACTTTAACTTGTTTTTATTTTATTCATTTATGTTTGTTCTTCTTTTTAATTTATGTAGAGTATGTACCTTATTGGCATTATTCTTATTGAGAGTATTTCGTTAAACTTAGACAAACCATCCAAAATAAAATGTATCTAATAAAAACATGTTTAAAATTAGAATGTGAAAAACATCTATTATGTACTCGTGTATTTATATTTTTAGGATATGTATAGGATTAACTTCCTGATAAAGTAATTTTCCTTAAGTCATTTGGTTTGAAACCAAATATTAGTACTTCAGTACGTATTTAAATGTAATATAAGACTTTGGACTTTAAATTGGAATTAATAATTTCAATTGCCAAATAGATTAACTCTCGTAATTATGCAATAATTGTAGTTATAATAACACTAACTCTACAAATATTTTATGTTTTACTTTTTATACTTTTATACTCCTGTGGTATTATAATCTACCACATTTATTTCTATATTTATATAATTGGGAAATAAAAACTAGAGAACAGTAATAAGTAGTATATATTATTAAAATGTCTTTTAAATTATAAATTCCAGTGAATATCCTCTTAGAGTAAATTATTTATCTACATTTTGTTGAAGATAGTTCACTCATCACATACTTAAACCTTTCATGCATGTCTATAAAACTACATATGTATAAATCCTTTTATGAATCGAGCGTACAAACCTAGATATTTTAACATTAAATAAAATCTCTCACTAATTTCATGAACTAATTCTTCAGTAGGTACTTCTTATTTGTGTTTAAATCTGAACTGACAATATAAACTAATATAAAATTACCACTAAATTAGAAACAAGTAAAACTTGTAATAGAGTAAATTATATTGTCATTTTTGTTTCTGTTGGTCTGTATATCAAGTTGTATGTATATCAAGTTGGTATGTATATCAAGAAAATTACCTTTGTTATTTATTTTAACACAAACAAAATATGTTGCACTGAGCTGCGGTTAGTAGAAATTGTTCAACTGCTACTTTATTATAGACCACACTAACTGCCATATTATGTTCTATCATACAATGATGCAAACCATAACCATAATCGCTATAAGAATGTCATTTGAGGACAAGAGAACATAAAAAGAATCCTAGCATATCTGTGATATAAAAGTTACTTTAAAAATAATCCATCCTACTGCATTTTTTGAAAAGTTAACAAAAATGAAAAAGGGCATGAATATATATATATATATATATATATATATATATATATATATATATATATATATATATATATATATATATATATATATATATATATATATATATATATATATATATATATATATATATATATATATATATATATATATATATATATATATATATATATATATATATATATATATATATATATATGTATGTATATATGTATAGAACATTTGTAATGCATATAAAATATTAATTCATTGAAATTTAAAAGACAATTAGAAATTAAATAATGTTCTTTCAAAATATTAAAACATTTTGCCTTATAATACTTGAAATTTATAAATTGAATGTATTTATGATAATTAAATCTAAAATTTATTACTAGAAGTATTATCGATGACGTAAATATTTAATCTATAATTAACTTTCTCAATTCAAAACTATTTTTACTATTTCTAATGAATTCTCATAGTGCATCTCCATTATGGGAAAACAGAAAATTTTAGTTTATTTGTATCGAAACTTGCTTTGCCCTCTCTCTATCCTAATTAGTTTTTAGAAGGTAAATTATTTCCAATAACTCATCACCGAAAAATTCGAAGTGATTTTTGACATAAGGTCACTTTTTTTTAGGGGGGGAGGAATCCTGGCAATTTTTGTTCAAGTAGGAAAATGTATTTTCTACACTTAAGTTTCTTAAATTTTATTTCCTCCTTCAGAAATTAGAATTCTGTTTTGAATCTTGAATTCCCAAAGGAAAAAACTACTCTGCTAAGTTCTTTCATTTGAGGATCTACAAAATTTTCTAAAATACTTTAGAATTCTTTGCAGGAAAGATTTGTGATAAAATCATTTTTGTTGACAATGGAAAGAAATATACATTGTTATATTTTATATAATTTTATATACAAGAAAGAATAAAATGTATTTTCTTATAAATTCTTATAAATTATTCCTACATAATGACATCTTTTATAAAAGTACATAGTATAAATGATTTCATTCATTAAATTAAAAAATCCCATTTAAAAAGATATACTATTTTTTTTAATCTATCCACATTAAATATAGAACAGAACGCTTTACTTTGGTTTCGTTTAAAGAGAGCTATTTAAAATCATTTTGTAGCAATAGTATCCATATATTAAGTTGCAACATAAATCTTATTAATATTTTCATTGTGAAAATATTGCTTTTGGAGAAAATATAAATATTATTCACCACTAGAATTATTTATTATACAGATGAATGATTTAGCGTCATAAATAATTAAATGATTATTTTAGTAAGAGTGTAAGAAAAAATACTGTCAAGAAAAATTTGTATGCTTTAAAATGTTGATAAAATATATTAATTTAACATAATATCATATAACATATAACCATTCTTTGTTGTTGTTAGTCAGCTAACACAAACAATTGAGAAAATCAGATAAATGTTTAAAATAGTGAATTTAAAATAGGCTGTTATTAAGTTCTATATCTTAAAAGGAATGAGGTAACTACGTTAATGGAACTGATAATGCTATGTGCAACATCTAAATTTTCCTATCCGTTTCTTAATCAGTTAATACATGCAATTGAGAAAACCATATAAATGTGTAAAATAGTGAATTTAAAATAGGCTGTTAGTAAGTTCTATATTTTAAAAGTCATGAGATAACTATGTTGATGGAACTGATAATCTTATGTGCAACATCTAAATTTTCCTATCCGTTCTTGATTTAATACAGTTGTCACTCACAACGGAGAAAATCAAGTAGATTTTAAAAAATAGACTGTCATTAGTAAAATATACGCCTTAAAAACTGTTGTTAAATATATATTAATAAAAAGGTAATCTGATACAGAATATCTAAATTTTTCACTGTTTTTCAGCCAATTCATGAATTACTGGAAACCAAGAAAAATTATGAATACTCTCTAGACTTTTATAATTATAATCATTCAAAAGTATTAACTTAAGCGTAGTATATTATTCCGCTTATATTTGCTTTTAAAAATTATTAATATATAATTCAACTATTAGTCCGTGCATTAGATGCAAAATGCGAAACAATACTGAAACAATATATATATATATATATATATATATATATATATATATATATATATATATATATATATATATATATATAAAAGCAAATGTCTAAGAAACAATAATCACTTTAGGAATTTCCTCAAATTTCCTCCTATTTTAATTTTATAATTCGCAAAAAGTTCTTGAAAAGATTTCTAAAAGTCATTTATATTTAATAACTCCTAACGATCTATTATTTTACTAAAAACTAACAAATGTAAAACTATAACTTTTTCAAGCATTTTTAAATCATTGATAAAGATTTATTACATTAGTAACCTTTCTGACTGCGATATCCATAGCTTCTATAACTTGAATTATAATAGGGTACCCACTTATTCTCAATCTAATAGAATCACATACTAAATTTGATTGCATACATTTGCATAATAATCTGATTGTGCAAAGTCAAGTGGCATGATAAATTTATCCTACAGAAATACTCTCTTGAGCTTCGATAAGTGATTTAATAGTCCACCAAGGTTGTTAAATCATACTAGCCGTTTTCCCTCGAAGCAAATGGTGATACAAAGTCGCTAAGCTCATTTAGGTACGGTCATAAATCTAGAAAAATGACACACTTTATCTCTACCAGGAAAACAAATGTAAAGTAAAATAAAGGTTTTTAAATTTCATTGTTATAAATTACTTTATTGAAATATTTACACTCATATATTACTCGTTTATTTATACTCTCTTTTACAAAAGCAATGTAAACATGTTACTCTGTGAGTTCAAGCAGACTCATAACCGGACTAAGGCCGTTTGTGTAGGTCGCTGCTTTTGGATACCAAAATCTTCGGTTTCCTGCCTCTGATATGAATGTCCTAAGTCGTTCGAAACTGGATATAACCAGTTTAATTATCCTTTGTTGATTAATAAAAACTCTCTAATCTCTCTTCAAACTAAGTTTAATTAAGTAGACTCATATCCGGACTAAGGCCGTTTGTGTAGGTCGCTGATTTTGAATACAAAAATCTTCGGTCTCCTGCTGATGATATGGATGTCCTTAGTCGTTTTAAAATTTATATAAACAGTTTAATTATATTTTGTTGATTAAAAAAACTCTCTTAACCAAACTAAGTTTAATTAAGCAGACTCATATCCGGACTAAGGCCGTTTTTGTAGGTCGCTGCTTATGGATACCAAAATCTTCGGTTTCCTGTCGCTCATATGGATCTATTAAGTTGTTCGAAACTGGATATAAGCAGTTTAATTATCCCTTGCTTATTAAAAAACTCACCAAACCAAGTTAAGTTTAATTAAGCAGACTCATATTCGAACTAAGACCGTTGGTGTAGGTCCCTGCTTTTGGATACAAAAATCTTCGGTTTCCTGTCACTGATATCGATGTCCTAAAGCGTTCGAAACTGGATATAAGCAAATTAATTAACCTTTGTTGATTAATAAAAGTCTCTAAACCAAATTAAGTTTAATTAAGCAGACTCATATCCGGACTAAGGCCGTTTGTGTTGATCGCTGGTTTTGGATACAAAAATCTTCGGTTTCTTATCGGTGATATAGATGTCCTTAGTTGTTGGAAACTGGATATAAGCTGTTTAATTATCCCTTGATGATTAAAAAGAACTCTCCAAACCAAATTAAGTTTATTTAAGCAGAATCATGTCCAGACTAAGGCCGTTTGTGTAGGTAGCTTCTTTTCGGAACCAAAATCTTCGGTTTCCTGTAGCTGATATGGATATCCTTAGACGTTCTAAAGTGAAAAAAAGCAGTTTAATTATCCTTTGTTGATTAAAAAAACACTGCAAACCAAATTAAGATTAATGAAGCAGACTCATATCCAAACTAAGGCCGTTTGTGTAGGTCACTGCTTTTGGATACCAAAATCTTCGGATTCCTGTCACTGAGGCGGATCTCCTTCATTGTTCGATACTGTATATAAGCAGTTTAATTATCCCTTGTTGATTAAAAAAAACTCACCAAACCAAAATAAGTTTAATTAAGCAGACTCATATCCAGACTAAGGCCGTTTGTGTAAGTCGCTGCTTTTGGATACAAAAATCTTCGGATTCCTGTCACTGAGGCGGATCTCCTTCATTGTTCGATACTGTATATAAGCAGTTTAATTATCCCTTGTGGATTAAAAAAAACTCACCAAACCAAAATAAGTTTAATTAAGCAGACTCATATCCAGACTAAGGCCGTTTGTGTAGGTCACTGCTTTTGGATACCAAAATCTTCGGATTCCTGTCACTGAGGCGGATCTCCTTCATTGTTCGATACTGTATATAAGCAGTTTAATTATCCCTTGTTGATTAAAAAAAACTCACCAAACCAAAATAAGTTTAATTAAGCAGACTCATATCCAGACTAAGGCCGTTTGTGTAAGTCGCTGCTTTTGGATACAAAAATCTTCGGTTTCCTGCCGCTGATATGGATGTCCTTAGTCGTTTTAAACTTTATATAAACAGTTTAATTATATTTTGTTGATTAAAAAACTCTCCAAACCAAATTAACTCAAAAAGATTCAGTAAATTTTCAGTAAGTCTACACTCGCATGATGGACTTCAGAGAAATGATAATCCTACAATGAAATGTGTTTCATCACTTTCTAATAATGAGATTAAAATGTAATTAATTTAATATTCTTCATTACATTGGTCCTTTTCTAATTCATTTCTGCACACAACCCTTCCCAAGTTTAAATATTTAACTACAATTTCCAATACAAATCCTTTTTAAAGATTAGTCATAAAAATGTTCGACTTCTTAGGCTTACCAATGAATTTTATGAGGATTGTGATGCAAGAAGATGATATCTTTCTATTCATAAATAGGTTTTCTAGAAACTTCAAGTAAATTCAAATAACTACTTATGTATTGCACAAGAGATTATATTTAAAAGCCATGGATTAATTTTAAGGTTCTGAAATGCTGCATATATTACTATTGGTAAAAGGAAAATAAACTTTCATTTCTCGTCTTTAATGGAATATGCATTTTCTTTTCGTTAATATAATTCTAGTCATATTTCGAATTCATTCCATCCGGATAAATAATTATATACTGAAATTATTGTACAGCTTCATATAACAAATGTTTTGAAAACATTTATTGTGATTTCTTTGGTCTAAAATTAAAAGACAGGAACACAAAATTTACAAAAATTTGGAAAGCAATTGAGAAATTCTTCTACTAAAAAATGGCAACCTGCATATTTGTGAGTATACAATGTATCATAAAGGTACACAAACTATAATATTATAAAAAATATCATTTAAAATTTCTATCTGTTTTTCTATACCAATATGTATGGATAACCGATTGACAGGTAATTACCTTTTTAAATACTCTATATTCAAATAATTAATGTGAAATTACCTATAGCCAAACTTAAGTTCAGACAAAACTATTTACTATAGGAAACTAAAGGTAGTAATTAATTAATTTTGGTGTAATTATATGTTAGTTATATAATTAAACTGTTTAACCTTACAAAGTTGTGCATTCCATTATGTATGAAAAATTGTCTCTGATATTCATGAAAGTAAAGACATTCTGAATTTCTGTGAAGAGTATACGTTTTCAGAATCTATCTATCTATCTATCTATCTATCTATCTATCTATCTATCTATATATATATATCTATATATATATATATATATATATATATATATATATATATATATATATATATATATATATATATATATATATATATATATATATATATATATATATATATATATATATATATATATATATATATATATATATATATATATATATATATATATATATATATATATATATATATATATATATATTATATATATATATATATATATATATATATATATATATGTATATATATATAAATATATATATATATATATATATATATATATATATATATATATATATATATATATATATATATATATATATATATATATATATATATATATATATATATATATATATATATATATATATATATATATATATATATATATATATATATATATATATATATATATATATATATATATATATATATATATATATATATATATATATATATATATATATATATATATATATATATATATATATATATATATATATATATATATATATATATATATATATATATATACATATATATATATATATATATATATATATATATATATATATATATATATATATATATATATATATATATATATATATATATATATATATACATATATATATATACACATATATATATATATATATATATATATATATATATATATATATATATATATATATATATATATATATATATATATATATATATAATGCATACTAATAACAAAACTTATGTATGAATATATTAATTCTTCTTTAAAACTACCATGAAAATTTTTCATACCCCTCCTAAAAAATAAAAAATAATAATGCAAAAGAAAACACAAGTAATGTCTTAAATTCAGATACATGTGTTGGTTATTATATTTCCTTGTTTTGATGCCTGAACTAAACCTTGCGGTTCGCTAGGCAGTCTAAAAAGTCAATATGCATTGCTTACTTGAATTCCGGATAAGGTTCCTGTCTGAAGTTAGAAGCAATTATTAGACTGATTTCTAAATGGAAAAAGATCTTCTTTATTTGTAAGCCTGATAGGGTATGAGATTGAAAGTAGGTCCGTGAACCTATTTTGTTTTCCAAAGGAAATTTTTTTTAACACGAACTTCTACCTAATCTAAAAATATGTATTATATTTTTTACCTGAGCTTAATGAATTTTAAATATTAGATATCATAATATGCTAGTATATAGCCCGTTATATGACGGTATCAGTAAAATTTTTAATTTCCCAGAATTGTAAAGTACTCTATAATGCAGATAAAAAATGGGTTGTTTTTTAGCTAACAATTATCTGGCACATTCTCAATAATTTGCTTATTTCCATACTTCTCTAAAGTCTCCTGATACTGTGAATGCAGTTTAGAATCAAGTTAAATTTTTTTAGAAAAATAATTCAAAGTTTTCTTAGCTAAGTAAAGGAAGTAAAGGAATGAAACTATAATTTCTACTACACCCTGGAGGTAAATAGATTTTGTTGTTAATTACGATGACAAAATTTTCCTTGCAGCATAAAACAATCGATGATTATTGTAAATATATAGCATATATACCTAATCTATTATTTAAGCCAAATATAAAAGAATATTATTTACGTACTATCTAATTTCAGTGATAAAACTTATGAAAATAATGCAGACGATATTTAAATAATATAAAATAAGAAGTGATTGAATGAGATATTTAAAGGAATAGGATCATACTGCTAGAAAAATGCCATTTTTACCTTTTTATGATGTGACAAATTGATAACTTTACCTACTATTAAAAAGGTAAAATAGGGCTTGAAATAATTGCATTAAATGCTATAAAGGGGGGGAATATGGATTGATAACCCTAACTAATCAAAAATCCAATATGGATGTCTCTATCCATTCCAGGTCCAACAGTTTTGTAAATTCGAGGACAGACGGACAGATAACTTAGGCTATTATTATATAGCAGATATGTCCAGTGATTTGTTTTGCTGTCTTTAGATATCATAATATCTCTCCAGTACTGCTGTTGTTCTGCTGTCTTAACTAAATCTTTTGGTTTACTAAATCTGAACTTTTAATATATATTTTTGAGATCATTTAACAATACATGAGATTATTCAGATTTATTCTCCAATTCAGTGCCATGTAAAATGCATAGCATAAAATAAAATTTGAACAAGTGAACTCATTCAATAAAACTTACAAAAATTCCTCAAATCGTGTTTTTAATATTCTTAAATGAATTACATTTCATTAAGGGATTTTAAAATTATAACTTTCGTTTACAATATTTTGATTTCCGTAACTTTTATTAACATCAATTTATACTGTTGTCTTATAAATCACAGATGATTTATGCACTCATGATAGTCCTTGGATTTTGATTTCATAGCTTATAAATAATCATACATTATGATTAATGATGTAATAAAGCTCATGGATATTTAAAATTAACTACGCATTTAATTTGCACTCAGTAGAGAATTACAGCAAAACTAAACTTAGATTGAAACTACGCTGCTAACAGTACTTTGGAAACTGCCACACAAAAAGTAATATAAAATATCGCGTACAACTAAAATAAAAAATTAATTAATATGGTTTGTATGGTTTAAAGGTACACAAGCAAAGGTACACACGTGTAAACTATCATAACCTCACACATAATCTATTTCGGTATATCACCAATTAATATTAACTATTAACCCTCTAAGCGGTTCGCACGTACAATTCCGGCAAACCGATGATGTCTTAAAAGTGGTTGTCACGTACAATTTTCGATCTCCTAAAACTCTCCGAAAATGGATGTAGTCTACATTTCTGCCACTGCTGTCCCCCATAGAGTTTTGAGGTAGGAGAATCTGGTCGATTGTTTAGGAACTGCACCCCTCTTTGACTGACATTTATTGATAGGTGTACCCCTACCTCCTGAGGCTCACAGACGCTGATAGCTTTTCATGGCTTTGTAAATCTCTAATTCGAAGTATTTCGTTTGCGGTAACAGATGTATATCTAATTCCACAACCTAAATATCTTGGATGACATTCGTAAAATATATAAATAAGTCTCTCAAAGAATATTTTTATTTGTACTTTTAGAATCTCTTAATTCTTATGGGAGGATCTTCGAGACTTGATGAGCTTTATGTGTATTACAAATTAACGATATATAATATCTATTTATATATCTATTTATAATCGGATGTAAAGGAACAATAACGAGGGTGGGTTACCCGTATTCCATTCTAGTTGACTAAGGGTGAAGTAAAAAATCATAGAACGACTTGACCACTGACACAGTAAACCTTTAGCGTATATTTGGAGACCTTGTTTCCTCGATGTGTTCCACTCGGAGGGTTAATATTGTTGTTGTTACTTATGCTACTTGGACAAACCAAGGATGTGAGTCATATACTTCTGGAATTAAGGCAAGGGGAACAACTTTCGTTTTTATGAAAATTTCCACAAGGGGGAAGGAGAGAGTTAGATCAAAATAGGTCCTTGTAATTTAGATTCAGGGATTTTTTTCTTAAGCTGAAATACAGTCATTATATGCATTTATGACAAAACAAGGCTTCTAAACAGTTACAAATCTAGAATCATCCGAGGCAAACGTGTTGCTTAAGGTATCCTACGGACTGGACTAACATTACCCTCCTTCTGAGTCTTCGTAATTTAAAAGCAGGGACCAAGCAGAAGACTGTCACTCTTAACCTGCCATTCGTTTGAAAACATAGAGGACATTGTGACCACGAGTATATTTTACGTGCCTTGTTCATCCTTAATGATCTTAGGCTGGCTAGAGCCCCAAACACGCAACCTTTCAGTTAGAAGAACGCTGGATTTGAGTGAATTGATTTTGAATACAAAAATCTTCGGTTTCCTGCTGATGATATGGATGTCCTTAGTCGTTTTAAAATTATATAAACAGTTTAGTTATATTTTGTTGATTAAAAAAACTCTCTTAACCAAACTAAGTTTAATTAAGCAGACTCATATCCGGACTAAGGCCGTTTTTGTAGGTCGCTGCTTATGGATACCAAAATCTTCGGTTTCCTGTCGCTCATACGGATCTATTAAGTTGTTCGAAACTAAATATAAGCAGTTTAATTATCCCTTGCTGATTAAAAAACTCACCAAACCAAATTAAGTTTAATTAAGCAGACTCATATTCGAACTAAGACTGTTTGTTTAGGTCCCTGCTTTTGGATACAAAAATCTTCGGTTTCCTGTCACTGATATCGATGTCCTAAGTCGTTCGAAACTGTTCGTTCGATTTTCGGTCAGTACCGAATTCAAACAGACACTGTCGGTATGTAAAGATATGTTCACAGTGTTCTGGGACAGGAAGACTGGTTCCAATCACAGGCGGCAGCGTTCTAAGACAGAGGGATACAAAAGATGATGCAACATGACGACAAGTGTCTCAATTCTGGTGTTGTCTATGCTGAAAAATAGCTGAAACATTGCTGTATAGGTTATCAATGAATATGTCCCTGAAAGTGTGGTGTTTTTTTAATAGGAAAGCTTACTTTGCGGATGAGCCTCGTTTTGTAATTTTTGTTTTGGCTACCGCGGTTAATTATTAAAATACATTATTGTAAAAATAGTAAATGGTGAAAATTCACTACACGAGATAAAGTTATTCTACTATAAATTGAAAATTAAAAGACGAGAATAGCATAATATTTGAAACAACACACATTCTGCATCGGTATTATGAAAAAAAATTGACAATTAAAAGTTTAAAGAAAATGGACGTGAAATGAACTGTGTTATTCATAAAAAGATGAAACATCTTTTGTTCTAGTAAATTATATTAATTTTTTCCACGTAACTTTCTAAATTAGTTTTTATTAAATTTACCAAACATAAAACTGTAAATCATTCTCTAGTCTCCCCATATAAATGGATATTTTTTTATAAAAGTAATCTAAGATAGCAAAAAAACAACCTTAATATATAAAACAGCACTATGATTAAATATTTAGAATTGCATTTATATTCTTATTAACAACTACAATGTAAATGATTCATTGCCTGTCTTCTAAGGTAATTTTAGAAGAAAACATTAGGTAAAATACTTCTGTTTAAAAAAAACTGACTTCAAAAGAAGTAAAATTAAATCATCCTCTTTACAAACTGCTACATCCATTAAACGTGGGAACAGCATTACACTTTAAAACATTTAATGAACTTATACGAAAAAATTATTTAATCTGAAGTTTGTAACACATGTGTTTCTAAGGGAAAATTTATGGATTGCAAATACGCATGTCTGTAACACAAGAACAAATTACATCTGAATGCAGTTAACTGAAAAATGCTTGGTTAAAAAGCCCATGAATAAAACATTTCGGGATTCCAAAATTTACTGTATAGCCCTTTTATTATTAAGATAGCTGCGGTTTTAAAAGCATAAAAACATTTTTACGAAATTTAAGTTCCTTGATGACGGGTTTCAAACATTAAATAATTTTTAGGAAAAATAACTATCTTTATCGGAGCTTCAAAGCGTGAAATTATGGCCTTGCAAGTTTTTGAAATAAAAATTGTGTAGGGAAATAGCTTAATATATTCATGCGCACTTTCAAGAAAAAGTGACATTTAATAAATTTGAATCTAATTTAGCATGCGGATTCTAAAGCAAGTGTAAAAATGAAGTTAAAGAGGCGTTGAAAGAGGAAAAATAGGGAATAGTAAATATTAATGTGAAATATCGTGAAGGAAAGTTTCTTCTATAAGATCCCTATAAAAGAAATAGGAGTAAATTTTGCGTGAAAGAAATTAGCAATTTCAGCAGTGGCTTTTTCTCATATATATTTTAGTTAATAAAGAATTTTGGGAACCTTTCGCTTTTTATTGTCTAAATTACTCACGTATCCATACACATTCATCCACACATCCACACATCTATATGTATAATCATAAATAATACATATACAAATATTTATATATATATAAATATATATATATATATATATATATATATATATATATATATATATATATATATATATATATATATATATATATATATATATATATATATATATATATATATATATATATATATATATATATATATATATATATATATATATATGTACATATATATATATACATATATATATATATATATATATATATATATATATATATATATATATATATATATATATATATATATATATATATATATATATATATATATATATATATATATATATATATACATATATATGTAATGTCGTAATCCAGAGTTAAGGCGAATGGAAAACAATCTTCTTGGTATTAATAAGTTTTATTAACTCATCTTTCTTAAAGAAAACAGCTTGCTCCATTTTCATTGTTCATGAAGGAGCTAAGCATGGAATTTGTGTTGACCGCTCCATGTCCGCTCGTTGACTGAAACTTATCTGTTTGCAAGCTCATCAAATAGCTGAAAAATGCTTCCGCTTGACCGAATGATCTCAATAGCTTAAGGGAGCGTGGGTCTTTATAATTTATTTTATTATTATAAAAGAGTTACCTTTTTAAAATCTTTTTAACTCACGTTATTTCCAAATATCCCTTTTTTAGATCTGGCATTTATATACACATACACACACACACACACACATATATATATATATATATATATATATATATATATATATATATATATATATATATATATATATATATATATATATATATATATATATATATATATATATATATATATATATATATAGATATAGATATAGATATACGTGTATATATACGCTATACTATGTTTTATAATTATTAGCAATTTATATATTTAAATGTGTTTTTTTTAATGTACTAGTTTATTGTACTAATAGGATTTTAATTTAAGAGGCCTAATAAATTTCAATTGAACACATTAGCATAGCAGAAATCCGTAAAGGTGTGTAAATAATAAAGTATTGCAAATTACAATTTACCATTGCAGTATTACAGTTTACCATTATTTTTCAATGTAAAATTAGTTCTATTATTTGTATTTATAGAAAAATTTAACGTTATATTCATTACAACACATCATTAATAGTAATATGTTTTCTTATTTTTATTTTTAGGATCCAAAGTTTTTTTTTCTTATAATTTACCAATTTCAGTTACACTGTTATATTACTCGCAATTAATGTTTATTTTTATCATTTTTTGTAATAACAGAATTTTGTGCATTTTTTTAATTTTTTAAATGTAAAAATGCATTATTGGATCTACAATAGAGCAGTTTGTGAAACAATCAGAAATTTAAAAAACCCGATTCCCTATAGAATCTGCTTATATATTTCTAAAATTAGAATTCCGTCTTTTTCGTGATTTTTAGAAACGAATTATTCCCAAATTTAAGAAAAGATCGAAAATGATTGTTGCTAATATATACTATAAATGCAATGCCTTCCTCTCCCAGAAAACACTGTTTTTACAATGCAATAGAAAACTTTAAACTCAATGTTTCCCTTTGAAAAAAAAATTATAATGGTTTTTGAAGACTGTTTCAAATAATACGAAAAACAAAGAAAGAACGTTACACACAGAAAAATCAATAAAAAAGTTAAATTCTCCCCTATTTGATCAGGACATTCAGAAAACCTTTATATTGCCAAAACTGGCCAACCAGAGAAAACTCTACCATTTAATAAAGCCTCTAGTGGTCAAAATATCCTAGTTGTTTTTGACCAATCTTTTTGTAGTGGGAAATTTATTTAAAAATGCTGTATCTTCTCAGTTAACTTTTATATTCGAAAATGTTATTCTTTTTTATATCATTTTAGATAAATCTGAAGCTGCAATAGAAAAGTAAAACATTTACGAGAATTCTCTTTAAAATAAAGAGAATTCTCGTTCTAGTCAAACAAAAGGCTTCTACACAATTCAATTTATAAATAAACATCTATCCATAAATTTATATGTATATAAATGTATATAGGGATCGTAAACTTTGTTGCTATGGCAGTATATGCTAGAAGTGTCTGGATAATTGATGTAAATAATTTATTTACCTATTAGGATTAAAAAAAATAATGCATACATTGCAAACAGACTAGTACACAGCCAAATGCACACACGCACAAAATCACCCACTCTTTATGTCTATCTTAAAATAATTTTCTGTTGACTCTTAGTGACTATATCTTTTTCTGTCACCGTCCGTAAATATTTTTATTTTTCCTATAAATTTGGCTACTTCAAAACGCCAAACGTCCTGTATAAGTGTTTTACATAACTTGTGACGATTAAATTACGTGACATGTTGTCCCTTCTAGAATGGCTGTAAGACTTCTGATTGTTTGGCTCCATACAACTATAAAATCTAGAGGTACGGGCTTTCTGATAGACGTGGAGAGTTGATGGTAAATCAACTTTGTTTCTGTTCATCCCGTTCTCTTTGTCTCTTTGTTAAGCCTACATTTTCTTAGACTCACAGCATCACATAGTAAAGGGATTATTACCTTTGGTCTATACAATCTATTCATTACACAAACAGACACACACACACACACACACACACACACACACATATATATATATATATATATATATATATATATATATATATATATATATATATATATATATATATATGTATCAGAGGCCAGACAGAATATTTTAAGGAATCTATCTAAAAGTAGTTGTATTCTGTCATTAGTTACCCAAAAGGTAGCAAAAGTAACTTTTCAGCAGAATTTCAATATATGAATGAGGAAACAATATATCCTATAGTTTTCCATATGTTCAATGTAATTTATATTTACTAGAACTAAAACTGTTCGTGGTCCCAATATTTAACTTGATTGTGCTTGGAATATATTAATTGGAACATTATTAGATTTCTTAAAAAAACACAGAAATTAAACTATTGTCTGTCCTCCAATGAATCAATATCAATTATATTATGTCTACAGTTTTAAATAACATTTTTAAATCTCCCTACAGTCAAAAGTGACACGGGTTGCGTTCTGGGTATTGGAGTGTCCACACGAAAGGAAAATGGCTGTTGATGATGCGTTGTCCTGTTAAAGGGATTTTTCTTAACAAAAAAGAATATGTGTTTAGAAGATCCATTTTTCATTTTAGCTTTGGGAGCCATTTGAAACACCTAGTTAATCTTAACCAGAACTATACCTGATGTGAAAGATAGCATTACTCTACATGTTTTCAACATCATTCTGGAAATACTGCAGGTATTCCTCATACAATTTCAAATGGTTCGTAAAAATAATGGTCGTTATGTTGTAATACATTTTTTAACTTTAGTAACTGTTTGCTAAATGGGTAAATCATCTAAAAAGGTCCTTTGTGGCATTTTCCCAGGACAGGGAAAGATTAACTCAGCCTTTCATATCTTTAGAGAGTAAATAAACTGAGGACCTAGCATATTTGGGAACTAAACAATGGAGACCCACGCCTAAAGTTGGCCACCTTCTTCGCTCTCCAGGGCACTTTGGCTCGGAAACGCAGATCTTCACCGTAGGCTCTGGCCACCTAGGAACTGTTGGGGAGGGTAACATTTCAAACTATTTAGAAAAATTTTTCATCTATTTATTATATCCTATACAACATTTCAAACAACATTTTTGACTGTAGATAATATTAATCTTGGTTAGAGTTTAATTATGAAAACGATGTACAAGTCCAAATTTAATGATTTCATAGATTTTATCATAATTTGTATTTATAATTTGAAGGCATTCAAGCATGTAATAACAGGCATGGACTTAAAGACAGCCAGCTTTATTAAAATGAAACGTAAAACATGTACATAATAATTGGTACTTTAGCACATAAAACAAAAGAAGTCATGTTTTATTCTCAAAATTAAACCCGCCAATTTTATTTTATATTGCTATTCTATATCCAGAATATTAAAATGCAATATATGCATTTCTAAAAACTTAATTATTAACTAATAATATTTACAATTTTTTCCACTACTGAATTTGATAAATTAAGAAGAATTAATTTGCAAACTTATAATAATTTGAGAATTATATTTAGTAGCAATTGAAAACAGATTTAAAAATAAGCCAAATTAATAAAAAAAACATAATTTACTTGTAACTACTTGAAAATACATTAATGTAAATTCGACAAAATTTTGAATAAAATAATGAATTATATTTCCTCTTGCGTCAGCTTACTATAAAATAATTTATTCTATAGGGTCCGACATAAGACACAATTTTCGAATCTTTAGAGAAGATTAAATTCAATATAAAATGAAGTTTAATAAATAGACACAACTACCAAAAATTTTTCCATAAACGTAAATTTTTAATAAGAGAAAATATTGGAACAGGAATAAGGTAATTTTGTGTATACTGACTTAGTATTTTAAATTGTATTTTATTCAATTTTATGTGTATGTCGATAAAATCAACGAATTAAGTAAAATCATTTCACATATTTAACTCTGAAATATTGTTGTTAAATATGTCGTACAGTTAATGAATATCATTTTAGAATAAATAAAATTAAAACATTCTATATATATGAAATAAATGGTATGTGTCACATGCTATGATTTTTAAATAATTGCATTAAATTTTACAATAACAATGTATAAACAGAAATAAATTAATTGTTTTCGATATTTAAAGAAATTACACTTTGTATTAGCTGTAATTAACAAGCAATATATAATATATATATAATATATATATATATATAGAGAGAGAGAGAGATGTATATATAGATGTATATATATGTGTATATATATGTATATATATGTGTATATATATGTGTATATATATGTGTATATATATGTATATATATATATATATATATATATATATATATATATATATATATATATATATATATATATATATATATATATATATATATATATATATATATATATATATATATATATATATATATATATATATATATATATATATATATATATATATATATATATATATATATATATATATATATATATATATATATATATGTATATGTATATATATATATGTATATATATAGTGTGAATGTGTGAATCCTCCATGTTAGATTCTTGTACACATATTTTAACGCACCTAGTTATTAAGTAACCATGTTTACACGTTACTGTAGTTTTCTGCTAACTCAAAAGTTATTTTCTGGCCTATTATAATAAACTTAAATATTTAAAAGTTTACTTACATTATCGAGAAGTTTTTAGGTTCAATAAAATAATTTTGAATTAAAGTAACTTAAAGCATTATTATATATGTTTAAAACAATCTGATATGTCATTTTTTATATTCTGTAAATAATTATATAACATTTTCCATTAACGGTGTTAGAATTTGTATTAGATTTTACATTTGGCATTTAAAGCAAAGTGTATTATAATTCAAATATTACTAACACGTACACAAATACGTATTTGTTTCTGTGTGGGAGTATATAAACACTCAGGGAAGTAAATCTTCTCGTTTTAGATTGAACAGTTAAATAGCTTCAGTTAGTAAGCCAAAAATAGCATTCAAAGGCATTTAAAATAGCTTTGAATTTTTCCCCCTAAGGGAATTTAATATTGATTTACATCATTGTGTTATTAGAGTTTCTGATTAATAATTCTCTATGTTATAATCATAATATTGAACTTAAATGCAATTCTATGAAAAGTTCTTTGATGGTGACCAAATATTGTCACATAAATATCATAAAGGATTTTCAAAGTTCAACTTCTATGTTTTTCGAAATGAATAAATTTTAATTCAACCTCTTATTTCTTAGCAGTAAAAGCTGAAAATAATTACTTTCTAAAATATGAGACTGCTTCATTTTAAATATATAATGTGTAATTTAAAAAATTTAAATTTTGGAAATAGATTGCATAAAATGAAATTAATCTAAATAAAACACATATTTTTATAAATATTATAAATTTTTTTCTATAATTGTTTTCTTTTCGTAAAGAACATAAAACCTACCTATGTGAAAAAAAATATTTATGACTTCTACATGCTTTAAAAAGCTTAAGGGGTTCCATAATTTCTAGAAAAATTATGGAGCGCGATGAATGTGTATATTTAAATATTTGTAAAATTATAAATTATCCTGAGTAAAATTATACATAATATTTTATTGCACTTAAGATATGTTTTAGCTCCTCTATTATGATAAACTTAGTCTTAAATGATTATTATGAAAGTGTTAAACAATTAATACAAAATACTTTTTGAAGATAAAATTTTAAATTACGATAACATAATTTAAAATAATGATATAATTAACAAGGTATATTAATGTAATCCTAACACTGCATTCTATAGAAAAAAAAATAATGATTCAAAAATTGATCGAAAAGATATAAATTTAAAACAAAAAGTAGTAAGGGAATTAATTCAGAAATAATTAATCCTTAAAAAAATTAAATTCAGATATATCTCAATCATATTAAATCAGTCAATTAATATATATAATAGTCTATATCAGTCAAATTATAAACTATCCTGCTTAAATTTATACATAATATATATATATATATATATATATATATATATAGATTTAATATCTCTTTTAAAGACAAACTTTATACGTCTTATGTACGTTTTGTTTTTAAAAAAAATATTAGTACGAAAAATATAATTCCATTCAATAAAATATTTATTTTGTCACATTAACTATTCTAACTGAAATTAAATATACAGAAAAAATTATAAAGAGTTTTCTACCCATGTTGTAATTACAATAAATTTATTTCTTGAATTTGAAAAAAAAAATGTAGAAGAATTTATAAGTACAGTATAGTAATGTTTAGGGAGAAAATATGAAATGGGATTATTAAATAAATAATTCTAAAAATACATATAGTGTAACTCTGCAGACTCTTTTTCCAAATTTTTGACATTTCTGGGTGAAATGTAATATCACACGTAGAAAATTGCCTAAGAAAAACCTTCGGTACATTAACATTGACAGACTTTAAAATTTGTGAATGCAGTTTTGTTTAAAGTTCTATGCAGTTACATTCCAGCATTAACCCTTTAATAATTTCATTTTTTTTCCAGAATTCAGTCAAAAAAATGTCACAATTTTTATTTCAATTTTTTGCTCATTTTAAATTTTTAAGTAAAGATATGTTATTAAAATTAACATTTCTAATATTTTTAAGCATTTATTACAACTTTTTTTTCTTTCTATGAAAGCATCAAAGAACTGAAGTTTACCTTTAATCTCATAGATATCCAAGTTAATTTTTGGAATTCCAGTGAGAGCAAATCTAGGAGGCAGATCCGAAGGTTTATCACAATTAATTTAAAAAAATTGTCTTGCTTGACTGATTCCATCTGTACTACTCTCAGAGTCTCTACTACCCAGGTCATCTAGTAAACTTTCGCTACTATCATTTACAGATATTTCAGTTTCTGTTTCCGGATCACAGTTCAAATCACAAGAAATTAGCTCCATACGCTCTGAATTATAAAATAAAAAGATATTATTATGTTATTCAATCCTTACATCAATAAAATTATCAGGCGGTTAGTAAAATACAACCAGAAAGCTATAAACTGAAAGACAACAATTCGTCTTCTTACACAAAACATGAGAAAAAAACCAGCGCTTTTGAGCCAATCAGAGTAGAAAATACAATAAACTGAAAGCCATCATTTACTGGACGAATAAATTACTACACGAATAATTTGTTACTAAAACTGGAAAAATTACTTCCGAAACAGTGCAAGCGAAATAGAAATCAGACTGCCCGTATGCCGTAAGGGTAACTCATCATTAAAGGCCCGAAAGCTGTGCCCGTACGGCGTACGGGCAAAACAGGGAAGGGGTTAAATGAAGAGTTTTAAAAGGACCATTGTATTTCAGACATTTAAGATTAAAGCTTTTACACTTAATAAACATTTTAAATCGAGTGTGAAATATTTGCATAAAAGTCATTAATTCTTTTAAATGCTTTGTTTCAAAATTTTATTGAATCTTAATTAAAAATGACTAAAACAAATTATTTTCATCACAATAACTAAAACGTTATAGGAAATAAAATTTTTAATAAAACAATGTTTACTCTTTTATTTTCATTGTAGGTTAAAAGAAGAAAATTAATTATGTTGGTAAATAATTAGGCTAAAATATTTA
>CM063504.1:79784957-79809957 GCA_032207245.1 Pardosa pseudoannulata
TCACCAATATTAAGTGTACTCTTTTAACTGAATTTACCTACTGAAAATGTAAATATTTCAAATATTCTAAAATATTTTGTTTAATTTCCATTTTGTGGAATTAAATATGTATAACTTATTTTTAATAATTGTACAGATTTTCAATTTTTTAAAGCTTTTACACCATGTATTGGATTAATATAGAATAACTAAAATATACATCATATTTAAAAAAAATTCTCTTTCAGCTCTTAATTAAATAAAAATGGCAAACACTTGAAAATAAAGACAAAGACGGTTTTCTTTTACTTTTAAAAATTAATTAAAAGTTTATATAATTACATTCTCCCACCCACACATGCATATATATATATATATATATATATATATGTATATATATATATATGTGTGTATATATATATATATATATATATATATATATATGTATATATATATATATGTGTGTATATATATATATATATATATATATATATATGTATGTATCTATGTATATATGTATGCTATCAAATTTATTTTGTGTTTTTGTTTAAAGTGAAAATTTATTATTGACAACATATTCCTGCAGTTTCTTGTTATGTAAACCTCATATATTTACTCAAAACTATATTTCTAAGGTGGATAATATTATACATGTATTTTTACATTACATTTTATGTGTTGATGGAGCAATTGAATGTAATAGAAACTTATGTAATATTTTAAACAACATCAAAATTTATTTTCAATATATTAGGTACATATTTGTTAATTATATAAGAGTTACTTTGCAAGTATAATATTAAAAAAGTTAGAATATATAATTATCATGATTCATATTTTAAATTTATTTCCGTAAAATATCCATACAATTAATTGATAAATCTGGAATATGACGCATATGCATGTACAACAAAAGTCAGGAAACAGTTATATATATATATATATATATATATATACATACATATATATATATATATATATATATATATATATATATATATATACATACATATATATATATATATATATATATATATATATATATATATATTATAACAATGGCAACATAAATACTGGATGAGTTTTATTTTTGTATAGCTTTATAAATGCTTTGTTCTCCTAATTCGTATTCACAATTTCATATACTGGTCTTTTTGGTGTATGGGAATATTCAGGCCTGTTCAAACAAAATGATTTACATTTACTGAGCTTAATGGAAGTATAGTGTTATATATATATATATATATATATATATATATATATATATATATATATATATATATATATATACATAATTGAAATGATTGATTTTTAAACCTGTTATTGCCATTATTTAAAATTTTTGCCATATTTTGCTGCTAAAATATATTGTTTTTTTTAAGTATATTTTCTTCAAAGTATTATACATTTTTTAAAATTTAAAATTGAATTTGAACAGTAATTATATTACCTCCTCAAAAACTCAAAAAAGTAATATACTGTAAATAATCAGCTAACAAACACAATTGTTAGAAGTGATTTGTGACACAATTGTTAGAAGTTTAATTTTTAAAAATTAAAAAAGCAAGCCGTATTTGTAAGGTTATATTTAGCTTTTAAATCATGAACTGCAATTTGCACGTATTTAAAAAAATAATCAAATTTATTTGCAGGTAAAATTAAAATTAATGAAACCTTAACTAAAAAATACATATTTTGAAGTTTTTATGATAAAAACTAATGCCATTCAGTATATTATTTTCTATGTATAATCTAGGTTTGTGAAACACCATTAAAATTTTACTCTCAATGCCGAGTTCAATATATTTGTAATAAAAAAAAATTCTCGCCATTGTTTTTTGCGATCTCGATCGAATGTTGATCATGAACCAGGGAAAGGATAATATTTACCTTTACAATCCTATTTTTTGCAGCGAGGGAAAAAAGGGTAAGGCAAATTGAATAAACATGTTTGAGTTTCTTTCGGATAACGACGAATATATATTTGCGTTCACTCTCAGGCAATGGAGAACCAAGTATTTGACTTACGAAAATCCGAATTTTTTGTAGAATCATTAGAGTTCAAGTAGAATCACCCATCCTAGAAATATTTTTCACTGGGATATATGTACTGAAAAACTCAAGAAGTCAATATAATTACAAAAAAAATGTAATAAAAAATATGTGGAAATAATCCTTATAGGTTGATTTGTGTTTCATATTATTGGAAACATACAAGCACAAAAGTATATTTTTACTTCTATATTCTTATTTACTTTACGACTAATTGAAGTAATTCTGAAAAGTTTAAGTGTTTAAATTTCAAAAGAAATGATTATTATCACCACTTGTCATTTAACTTTTACAAGCTTGATCCCCAAAAACTACTTAAACGAAACTTCAATTTTTAAGCATAATATATTTTTTGGGTGCCATCTGTAAATGCATTTTGAATAGTTCCATTTTGGCATCTATGCATACATAAGTGCGCATTTATCTAACGTAACTCTAAAAGTATAAGCAATTGAATGCTGAAATTTTGTATTTGAACGCTTTCTCTATCTAGTTGTGTATTTTTTATTGCAAGGTGTAGCATATAGCAAGCTTTAGCACCTATTCGTTCCCCCTTTTTTATATTCCCTCTTTATAAAATAGAGTTCTGGGCATTAACTCTGCCGCCAAAACTGAATGCAACAGTTCGGTTTGGCTGGAACGCTACGGTCTACTATTTTGCAACACGAGGGCTAACAATGCCAAAACAAAAATAAGATTCCGATGTGATAACAAACAGATTGTATTTGAACTCTTTCTCCATCTAGTTGTGTATTTTTTTTTATTGCAAGCTGTACCCTATATAGTACAATAGTGTTTAAATATAGCGTACATAAACGCTGCCAAATTAAATCGAAAACAAATTCGCTGTAAAATTTTGAGCTTTTTATTTACAAATTTTAAAACACCTATTCTTCCTCCCTTTTTTATATTCCCTCTATATAAAATAGAGTTGTGAACATTAACTTTGCCTGCCAAACTTAATGCAACAGTTTGGTTTGGCTGGAACTCTACGGTCTACTATTTTGCAGCACGAGGGCTAACAATGCCAAAACAAAACTGAGATTCCGATGTGATAACAAACATATTACCGAATATTTTACGATTTATTTTTAATAATAGAAATAACCTATTATTTACAAGGAAATATTCATCTTAATTTTCGTTTTAATTGTCACCAGTGGAATATGGGTAACTCTTTGCTTTCCAAAGCTATAGGTTTGAAGTTCGATACAAGGGCTGGCCAAGATTGAAGCTGCCTCTCAGTAGGTAAACAAACTGAGGAACAAACAAGTTTGGGAATTAATTAATTAGGGGGTTCCGCGAAAAGCCTAACGTTTGCTTCGCACTACAGGCCCTTGGTGTAGATAACGGAGATTGGAACACTAGCACCTTCCCGCTAGGTGAGCTGTAGCTTCGGAGAGGTTACTTCTTTAAAAAAGAAAACAAAATAAAGTATTTGGGATATATTTTAATATTGGAAAATTCCGATTTACAACGTAATGTTTAAGTAACGAAAAATTTTAGTTTAATGAATTTAATATCGCTAATCGCTTCCTTATGTCAAAACTACAGCTGAGACATCTCCGTTACACTGGAATATGAAGTTAACTTTTAGACTAAATTAGAAATTGCACATAAAATAAGTTTGATTATATAACCCACAAACAAAAACTTTTTAATGTGAAAAATTTTCACAATATTTTTATCTGATTAAGTGATGAGTTAAACAATGAAAATAAAGGAGTAATAGGAAGTCAACGTCATTTTTAAATATTAACACTCAATTATATCTAAATTATATTTCACACCTACTCAAATATACCATAACCTTTATCTGGGTCTAGCTTTGAATGGATACCTTTATTTTATGTCAACCTATGAAAACTATAAGACAATAGCACAGTTTACACTAACACTTTGAAATCTTAAATTTTATGTAGCTATTATCACCTTTTATAAACATTTTAAATAATATAAATGAAGTTATTCTCAATTTACACTATTACACTTGAAAAGGTTTTAAAAAAAGTTTAAAAAAATTTTGTTTGAAATCATTTTGAAAACTTTTTTTAATCTACTGAAGAATATATAAGATTTTTTTATGTTAATACACACGTTATGAACAGTTATAATTGGCTTGGTTTGGTTTGGTTTGGAGCACAACGGTCCGCTATTTAGCATAAGAGGGCTAATGAGACCGGGACCTACTGTTTGAAGCCGATTCCGAACGGCTACGAACATCCATGCCATAGTGGGATTCGAACCCACGAACTCCGGTACTGACGATCAGTGCTCTAACCTATCGGCCAGGGTTCGGCGTGAACAGCTATGAAGCATTGTCTTTCTGTCTAATATTTTAATAATCAAAACTCGTTAGCTTATAATACTAATATTTTCGTTAACTTTTATATCTGTAAATTAAAGAAGGAAATTGTTTTTGTTGCACTTCTAAAAATATATCAGACTTTCTGATGTATCTCTAACTTACTGATGATTCCCTTTCTTTTTCTCAATTTTTATATAAATCTCTGAAAATTATAAAACAATATCTGTGTTTTTATTAACCTGAATTAAGGGTCTGGATTATTACATTTTACAGAGTCAGTCAAATTAAGTAATTTTCAACGTCCTCTTCTCCTTTTCAAAAGAAAACATATCCTATTTTAGTGTCATTTTCAGAAGTATACACAATCTACTGAAGAAAATCTAATTTTCTTGCTTAGTTGTTCGCAGGAAAAGTATACGCCAAGATAACAAAATAAAAGAATAGATCTCACACAATATACAGCCTGTGGTTACTAGAAGAGAGATCATTTGATTGGCAGTCAGTTCACGTCTTTTCATCAAGGTCGGATAGAGTTGATCATTTGAACCACTTATCACTCCTGCTTCATTATCAGTAATTCACCTCCAGCAGTTTCATTGCGAGAAGGCTTTAAGTGCGATCAAGAGAATTACATTTGATTACTTAGTTAGCTTGTTACTTCTGTTGCTTATTTCTTTCGGCATTGAAGTTAGAGAAAGCTAAGAATTTATTTCTGACGTGCGTATAATTCTTATAAATTGGATTGATCTTTAGATAATGAATCCTGTCAAGTTAACTAGTACTTTAGAGACAATTGCGGAAGGATATTTGATACTCTAAATTGAAGTATTAAGAATTAAGTCAAATTGTTTAATGTAAATTCATAAGTTTTAAAATATTTAAAAGGAGTATTTATTATGCTTAGAAATTGTAGAAACACACTTGAAACAGTAAAAAGGACTTAAACCGTTGCTTAATATGTAGTGATCCTGGCAAAAGAATTATATATTTCATTTATAGCCTGATATATATTGTTATAAAAAATCATGCTTCCTAGTTAGTCATTGTGTATGATATAAAACTAACAAAACCTTTGCTGATTTTAGGTTACCATTACTATAGACTTTATTTATATCTATCTATTTTTTTCTCTCTCTGTAAATATATATATATATATATATATATATATATATATATATATATATATATATATATATATGTGTGTGTGTGTGTGTGTGTGTGTAATATGTATGCAAGTATGTTTGTACATATATTTAAGAAGAACAATTCTTATTTTATAATAATTTATTTATTACAGCTGTGTTATAGATATTAGTATTACTTGTTGTGGGTTAAATCCGTTAAATATCTAATATTATTCAATTATTTATGAGATATTGTGAAAAATTAAAATATGTGTAGCAGCTGTGTTATGCATATTAGTATTACTTGTTGTGGATTAAGTTCGTTTAATAACTAATAATAACCATTTATTTATGAGATATTGGGAAAAATTTGAATATGATTTGAGATAAAGAAAGAAAAAATTGAACACTTAGGTTATAATTTACACTCTGTAGATATATATATGTATATATATATATATATATATATATAGATTCACTGTTTTCTAATAAGTTATATATAATACAAAAACTTTATAAAGGTAAAAAATCACAAAACGACATGCAATTTGCAGAAAATAATAGTACAAAAGAAAGATAAAGATATTTAGAGCAAAATTTTGCGTTTTACTTAATATACTGAGCATAAAACTACTACTTTGTCTACTTCAGAATTATTCAATAGAAAATTTCCATACCAATTTTACCATAAAACTGAAATTTTTTAAAAGTTTTATATAACTTTAATATAAATTTCAAATGTATATATCATATTCCAAAAATAAACCTAGCTATGAAATGCAAAATTTATATACCGAAAAATTGTATAAAACATTCCCTGTTTTAAAAAGCGTATTATAACTTTTTATCCAAACATATAAAATTATCCATAATTAGGAAATGGACTTTACACTCTAAAATTTCCCTATTGATGAGAAAACTATCGCAATATTTCTTGAACCAACTTTGGAATCGTACTCTATGAGATGCATGGAGTGCGAACCTCAATCATTTCTCGAAGGAAATGATTAGAAAGTTTTCAAATTTACGTGAAGTAGGCCTAAAGTTTGATAGTTATGAAGTTCATAACTTCCAAGGTAAACAGCCATTGAAGTTGAATACCTCTAAGTCATTCTAAACTACTTGAATTTTCGTAAAGATGAATTTGTGCTATATAACCACGCAGATATGATTATAAATGACTTATTTAATGAAACCCTTTATATCTAGACCGATTGCAATCCTAATAACTTTATGATAGATAAGATTTATAAGCTTTTCGAAATATTTCATTTAATGTAATATTTTTTGTAAACTTTATAAAGGATAAACTAATAAATGAAAACCCATAATAAGGAGGAATCAAAATATTACTTACTTTATATTTTGCTGGAGATAATTTCCTTATTTCCAGTTATGATAATTATAATATAAATGTCACAATAAGGTATAATCATATAAGGAATATTGTTTTCATAAAATATAAAATTTTAAAAGGAGGAAATATTACTAAAATGATTATATAGTAATTCCTTAGTAATTCCTTAGTAGTTCCTTTTATTTTAATAAGAGATTGAAAATAAATCATGGCTATACATAGAAAGTGCTATCAAAAAGCAATTCGGTGAAGGATTTAGAACAGCAGGCTATTTTCCTTGAAGATACTTTAATAATTCAGTAAAGAAAATTTTCCATTGAGACGTAAGTGATTGGTTGCTTGGATTGGTCTAAGGAGTATATGATCAGTTTTTAGGTAACAGAGAGCTAATTATGATAAAGTAAATTCCTAGTAAGAGAAAGCTATGATCCAAGTAAAGGATTTGATTCCTTTATTCGAATACGGAAAGTCAGTGTCCGACCTGTTTCGCAAAAAAAAAAAAAAAAAAAAAAAAAAAAAAAAAAAAAAAAAAAAAAAAAAAAAAAAAAAATCCGAAATCTGTTACATTAAAATAAAAATGATACTTGTTAAATATAATATTTCATTGTTTTCATTTTTTTCTTGTTATTTAAATTTCCTTTTTCCAGACTATTCACTTTCTGCTGTATATGTTTTCAAATATTATCCCAATATAATAATAGCCTAAGTTGACTGCCCATCTGTCCGTCTGTCCGATAATTTATGAAGCGATTGTACCTGGAATATATTCAAGAATCCATATTCGATTTTTTATGAGTTAGGGTTAGCAAACTTCAAGCGAGTTTTAAATCCACCCCATCACCCCTTTTCGAGCGTTTAATGCTATTATTTCAAGCCTTATTCTCCCTCTTATTCTATATTAAATTCATTCTTGATGTTATTGAGAGGGCGGAGCGTAATATTTAAATTACTGGACTGTTTTTACTAGGCTCTCATATACTCTAATTAATTCCTTCACCAAATGTAGTCGTGGCACGTTCGGTAGAGTGTCTGCCCATTTGATCTTCGTAGTTTTCGGGTTAAAGGTTCTGTCCCCAACGCAGCTAAATAATTTAATGTTTTCTTTTTAAATATTATTCTTAAAGTTTTTTTATTATTTTTAAATACATTTTTACTATTTTTCCAACTCTTATGATTATTATTATTTTTATTTTATTAAATTCCCGTATTGTTGCACGAATGTTCCTGGCCACATAAACAATTCATGTTTTCTATCCTTAAACTTTGTTCTCGTAATGTAATAATAGCCTAAGTTGTCTGTCCGTAAGTCCTCGAATTTATTAAGCGGTTGTATCTGGAATGGATACAGACATCCATATTCGATTTTTTATGAGTTAGGGTTAGCAAAATTCAAAGCCAGTTCGAAATCAACCCCATACTCCCTTTTCGAGAGTTTAATGCTATTATTTCAAGCCTTATTCTCCCTATTATACTATACTAAATTCATTCTTGATAGGACTGCGAGGACGGAGCTGAATATTTAAATTCCTGGACTGTGTTTACTCTGCCCTCATATACTCTAATTAGTTCCTTCACCACGTGTAGGCGTGGCACGTTCGGTAGAGTGTATGTCCATTTGGTCCTAGTACTTCTCGGGTTGAAGATTCTCGCAGCTAAATTTTTCTAAATGTCTAATAAAAACAGGAAACATTAAATTATAATGTTTCCTGTTTTTTCTTTTAACTTCTTATTCCTAAAGTTTTTTTATTATTTATTTTTTTTATTATTTTTACAACATTTTATGATTTTTATTATTTTTATTTTATTAAATTCACGTATTGTTGTATGAATGTTCCTGGAAACATAAACAATTCATGTTTTCTATCTTTAACATTTCTTCTTCTAATGTAATAATAGCCTAAGTTGTCTGTTCGTCTGTCCTCAAATTTATGAAGCGGTTGAATCTGGAAAGGATTGAGTATCCATATTGGATTTTTGATGAGTTAGGGTTAGAAAATTCAAACCGAGTAATGTTTATCTTTTCCTAAACTATAGATCCGATTCTATAATAAACTGATATGATCAATCTTCGTATCACAGCGAAAAATACTGTCCTGTTTAAAACGTTCGAAATCAACCCCGTCCTAATTTTTGAGAGTTTGATGTCTTTATATCAAGCCCCATTTTAAGAGCAGGAGATTAAATTTATCAATTTATCACATAATAAATAGGTGAAAATAACAAATTTTTCTAGCATTATGTCATTAAAACATCTCATTTAATCATTTATTTTAGGTTATTTAAATATCTTCTGCATTATTCCGTATGTTTTATCACTAAACTTAGATATTATGTAAATAATTTTTTTTTATCTTTCGCTTAAATAATAGATTAGGTGTATATGTGATAATTATAATCGATTATTTTTGCTGAAAGATAATTCTCAGCCAAAAAACAAACCATTTCTTTACCTGCCCCATAAGGTATTTTACAATTCTGGAAAATTTAAAAATTTTTACTAATCCACTTTACGACGGGCTACATGCTAGTTGTAAATAATAAGGAAGTCTTTTCTCATATAATCTAATATGTTATAAACTTTTCTTTGGCTATTTAAAAAAATCTCTTTTGATCAATCTATTTCCATCTTGAGTACCTAACTCTATCTTTTTATAAAAATAAATAATAAAAGTAAGGCTCCTCGGTTCTTCATTTTGTTTTCAATTGTACTCTGCTAAATTTTGGATAAACTTCTAAATTGTAAAGTTTGTTCAAATTTGAGACGCTTACAATAATCTTGTAAATAATAATACTCAGTTTATAATTTTTCAAATTTCATAGATTACTTTCTAAGCAATTTATAATTCTGCTTTTCTGTCATATCTGTTGTTTCAACAAAATATTGCATTCCTTCACCTTTTATGACAGAAAAATTGAAACTTCATTAACAGATCCATACTTTTCCTGCAACAAGTTCCACTGCAACAAGTATAGTTATTTCTATATGCAAAATTACATTTGTTACACAAGAAATAAATATATCGAATATTATTAACCTTAAATATGAATAATGTATAAAATTTTATCTTGCAGCATATATTATATTCTATGAACATTCAGTTGAAATTGTTGTTCTGAAAGTTATGAAATCCTGTGTACAACATAATAAAAGAGGATAAGTTGTTTGATTGAAATTAAAAAAAAAAATTTAAATGTCACCACCAGAGGACGTTTTTTTTTTTAAATTACACATTTAGAAAACATTTACTCTGTTTAAAAAATCTTACAGAAGACATGTTGAACATGACCATTTACCATAGCGATCGTTTGCAGTTGTAATTTGAAATATATTTAACTATCATTTGAAAATAGCATGTTCTACAATTGACTGCAGTGTGTACGAAGAAATTATTAGAATATTTCGTGAAATGTTGTCTTTCCACTCAAGTATAATTCTTGGTTTATCAAGATTAACTAGATGTATCAAATTCCCCCAAAGTTAAAAGTAGTATGAGGTAGAAAACATTAATATCATATTTCTAAACATATAGAAAAATAAAAAGACTACATTATTTTAGAAAATAATTTTAGAAGATTCAGTTTTTGGCTTTCATGTTCCATAAAAACTGTGTATTTTATTATCTTACTAAACATATTTTTTTGTTATTTAAATTTTTGCTCATTTAGAGTGACGTATTGTTAGACTTTGATTTTAGATAACTATACTACATTTTATTCTACTTATTCTTGAGGTTGTATACATAAAACTTTTCTCAGCATCTTAAAGATTTGTAATTAAAACATTTATACCGAACACTGAGAAACTATTTAAAATGTTCAGTTAGAATAAACAAAAAACACTATTTCAGTTCTTTTAATACTTTTTGAAATATTTTTCTCTCTCAAGTTAAAGTGAAATTTCTCAATAGATATTATACAAACATATTCAAATTTCTAACGTTGGCACAAATGTTCAAGAAAACTTATTTAACTTTTACTTCTAATTTCATAGATAATTTTCTTCGTAGTTTTCAACCTTTTTTGTTCAGTTCTTTATGCAATAATTCTCAGTTTAAACTCATCAAAAACTTAAAGTTTTTGATAGATAAGTTTCAAGCTTCATTAACATATCCCATTCTAATTTCAACAATATGTATTCCTTTCGCTGAATTACATTTGTTTTAGAAGAAACGAATTTCATGAGTATTACTTCCCTCCAAACATGAATAATGTATAATCTTTATCAAAGTAACATGCATTATGTACTATAAGCAATACACGGGAAAAGAAAAATATGTTAATATCTCATATCTCTGTTGAAAAGACGCGTGTAATGTTTGTCCCTTTCGTCATGAATTCTAATTTCAGGATTTTGAGAGAGAAAACATAAAATTGGAATGTTATTCCATAATTGACGTCATTTTACTTTTGTTACTCCTCATTCATACTTTAATTTACTTAAAACATATTTATCTACGAAAAAGAGAGTTGTTGTGAAATAAGTTTTATTATTTTTTTCAAATATTCTTGACTACCAGTGTCGAAATAGTTTGGTAACAAACTAATTGTCATCCAATAAACAAATTACCTTTCAAATTCTTTACAAAGTTTTACTTCTTTTTAAAGCAACGTACGCTATTTTGCCAATTTTTCTTTAATCCGCCATCTGTTAACAAAACCATGTTTTCTAAAATTTTGCCAAATGTTAGTGATTGAATGATAATTGTATGATTACACTCAAGTAATTATCATTGAATAAGAAAATTCTAATACGTAATTCATAGTTTATATTATATTCAAAATATGTTTTTAAACATATAAGCTTCAAAAACCGAAAAATATATGCTTAAACAGCCCACGATAGGCAAGTTATTTTAACGATTATTCTTATTATTTTTTTATTCCTGATTACTGGTATCCAAATCGTTTTGTAACAAACTAATGGTCATCCAAAAAACTAATTTTTGTTCAAATCCTTTTACAAACTTTTGCATCCTTTTAAGCCAAAGTATGCTATTTTATCAATTTTTCTTTAATCTGCCATCTATTAACAAAACTCTGTTTTCTAAAATTTCATGCAAAATGTTAGTGATTGAAATTATCATTGAATAAGAAAATTCTAATACGTAATTCATAGTTTATATTATATACAAATATATTTTGAAACGTGTAAGCATCCAAAACCGAAAAATATATGATTTAACGGCCCACGATAGGGAATTGAATTTCTTTTAACGATTATTCTTATTATTTTTTTATTCTTGATTACTAGTATCGAAATAGTTTTGTAAGAAACTATTGATCATTAAAAAATATAATTTTCGTTCAAATCCTTTACAAACTTTTACATCCTTTTAAGCCAAAGTACGATATTTTACCAATTTTTCTTTAATCTTATTATGTACCAACGACTTATACCAGGCCTGCTGAGATAACACAAGGAATAAAACACCCGATACAAATGAGGGAAAACTAACCATTTTGCAGACTCTTTATTTTACAATTCTATTTTTGATGAAGAACAATCTGGTGATGCAAACAAAACAAATTAAGTATCAATATGGAGTCTCCATATAGTGCTGGGAATGTTGGAGCAATTCTTAAATCTGCCATCTATTAACAAATCTATATTTTCTAAAATTTCATGCAAAATATTAGTGATTATAACTATTATTGAATAAGAAAATTCTAATACGTAACTGATAGTTTATATTATATAAAAAAAATATTTTTAAACGTATAAGCCCCAAAAGCTGAAAAGTATATTCTTTAACAGCCCACAATAGGCAATTTCTTTTAACGATTATTCTTATTATTTCTTTATTCTTGATTACTGGTATCGAAATAGTATTGTAACAAACTAATGGTCTTCAAAAAATCTAATTTTCGTTTAAATGCTATACAAACTTTTACATCCTTTTAAGTCAAGGTGCACTATTTATCAATTTTTCTTTAATCTGCCATCTATTAAAAACACATGTTTTTTAAAATTTCAAGCAAAATGCTTGATTTTATTTATCCTTGAATGAGAAAATTCTAATACGCAATTTATAGTTTATATTGCATACAAACTATGCTTTTAAATATGTAATCATCAAAAACCGAAAAAAATATGCTATCACAACCCACGATATGCAATTTCTTTTAACGATCATTCTTATTATTTTTTATTCTTGATTACTGGTCTCGAAATAAATTTTTAACAAACTAATTGTCATCCAAAAAACTAATATAAGTTCAAATACTTTAAATCTTTAATTTCTTTTTAAGCCAAGGTACGCTATTTTGCCAAATTTTCTTTAATATGTCATCTATTAATTAAACCATGTTTTCTAAAATTTCATCTTTTAACAATTATTCTTATTATTTTTTTATTCTCGATTACTGGTATCGAAGTAGTTTTGTAACAAACTAATGTTCATCCAAAAAACTAGTTTTTGTTCAAATCTTTTACAGTCTTTAACTTCTTTTTAAGCCAAGGTACGCTATTTTAACAGTTTTTCTTTCATCTGCTATCTATTAAAAAAATTACATTTTCTAAAATTTCATGCAAAATGTTAGTGATTGAAATTATCATTGAAAAAGAAAATTCTAATCCGTAATTCATGTCAGAATTTATATTATATACAATATATATTTTTAAATGTATGATTTTCTAAAACCGAAAAATATAAGCTTTAACTTCCAACAATTGGCAAAAAAACTTTTATACATGATCCCCAACTAAAAAATATTTTCATGTACCATTATTATAAATTAAATGCTTCTAAATTAACTACTCAATTTGAACTTTTCAATAGTTACGATTACAAACATTAATATTGTTAAAATGATATTGCGAAATTCTAAAAATACGTCTGTGGATATAGATTATTTTATTCAATATCAACAATGGTTCCTTTTATTTATTTTTTATGTCTGACATTTGTTGTTGGGAGATTAAATTCCCCCTCAGCAAAATTCGAAATATTAGTTGTATGCCGAATTTCTGAATCGTGAAAGAGTTATTAATTTTAAATCTGATTTTAATCGCGTCAGTGATTGCTTCAAAATCTACTCTAAAATTATGCTAAATCATTCCCTAAAGTTTATGCCCATACTCTTTAGCACAATTTATACACATTTCGTATTATTTTACAATTATTTTAATCAATTTAATATATTTTATTCCATGAATTTTTAAGATCATGTTATAAATATTTTCCTGTCATTTAAAACATCTTCCTAGAAAAAAATCATCTAAGCTCAAGTTACAAATTATATTTTTCAAAAACAAAATAAAATAAAACTGATTCATTTATGTTTGAACATTCTTTTGAAAGATTCTGTACTAAGATCAGAAAAAGTATGCATTAGAAATTTCATAAAATGTTTGTAAACGGCAACACTCAGGCTACTCTTGAAGAAAACTTCTCATTAATACTATAAAACAATAGCTAGTAAATTTTAGGTTTATGCACTATTTTCTTGGAAATTTTTTAATTTTATCTTAACAAATCTGCTTATTTTATATAACAAGTCACAGTTTGAACTTGGAAGAAACTTTGAGTTTTATGACGAAAAAGATTCAAGCATTCATTAATCTGCAGAACTAGATTATGCAGAGTAAAATTCATTTTACAAGAAACGAATTTCATGAATATTATTTTATTCTGGAAATGAATAATGTATAATATTTTATTAAAGTAAAATATGTCATATGCTATGAGTAATACATGTTAAAAGTAAAATATGTTAATATCCTATATATTTTATAAATGACACATTTTGTACTCTTAGACATTTTTACTTTCAAAGCATAGCATAATGAAATGTAAAAGTGTGATAATATTCAGTAGTGTCGGCATAATTTCTTTTTTTTTTTTGCTATTTCTTATGTTCTATATTTCAACCCTCTTACAAAATGTAATATTTGTTTTAAAATGGATCAAACTTTTGTAAAATGTTTCTTAACCTTTCATCCAAAATCTCTATCATTCATGCGACAATGTTTTCATATTCTTAGAAACTCATGATTTATAACATTATCTGAAACATTACACAAACACAAACACACACACACACACACATATATATATATATATATATATATATATATATATATATATATATATATATATATATATATATATATATATATATATATATATATATGTATGTATGTATATATATATATGTGTGTGTGTGTGTGTGTATGTATATGTATATATGTATATGTATATGTATATGTATATGTATATGTATATATATATATATATATATATATATATATATATATATATATATATATATATATATATATATATATATATATATATATATGTGTGTGTGTGTGTGTGTGTGTGTGTGTGTATGTGTGTGTGTGATGGTGAGAATATTTTTTAAATATTTCTGCAATAGATGATTTACGTACTCAAATACTCCTGCAAGACCTAAAAGGTATAAACTTCTAAAATCTGATAAACTCCTCTAATCATGTTTAAAGAGTCTTTTAAATTTTTAAAACCGAAATTATTCTCACTTTCAATGCAAATAAGACGTCTACGTTGCAAATATAAACAATAGAATTCACACAATTCGAAGGCCAGTCTAGAATTTAAAAAAAAATGAAACAGTTATTTTTATTGATGTTAACAGTTATTATTATCCTCATGCACTTAAAACCAACATGGCGAGATCTATAATATTATTCTCATTTTAGCATGCATATTCTAGAAATTCTTTAACTTTTTTTATTTTTATCATTTCAAGTATTATATTTTATATAATATAAAAAAATATACTGGAAGCAAAAAATATAAAATTTAGTTATTCTTATAATAACTGTTAAAATATGTACATTAGAAAATAAATATTTATATCATATTAAATTGAAGTACTTGTTCTGTACTATAAAGCAGCATTATAGAAATGTTTAATATTTTAAAATAAAAAAAGTAGTAAAATCTGTACGAAATTTCTTATCTATATTTTATTAGGAAATAGAACAAGCTTCTTCACTCGGATAAACGATGTTCATAGAGTATAAAAGAAATTTAGTTTTAATTTAATATAAAAACTGAATTTTTTTTTTACTTTTTTTAGTAGTTGTTTTGCTAGAAATTGGATATCTTTTATTTTACTTAGTGTGCATATTTTGTATTTTCCAAAATTCCATTGCTTTATGTATCAAAACTAAATGATTTAGTAAATAATAACTAAAATAAACAAATAAGAGAATTTTGTTGTATTTTATGCAGATCAGAACATTTTGATCTAATCAGTTTTAAAATTAGTCTTTAGTCATGCACACATTTCGGCTTGTTAGGTACTATATTCCCTTAAATATGTATTATTCTTTTAGCCTTTTATATCAAAATAATTATTGAATTTTTGTTCAGTTTTATGTAATTAAGATTTGAGATAATTTTAGTTTAATCTTTACTGTTATACGTACATTCTAAATAAACTTTTATTATATTAAAATCTAAACTACAAAAATTGTTTTTACAAAATTCTAAATTATTTATTTTTCTGCGTTTAAATTATATTTAAATAAAGCAGATTATTTGCCTTCTCTTCAGCATATCATTTTAAAAGCTAATTCGTCACTCAAAAATAGACAACAGAAGAAGCATATTTTATAAATCTGTGCACCAATTTGCATTTGCTGATAATATAGAGACTATCGCAAGAACAACTTCTAATCTGAAATAAACTTTCTTAACCCTAGAATAGGAGGCAGGTAAATTCTCCTAAATGTCAACCATGAAAAAGCTAAATACATGCAGTGCACTAAGGTAACAGGTTCTATTACTCATCCGAAATTATCCATATAAATGCACGACATATCTAGACTATGAGATCATCATTGACAGCAATATCACATCAGACGATTATAAATGCTGCCAGCAGATACTTTTATGGGTTAAAGATGTATCGAAAATCAAACTTAATTAAAAGACCAACTAAACTATTAATTTATAAATTCCTAATCAGTCCCGTACTCACATATTCATTAGAAGCTTCGACAATGGCACAAAAAGATGAAAATGCTCTAGGAGTCTTTAGCGGATACTAAGAGCTATTTTCTAAGCAACACAAATTGATGGTTTGTGGCACAAATACTCAAATTTAGAAGTTTATCCTACTTTCAGAGGTCTTGACATCATCAAATAGATTTAAATTCAAAAATCAAATGGGCTGACTACATTATTAGATTAAACAAAGAACGTTCTATATAGAACATATTTTTGGCCAAGCCTTCTGGAACACGAATTAGGGGCCGACCCAACCTCCAAATAGGTTATAATCCAAAAATCAAATTGGCTGCCCACATTATTAGAATGAAAAAAGGCTTGGCAAAAATATGTTCTGTGTAGAACGTTAAATTCTACACAGAACATATTTTTCCAAGCTTTTTGGAACACGAATTAGGGGCTGCCCCAATTTTCAAATAGATTAAAATCCAAAAATCAAATGGGCTGGCCAGATGATTAGAATGTACAAAAAACGTTCTACACAGAACATATTTTTGCCCAAGCCTTCTGGGACACGAATTAGGGGTCGACCTATGTGTCAACTATCTAGAATGTAATCTAGCAACTTTAGGAGTTTTTAATTGGAATATCATGGCCAAGAAAAGAAAGGCTGGGAAGAAAATTTTTGAGAAAGCCAGGGTGCACACTAGGCTGTCACTTCACTGAAGAAGAAGGCAGATTATTCCATGATTTTAAATGAATTGAAATAAATCTGAAAAGTCTTTGGTATTTTCCAATTAATTTATTTTTTATTTACAGACATGTAGTATAAAAACAAACATTCAGCCTAAAACACAAATCGTTTTTCATTTTGTGTTACCTTAAAAAATATAAGTCAGAAAAATATTTAAAACTAAATGAAAACATGATTTTATTAAAATAAGTTCTCAGGGGTTCAAAAGCAGCCTTTTATAAATTTTTATTTAAAAACGCTTAGAGAGTGAAATAAGGAAAATACGGGTTTTATTTCCTATTCATTAATGCATAACATTTTGCTGAATAATGGCTGTTAATCCTATGTATTGGTCTTAATATTATGAAACTTTACTGAAAATATAAAATCGTTTTATGTCTTGAATTAATTTGTCATGGCAATTGTACACAAAATTCAGGATTCCTTACCAGAAATTTTATTGAAAAATCCCCTAAGGATCTATATGCGTAATCTCATTAATGTTATCTCCGACTAAATAAGAGCTTCCTGCGTACTTTACCCTATTAATGCCGTGTTAAGAACATAATGCTTTTCTAATCTATAAATTCCTTTGATTCTCTCCGCTGGAATACTACGAAATAACTGTAAACACGGAAGAAACTGCTTAGTTTAAGTTTATTTCTAATACCTTTTAATATATGGAAAACGAACGGAGAACAATGATGATCTTTTTTAATCCATGATTGCTTTATAATGGATTTCATATTAAAATTTGCTACTCTGTACTTTTTTAAGGGCTTAATCTTAGCGCTGAAGGTAAATCGTCCGTAAAATGTTCGGATGTAGACTGCCAAATATGCAGACGGAAGCGAGATTATAAAATAAATGTCAGGAGATTTTTCCCTTAATGGATTCGTAGAAAGAAGAACGAAATCGTCTGAAAGATGTCTAAAGCCATAAAAGAATGGGGAGGTTAACCAAAGTGCTTTTAGTTTAAGGGAAGATGACTTTTTTTTTCCATGCAGTAAAAGAATCATCCCATATACTACTCTCTTTTCCCTTTTTTATGGCAGTCGTTAATACCTGGACTGTTTCATCACAACTTTAATTCGCGAAGTAGAAGTTAAAAATGGCTGGTTTGATAATACGAGGGAAATGTTAATATCTGACTTAATGATCTGGCATAGAGTGATTCGAATTTCGAAGTTTCTCTACAAGGGTGAATTAGCATGTGCGAATTAAACTTTGCCGAAACATTAAAAGTTTTTAGTGATGAATGAAACTAGGAATTTTTCAATGATTTTTTAAATAAACTGCTACTGTCACAAAGTAGAAGAATAAGACACGAAAAAGTGTTCTATTCGAAATTTTATAATTTGAAGGTATGAAAAGTCAATCTCGTTTTCTACCTTAGAAAATGCTTGTTACAAAGTATCTCCAGCATAAGTATAAAAAATTGTAGAAATATATATTATCATGCACAGTTTTATTACATTTAAATTAAGAAATATTATTGGGTATATTGTATTAAAATGAATGTTATTTTGAAAGCATGCTTTTGATACTTATATACTTTACTATACCACTCGAGTAAGCAAAATTTAAAAAAAGACTCCCTTTTAAAATTATGTGTTGAAAAAGTGGTATGTTTTAATATATTAAATATAATATATTAAATAAATTCCCCATTGCATTCCAGATCCATCATCATTTTGAAAAATGTCACGGATTCTTGTTTCAGTAATAAAGACATAAGCATCATGTTAAATTTTATAGATAACAAAGAATCTATTTTTATAATGGTATATTTCTAAGGATGCATGGCCATGAGGGAAGAAATAACTTTGACGTATAATTAATACTTTGGCTTCTGATATATTCAGTATGATGCAATTGTTCCTAAAATGTTTATTTCCTTAATAGCATGACCCAAAATCTGTCTGTGATTAAGACTTAAAAATGATTGAATGTAATGTAACATTCAATAATATATACACCCAATTCTGCAGAAAGCAGAAAGAGGGTATATAAGTAAGAACGACAGAGAAGGACAGGAGTAAAAATAAGTAGAGTCATTGTGTCATTTAGCCCTGAAGTAGAGTATAAGGGATTGTTTGTAGTGACTTATTGGTATATAACAATAAGGTCCAAAGTAATAAGCAAATGCTTAATTATTATTCGCGATGATTTAGAAATAAAAAGTGGAACAGTAAGTTCAATCCGGAATGCAACAGAAAGGAGTACAACTATATAAAAAAAAATTGAAAAAATTTTTGAAATTTTATTTGAGCAAGAATTGAAGAAATTCTAGGAGATTTAACAGAATATTTTTTTTAAAAAACAAAATAATGAATGGCGCTTACATATAAAAAATTAAAACTGAAACGTTTTAAGGATACTATTAAATAATACTATTAATTTAAATGTAGAAAATAAAAATTTGCATACGTAACACTATTAACTTAAATGTGGTAAAACCATGCATAGAACAAATTTGTTTGTATAATTTGTAACAATCCCATATAAAAATTCGAAAATACATGCTTATATGTCTTAATTTAATATATTACAAACCCAGCACTAAAACAAAATGTGTGTGTATATATATATATATATATATATATATATATATATATATATATATATATATATATATATATATATATATATATATATATATATATATATATATATATATATATATATATATATATATATATATATATATATATATATATATATATATATATATATATATATATATATATATATATATATATATATATATATATATATATATATATATATATATATATATATATATATGTATATATATATATATATATATATATATATATATATATATATATATATATATATATATATATGTATATATATATATGTATATATATATATATATGTATATATATATATATATATATATATATATATATATATATATATATAATATATATATATATATATATATATATATATATATATGTATATATATATATATATATATATTTATTTATTTATTTATTATATGTATATATATATATATATGTGTGTGTGTGTATATATATATATATATTTATTTACTTATTTATTTATTTATTCATTTATTTATTTATATATATGTGTGTGTGTGTTTGTGTGTGTACGTCTATGTCTGTTCTATAGAAAAATGCTCATCATGCTAAGCGTATTATTTATTGTTTAATACCGCACTGAAAATTTTCTCATTCTTCGTCTATGCACATTGTTCTTTACGGGAACACTGATATTGTTTCTATCTTGTTTAAACACGCCACTATTTTTTTTATTTTAAAACAAAGAAATTAACATATTAAACATTATGCAAAATATTAAACATGAATAACCAAGTTAAACAACAAAAAAACTGATTGAAATTTTTACAAAGTAATTATCTTACTAGAAGTAGAAGAGCTAAAAAATAGTGAAAAAAAAGTAAAAAGGGAGATTTTTTTTAGAGTTGCGAAGCAAACAGTCTTTCTAGAAAATTAATAGTGCTGCATAATTTGAACCCTGAGCTTTTTTAAGAATTTAAATTGAATTCAATATATCTAAAGAACTTTGACCAATAACATTTATCTTCAATCAAATGAATTTCAAAACCTAAAATATGTCTTTTTTATTATCATTTATATTTTTAGTACAGATTATATATTTTTAATTAAACCATTATGCCATTTTAATAGAACTAGGTTAATTTACATGTACAAGTAAAATTTGATTTATTGTAATATACTGTAAAATTGAAAAGAGATAATATAAATTTGATTGCACATTGTATTATGCCTAAACAAACACATAATGGTTTGCCTATAGCGTACATTAAAAAATAAAATTTAATTAATTTAATGTTAAATGAATATCTGGACGAATTATAAAATAAGAATTCAGTGACAGTTTATATTAGCCACTTCAAGGCAGTCTTTTGTTCTCGGTAATTAAAGTTCCCAAATAAATGTTATATTTATGTTAAAATTAATATTAGTTTTTAGATTATATTACACTAACATTAAAAAATCAAAAGTACTTAAAATTTCTCTTTAATTCTTATATAATGGTTATCACAGGGATTATATTGTTTAAATATCCGTTGTCAAATCAATAGAGTTCGGAAAATATTGTCTAGTTTTATTCTTTAGATTTGGTTTCATACAATTAAAAATTGAAATACCCTGTTGACCAAGAAAAGAGAAATTTTGAGGTACATGTACTGTATAACACTTCATAGTTCCATTTCATAATTGGATCTTTTATTAAAAATTCCTTTTTAGAAATTATACAGGATGTAAATAAGGTGACTTTAAGACTTCTGGGTAAATAATTTACAATTTTTGCATTTCCAAAGATCACTTTAACTTCGTAATTGTATTATTTTTAAAGTTATATTTACAATTACATTAATATTATATTAAAACAATTATATTAAAATTATATTACAATTATATTAAAATTACATTTCTAGCTAATTTTCACTTCAAGCCAGTCCTTCATTCTTGGTAATTGAAGTTCCCAAATAAATATTATATTTACATTAAAATTAATATTAGTTTTTCGATTACATTACACTAATATTAAAAAAAATCAAAAATGTTTAAAATTTCATTTTAATTTTTATATAATAATTATCACAGTGATTATGTTGTTTAAACAACCGCTGTTAAATCAATAGAATTCTGAAAATTTTGTCTAGTTTCGGTTTTTTAGTTTTGGTTTCATACAACTAAAAATTAAAATATCCTGTTGACCTAAAAAAGTGAAATTGAGGTACAGCTACTATATAGGACTCCTGCAGCCATTTCATAATTTTGGCTTTTATTGAAAATTCTTTCTAGAAATATACTGGAAGTAAGCAGGGCTGAATTCAAGACTTCTGTGTAAGTTATTTATAATTTTTTCATCTTCAAAGATCACGTTAATTTCGTAATTGTATTAATTTTTCAATTTTCATTTAATAAAATTAAATTTCTATCTAATTTATACGATATTAATGGTGTTTGGCTTTGCGATGGCCATCTAGCTAAACATCGACTATAAAAGAGATTAAATTTTTCGCAAAGTAATTATCTGAATAAAAGCAGAAACATAAAAGTAAAAAGGGAAGTAGACATTTTTTTCTAAAGTTGTGAAGTAGGAGGTTTTCCAAAGAATTAATCTTTCAGATTAATTTGAGACACGAACTTTTTAAAGATTTAATTTATTCCCAAAAACCTAAACACCAATGACCTTTAAATATATTTTCATTGAAATATTTTTAAAAATTTAAATAACTATTAGTTTCTATAAATTCGTTTCTTTTATACAGACTGCATATGATTAAATTAATTTATCATTAATTTATTCATTTATTTGCATTTGTAATAAGTATTTTAATTATTTTAAGCACTCATATTACAGGTCTGAAAATGAAAATATTTAAAACGTATTCATTCATAGTTTTACGTGTAGTCATGGTATAAATTGTCCAATATATTTTAGTAGATTTTATTATATTTATATTAATATCGTATTTTCTGAATCGATTTTAAATTACAATGCATTTTTGGTAAGTAGAAAGTAAATATAAACTTATATGTAATATATTTTTATACCTGTTTAAATTTTCTTCGAGGCAGTAGCACTACTGGATTTTATGGGCCCAACCCTCTAATAAAGATATTTCTAATGGTAATCATAAAAACGAAATTTTTTTTTCAATTTAAGACAAGTGGTGTATAAAATTTCTGTTAGACTTGCTCAAAGATCTAATTCATAAAATTTTGTTTAAAAAATTATTTTTTAAATAATTTTTAATCAAAAATCAATGTTGATATTTAGAAAGAAAAACAAGAATTTTATAATACAAGGACCTTTGATTCTTTCCTAGGGAAATAGCTTTAAAATCTCTAATGTAAATCAATTCTTTGTCTCATTTTCTCTGAAATTTTAAACATCTCATGAAAAGTTTTAAATTATCTAGATTGTTATAACATATACCGTGGTAATAAGATTTTCATTGAAATAATATATTCGAGAAGATTGTAAGTAAAACATATTGTTATGTGAAAACAGGTTAATTTTTAAAAATAACTGGTGAAACAGTACACTTCTTTGTCAGTTTACAATGCTTGTTTTTTACAACAAAAAATATTTAACATTATATATATATATATATATTATTTATCAGAAAACAGTGACTGAAAATGTAAAAACATAAATTCTAAAAATATTTGAGCATTTGACTAATTAAAAGCTTTCATGAAATATGTGAACCACATTTACACTATAAAATCAACTACATATTCAATGATTTACATTTGTATAAGATTAGTAAAGTCTTGCTTTTCAAATATTCTACAGTCCAAGATTAAAACACACAGAGTTTAAAAGTAACTTAAATGCTGCTTCTTAAATAAAACATATTCATTAAATATATAAAAAATGGCATTTTGAACATAGTCCGTTACTTTAAGGAATACTTTAGAAGTAATACTTTGTCTTAATACTTTGTCATACTAGAAGTAATACTTTGTCTTAATCTATGATAAATTAATATATACACTTTACAAACTTTAAATCGTATTTATAACAGCTTTTTTCCAAATAATTATAATATATTTTTTTCCATTTTTTTAAAAGGAAAATATTTACCAGTTGTTCAATACAGAGTTCTACATTAAAATATTATTTATCGTTTTCTCATCAAGTAATACAGTTTTTAAAATAACAGAAATAACATACGATATAAAAATTAAATACAAAAATTTGAAATTTATTTATCCAATATATATCTTTCGAAATATGCATATTAGAAACTAAATTTTTATACCAAATTAAAGATAAAAATATTTTTCGTTTTGTAAACTTCCAGTTCACAGGTTGAAAATGTTCGTTTAACATTTTCACACTAGGACCGCCGGAAAGTACATTTTGACCCAAAAACTAGTTTGTGTTTTCTTTTTTTACTTTTTTTTCAGATGGTAATAAAAGAATGATTTAATACTCATTAAAACATATTTTGAAAGCTAATACTCAGAAATATTTTTATAAAAATTTATATTATTTTTGTTATTACTATCTGAATAAGAATAAATCTGTTAAGATAACAGAATAAAATAAAGTTTGGGTCAAAATTAGCCTTTCCGTGGTTTTAGAGTTAAAATGTAAAATATATTTCAAATATTTTATGAGATTTGAAACTAACCAATTAATGCACAGTTTTTTTAAACGCCGACCAAAAAATCAATGTTTTATCGTAAAAAACACAATTTAGAACGTTGTTTTGCCAGAAAAATTACAAAAATACAAGAATAATCAAAATTTGAGTATATTGGATATTTATGCTATTGGAATAATTTCTAATTTTTAGAATATTATTATTATTGTCGAAAGAGCATATTGTTCAATTGCTAATCTATCAATTGACAGTATGATGTGTCATCCTTTGATCGGTAGGTATCAAATATGAAACCCTTATCTTTCATATCTCAAGAATAAATTATATAAAGTGACGCC
>CM063504.1:79814957-79834957 GCA_032207245.1 Pardosa pseudoannulata
CTAAAGAATAACCATTATGTTTGTATAGTTTTGTTTATGAGCTAAGAATATTCCTGCAAGAAAAGGGATTTAAGTCCATGAGCTCCGGTACCAAAAAACAGAGCCATACCCATTAAATTTAAAAAATTGAGATTTTGGTGTATTTGAGCATAGCGTATACTTCTGCATATCAATCTTATAAACATACTCTATTCTCCAAAGGCTAAATAATATAGTGATTAGATTTCTATTTATTTATTTTAGTAAAATTTAAATACTTTAACATAATTTTTTTTAAAATTTATTACTATTTTTTAAATTAACTAGTATAAGAAAAATGAATTCTGTACAGATCAATGTTTGTTAGTAGAGTGAATGTAATAACTAAATTAAATACAGACAAGCGTAAAGAATAACCGTTATGTTTGTATAGTTTTGTTTATGATAAGAATATTCCTTGAAGAAAAATTTAAATTTATGATGTACCAAAAAACAGAGCCATACCCATTAAATTTAAAAAATTGAGATTTTGGTGTATTTGAGCATAGCGTATACTTCTGCATATCAATCTTATAAACATACTCTATTCTCCAAAGGCTAAATAATATAGTGATTAGATTTCTATTTTTTATTTAAGCAAAATTTAAACATTTTAACATAAAACTTTTTTTTTTAAATTTATTACTTTTTTTTTTTAATTAACTAGTTTAACATGAAACTGAATTCTGTACAGATCCAAATGTTTGTTCACAGTCAGAGTGAATATAATAACTAAATGAAATACAGACAAGCGTACTGGATCTTCGTTATGTTTGTATAGTTTTGTTTGATAACCTAATATTTTTACGCCACTTATATGGATACAAGTTTTAATATATCATAGTTACATTTATATCTTAATTAAAAAGTTTTTCTATAAGTTTGTTTACAAAAAGTGGGTGTTTACTTATAATTAACAGAAAGCATTGTCGGACTTTATTAACTTATGTATTATATTTTTGTAAGAGAGATTTTTTTTTTATTTTAACTGTAAGCTAATGCTGTTGCATTTTATTTTAAATTTTTATTCCTTAACTGTATAAAACTAATTTCAAACACTTTTCTTTATATTTTCTATATATGGATGCCGGAAATATGATTAGACGTGTATTTTTTCATTTTGAGGTGAATAAACATTTACAGATTTTATAAATACATTAACATCATATTACGTAAATTTTCTATCAAGTATATGAGAAATATGTATAAAAAGGATAAATGTTGTGGCAAATTAACAGCGAAACATTTGAATCCTATAATTATCTAGCATGTGTCTATACTGAATTTATCGCTATAATTACGTAACAACATACAAAATATTGACGTTATTAAAATTCTAGGTAACAAATGTGTTGATATATATTACGAATTGAATAGACATATGAATGAGATGGTGGAATATAAAAATATTCGTTAAATAAAGAAATATAAGATATGTATATTGATATATTATAAATGTTAGATTTTTTACAATTAATAATATTATTTAGGCCTTTATATATATATATATATATATATATATATATATATATATATATATCTATATATATATTATATATAATATACATATAATATATATATATATACATATATATATATAATATATATATATATATATTATATATATAATACATATATATATATATATACATACATATATATATACATATATATATATATTATATATATATATATATATATATATATATATATATATATATATTTATATATATATTTATATATATATTATATATACATATATTTATATATATATATATATATTTACAAATGCTTAATATATTACAGTGTACTATCAGAAAAGAATAACTAATATATAAACATGTCTTTATGAAAAATAACACTATGATTATTCACCGACAGTTTCAAATATTGACTCTTTTATATTTCCATGTAATAAATATATTATTAATTACATATATGTATATATATATATATATATATATATATATATATAATATATATATATATATATATATATATATATATATATATATATATATATATACATATGAGACAATCATATTCTTCTCAGAAAAAGTATTATACTGTTATATATTGGATAAACAATAAAGGGCCTGCAAAATAAATAAACTATTTCATAAAGCTGAATAAAAGGGAAATATTTCAATATAAAAGAATATAATTTTGATGTTTATAGTTTATTTATATTTATTATATACCATAAATATTAATTATAAGTATATATTATTATAAGTATTTTACTATATACACAAGCGACATTATCTCTAAAGTATATACGTAATAAGAAGAATGTCAAAATAATTCATAACTATACTCAGTGTTCTTAAATTAAGGCTGAATAGAAAAATCTTTTGAGAAACTGTAATCTTAGAGCCCAACAAGATTTTTTTTATATTACTTACCTTTGAACCTGAAATAAAGATTAATCCTATGCCACCCAGTCTTTTTTCTCGATATTTAAGGTTCTAAATATTTCTGGTTCTAAATTTTCCAACATTATGGCTATGTTTATTTCAAAATTTAAGTTAATGTAATAATACATTAAACCAGCAGTTTTTATAATTATGCACATGAAACAAAGCTTTAAAAAAAGAATAACACATTTTATTTATATATTGTTATAAGTTATATATCATGTATTTATGTGAATAATTGTGTATTATATAATTATTAATCAATTATATATTATAAATATATTTGTATATCTTTATTTGGTGATTTATCTATCCACATCTCTAAAGGAAAAGAAAAATTTAATTTTACATATTACGCAAGCAGAATAGTAGGGAACTAAAATCTTTTAGAATGAGAATTCCGTACAAAAGAACTATTTTAAAACCCATACATCTAGAAGAAAAATTTTAGTAATATGCAAAAAAAGGAGACCATTTTTGGAAATAAATAAAAATTTAATAATAGCGTTTAAGAGTATAACTATTAGTTACTAAGTAATGACCTAAAGATATGCAGGTGTTGTTTGAAAACTGTATTAATAATAAAGTAATCCACAAGAGAGCAAATTTTCCACGCGAAGGTTTCTAAATCCATACTTATCACACAAATTTTTACATAAACCATTCCTTAAAATTCGAAGCTGGAAACGCATCCTTGATGAAAAAAATTAACTTGTTTTGGGTTTAAAAATCACTTATCCTCGTGCATTAAGTAAATGTGATAAACTGAGGCAGAAAACAATAGGAAACATGATACTAAATACGATTTGAATTGATTATGCCTGGAAATGTAAGGAAGTAAAATGGTTATTAATGGATCAGCAATAAAACAGAATGAGATTAGAGAAGAATTTCCATGCTCGGTAATATCAATAAGCATAAAAACTACCATTTATCATAACTGTAACCATTAATCTCCAAAGCTTCGAAAATGCATTTCTGCACAGACGTTCAAGTAAGTAATTAATTTTCCACATCTCGATGCATAGCTTCAAAGGAGAAACTTTTTTTTCTGTTTGAGAACAAAATTGATATTTACTTTAATTTAAGAAAATTTCGGACATTTTTCTAGTCTTACAAAGATTTCAATTACTCCTGTACCACCAACGCACCCTTTCTTCAAAACATACAGGAGTTTCTTGTTTAAGTATTCTAAATTAAATTTTAATCTGCTCGAAAACTCCCATATAAATAGATAATAGTTTCCTTTAATTAAATGACATGATTAAAGTCAAAAATAATTGTTTTCTTAGTTTTTAAAATAAAGCAATGATTAATATTTCGACTAACCATAACGATGATAAATAGATAAGCAAGTTACAATTAATTGATTTGTTTTCGGCATGAAAAATTAATCTCATAGACTACGATAATTTAACTACGATGTAGCAATTTGTACACAAAACGTTTTACTAGATTTCAGTCATATATTCTCTTAGGTTTTGTGTATACCATGTCAGTATTAAATGTCTTTTCAGTAATATAAAATTTTAATCAAGCAATTAAAATATTTTTATATTTACGTTCATACCAATTATCAGATACATACGCACATTTAGTTCTTAAGCATTTAACTAGCATATAGCCCGTCATATGACGGGATCCGTAAAATTTTTGACTTTCCAGAATTGAAAAGTACAATATAATGCAGATAAAAATAATTGTTTTGTTACTTTTTAAGATAAAGCAATGATTAATATTTCGACTAACCATAACGATAATAAATAGATAAGCAAGTTACAATTAATTGATTTGTTTTCGGCATGAAAAATTAATCTCATAGGCTACGATAATTTAACTACGATGTAACAATTTGTAATGACAAGCACAAAACTTTATACTAGATTTCAGTCATATATTGTCTTAGGTTCTGTCTCGACCATGTCAGTATTAAATGTCTTTTAAGTAATATAAAATTTTAATCAAGTAATTAAAAGATTTTTATATTTACGTTCAGACCAATTAACAAGTACAGACTCACATTTAGTTCTTAAGCATTTAACTAACATATAGGCCGTCATATGACGGGGTCAGTAAAATTTTTAATTTTCCAGAATTGTAAAGTACTCTATGAGGCAGGCAAAAATAATTGTTTTCTTATTTTTTAAAATAAAGCAATATTTCATATTTCGACTAACCGTAACGATGATAAATAGATAAGCAAGTTACAATTAATTGATTTGTCTTCGGCATGAAAAATTAATCTCATAGGCTACGATAATTTAACTACGATGTGGCAATTTTTAATGACAAACAGAAAACAATTTACTAGACTTCAGTCATATATTCACTTAGGTTCTCTCTCTACCATGTCAATATAATATGTCTTTTAAAAGTATAAAATGTTATTCAAAAAATTAAAATTTTTTTATAAATACGTGCAGACATATTACCAGATACATACACACATTTAGTTCTTAAGCATTTAACTAGCATATAGGCCGTCATATCACGAGATCAGTAAAATTTTTAATTTTCCAGAATTGTAAGGTACTCTGTGAGGCAGATAAAAATAATTGTTTTCTTAGTTTTTAAAATAAAGCAATGATTAATATTTCGACTAATCATAATGATTATAAATAGATAAGCAAGTTACAATTAATTGATTGGTTTTCGGCATGAATAATTAATCTCATAGACTACGATAATTTAACTACGATGTAGCAATTTGTAATGAAAAACACAAAACGTTTTACAAGATTTCAGTGATATATTAATATGATATCATATATTGTCCTAGGTTTTGTGTCTACCATGTCAGTATTAAATGTCTGTTAAGTAATATAAAAATTTAATCAAGCAATTAAAAGATTTTTATATTTACGTGTAGACCAATTAACATAATAGACACACATTTAGTTCTTAAGAAGTTAACTAGCATATAGACCGTCATATGATGGGATCAGTAAAACTTTTAATTTTCCTGAATTTAAAGTAACCTATCAGGCAGGTAAATATAATTGTTTTCTTAGTTATTGAAATAAAGGAATGATTATTATTTTGACTAACGATAACGATGATAAATATATAAGCAAGTTACAATTAATTGATTTGTTTTCGGCAAGAAAAACTAATCTCATAGACTACGATAATTTAACTACGATAAATCAATTTGTACACAAGACTTTTACTAGATTTTAGTCATATATTCTCTGTGTCTACCCTGTCAGTAATAAATTTGTTTTATGTAATATAAACTTTTAATCAAGCAATTAATAGTTTTTCCTATTCACACCAATTAAAAGATAGAGACACACATTTAGTTCTTAAGGATTTAACTACCCTATAGCCCTTCATATGACGGGATAAAATTTTTAATTTTCCAGAATTGTAAAGTACCCTATAAGGCAGGTAAAAATAATTGTTTTTTTTTGTTTTGCAACAAAGTAATTATTAATATTTTGACGAATCGTAATGGTTATAAATAGATAAGCAAGTTACAATTAATTGATTTGTTTCCGGCACGAAAAATTAATCTCATAGACTACGATAATTTAACAACGATGTAGCAATTTTTAATGACAAACAGAAAACATTTTACTAGATTTCAGCCATATATTCTCTTAGTTTTTGTGTTTACCATGTCACTATTAAATGTGTTTTAAATAATATAAAATTTTAATCCAGCAATTAACAGATTTTTATATTTAAGTTCATACAAATTAACAGATACAGACACACTTTAGTTCTTAAGCATTTAACTACCATATTATGGGATAGGATGAACAGAAGAGGTTTTAATATTGACAGTGATTATTTGGCGATATATATGAATCAAAACCAAAATTTAGCCAATCAATTTCAAACCATGTGGTTCTGCATAAAAAAAACACACAAACGAAAAATTTTCTTCAAATATTTTCAAAGACATATATACCTTAAAATCTAGATTTTTTTAGTCCTTGAAATAGACTCCTAGAATTTTATAAAAATAATTTTTTGTTAATAGCAGTGATAAAATTTTCATTGCAAAAAAAATTAATCCATAATTAAATTTAAAATTATCACATATGTACTAAATCTATTATTTAAACCAAATATTAAAAATAATATTACGTAATATCTATATTCAGTGATAAACCGTATGAAAATAATGCAGATGATGTTTAAATATTTAAAAAAAAATTATTAAATGCTAAAAAACAACGTTATTTTTATCTATTTATTATGTGATATAATTAATCTTCGGCTCTTAACCGGGAAATATTATCTTATTCGGGCTCGAATTCTCTACCAGCTCTTAACCGATCTCGAAATAATAACTTTAAACGATCAAAAAGGGGGAGAATGGGTGGATTTCTTACGCTTTCGAACTCGCTTTGAATTTTGCTGACCTTAACTCATCCAGAATCCAATATGGCTGCATCTATCCATTTTAGGCCGTAATGATTCATAAATTCGAGGACAGACGGACAGATAACTTACGCTATTATTATATAGGGGCCTGTGTTAAGTGCTTTACAAAATTTTATGCATAATGTAATGTAGGAAATATACTAAAATTTGACTGTCTAATCATTACGCAAGTAATTTTCTCCCCAGCCGATGGTGTCTTCAAATGATTGCCCACATGTTATGAAATGATTTAAATCCATAAGAAAATCCTTTAATTGAATTATTATGACAGTTGTACTTGTGATAGAATTTTCCTATATAATTCTACCCTCATAGCACATGCACACCCGTATGAAAACAGCATCTGCTGGGAAGAAAATTACGTGCGTAATGCATAGAGGGTTTAACACGGTTTGTTAGCCTTTTTTTATTTTTAGTTTTGCTGAGCCGGGGCTGTTTCGTACAGCAGCCATGTATAAATAAGAAGACAGCTTCAATTATATAATATATATATATATATATGTCAGGATTTAAAATATAGAATAATTTAAGAGATTTTAATTAGGGATTATTTTAATGGGAGTAACGCGCCTCGCGTTACTAGTCACATAAATACGGCACACGCGCAGTGATATTAGCAGAGAGCGATAAGCAATTACTATAGACGGACCTGTGGCTCCTCGAATAGTGAAAACTGCTTTTGTTTGCAGTTGGGTGCCAAAGATGAGACGCCATGTTGATTAACGTGTTAAGTGGATTAATAAAGAGAAGAAAATAATGACTTGAGTGTGGACTGATTTATATATTTACTAGTGGATACTCGGACCGTGTCACGGTCTATAGTAATTGCTTATCGCTCTCTGCTAATATCACTGCGCGTGTGCCGTATTTATGTGACTAGTAACGCGAGGCGCATTACTCCCATTAAAATAATCCCTAATTAAAATCTCTTAAATTACTCTATATTTTAAATCCTGACATAAAGATATATATATGTGTGTGTGTGTGTGTGTGTGTGTGTGTGTGTGCGTGTGTTATGCCGAGGAGAAATCAACGAGCCTATGATGCCTTGATAATGCTTTTATTCATCACTATTTCACTGATTAACAGTCAACCATGAAACATGGCGGCAAGTGGCTAGCGTCCACACTCTAAAAAAAGTTAAACCCTTTCTAAAGACGTTCTCCCACAATTATTATATCGCCATTTAGCTTCAACCAACCAACCAACCAACCCACAATTATTACGCGTCAATCTCTTTTATATAGAGTTCTATTTTCAACTTTAAACCCCTAAATTATTAATTTTATTATTTCAAATCTGACATATGTACATATATATATATATATATATTATATATATATATATATATACATATATATATATATATATATATATATATATATATATATATATATATATATATATATATATATATATATATATATATATATATATATATATATATATATATATATATATATATATATATATATATATATATATATATATATTCTCCTTTCCAGTATTACACGAGTTATTTATGTGACTCGTGCATCAGTCCATGGCTATATTTCGGTTATGAATACATTTTTCTTTTGAATTGCTGTAAAAAAGTAACGTTGATGATTGATGAACTACTGATACCAGGAGATAGTGTTTAAATCCAATTCTGGGCATCTATACCAGCTTTATGACTGGAACACACACATTGTGGTTGTGAAGACCTGCACTCTATCTTTGCAGCCAAAACCAGATATCATATATACATGTAGTTAGCAAAGCCATTATTTTCATAATGGTTATTTTTTTCTGCACGGAAAAAAATTTGTCAGTCGAATCTTTAGTTAAAACAAACTTGTGGTATAAAAAGCGAAGGGTGCAATTACAAAACGTATTTTTCTATTTCCTTTTTTTTTTTTTTGAAAAAGTTATTTACATTATACAAAATTAGGTGAAAAACTTTTATTTGGTTTTGCACACAAAAGATATTGATACAGATCAAGTCTAATCACTCAGACTTTACATATTGGTTATGTATCCGCAAAAAATAATCAATATATAATCGCAAAAAAGAAGACGTTTTAGAAAACTACAGGTGCAGTCGGGATAGACAATATTTTTATCCATAAAAGGATAAGTACTATTGTTTATATAAAATATATCATTTATTTACAGATTATATACAGTTACATTATGGATTTGAGTTCCTACTGAACTACTATATCAAAATGCGAGATACTGGGGTTAAGTAATCAGATGTAACAGATAGGCGCGCTGTTTAAAGGGATATATAATCATTCGCCACACACACAAAAAGTGGTGCACTACGTTACTTATAGATCTATACCAAGAAAGTGAATAAAATTGTTTAAGGCAACAACCAATGAAAGCAGTAATTAACAGATGATGTTTTGGATTTCGTAGAATCAAGTTTGTTATACGCTTTTAAAATTGTGTGTATAACAGCCACATTCAATATATCAGCTATTTTCCGAGAACACAACTATCCATAAGAAGTCCTCTAAATGTCATTAAAATCAGACGAAGATTCACAGAACCAGCGTAATATGTTTGGAATAAAATTAACCAATAATCGTTTTATGGACAAATTAATATCCATAACTTTGAATCTATGTCCAGGAAAATATACCCGAAGTAATTAGTTCATACATACATTGCTGTATTTTATTTTCTATGGTTTTATAGCTTAGATATTTTGGGTCTTTTTCCTTCGAAAAGCATTTTTTGAATTTAGAATAAAAGACGTGTCAATTAATAAACCACACTACTTTTCAATATTATGAGGAAACTAGTTTTGTCTACCTTAAGATTAGATAAAATATCCTTTCATGAAAATAAACTTTCCGCATACTGCATTCTCGCTCACTTAATTTTTCGGAAAAGTAATTTACATTATTTAAAACTAGCCGAAAAGCTTTGATATGATTTTGCAAACAGAAGGTATTAAAAAAAATCAAGTCCAATCTCTTTTGTCATACTTAGCATAAAATCATGTTGCCGCCCAAACAGTGATGCGCTAATTTACTTATGGGTCTGCACATAGCAGGTAACTAAAATATTGTCTAAGGCAATAACAGTAATTAACAGACAGATATCGCAGAATCAAATTTGTTATGTGCTATTAAATTTGTGTATATAAAAACCTAACATTCAATATATCAGCTAGTTTCAGAGAATACAGCTATCCATAAGAAGTACTCTAAATGTCATTAAAATCAGAAAAAGATTTACAATATCACCTTAATATGTTCGGAAATATTTAACCTATAATCGTTGTATGGATAAATTAATATCCATAACTTTGAATCTAACTCCAGAAAAACTTAACCGAAATAATTAGATCATACACACATCACACGTTCTAATTTTCTATGGTTTAATAGAGCTTAGATATTTTGGGTCATTTTTTCTTCAAAGAGCATTGTTTGAACCACTCTACTTTTCAATGTTATGGGATAACTAGTTTTATCTACCTTAAAATTAGGTAAAATATCCTTTCATAAAAATAATCTTTCCGCAAACTGCATTCTTGCTCACTTGCTTTTTCGGAAAAGTGATTTACATCCTCCAAAACAAGCCGAAAAGCTTTGCTATGATTTTGCATACAGTAGGTATTAAAGAACGATCAAGTCCAGTCTCTTTTGTCATACTTATCATAAAAGTCATGTATCCGCCCAAACAGTGGTGCACTACTTTACTTAGATGTCTACACATAAATGACTAAAAAATTGTCTAAGGCAATAACCAATGGAAGCATTAATTAACAGAGAGATTTCGCAGAGTCAAGTTTGTTATATGCTATTAAAATTTTGTATATAACAGCCTAATGTTCAATATATCAGCTAGTTTCAGAGAACACAGATATCCATAAGAAGTCCTCTAAATGCCATTAAAATCAGATGAAGGTTTACAAAACCAGGATAATATGTTTGGAAAAAATATACGATTAATCGTTGCATGGAAAAATTAATTTCCATAACTTTGAATGTAACTCCAGGAAAACGTAACTGAAATAATTAGTTCATACATACAACACGCGTTCTAATTTTCTATGATTTCACAGAGCTTAGATATAATGGGGTGATTTTTCTTTGAAGAGCTATATTTGAATTTAGAATAAAAGACGTGCCAATTAATAAATCATGCTAATTTTTAGTTTTATGGGGAAACTTGTTTTGCCTACCATAAGATAAAGTAAAATATCATTTCGTAAAAATAATCTTTCCCCAAACTGCATTCTTGCTCACGTGAATTTTCGGAAAAGTGATTTACATTATCCAAAACAAGCCGAAAAGCTTTTTCTATGATTTTGCATACAGAAGGTATTAAAGAAAGATCAAATCCAATCTCTTTTGTCAGACTTAATATAAAGGTCATGTTAAAGCCCAAACAGTGATGCACTACTTTACTTATAGGTCTACACATAGCAGGTGACTAAAAAATTGTCTATGGCAACAACCATGGAAGCAGTAATTAACAGAGAGATATCATAGAATCAAGTTTGTTATGTGCTATTAAAATTGTTTATATAACAACCTAACATTTAATATATCAGCTAGTTTCAGAGAACACAGCTATCCATCAAAAGTCCTCTAAATACCTTTAAAATCAGAAAAAAATTTACACCAGCATGTGTTTGAAAAATAATAAGCATTCATCTCTGTATGAAAAACTTAATATCTAAAACTGTGATTCTAAGTCCAGGAAAACATATCTGAAGTAATTAGTTCATACATACATCGTTATATCTTATTTTCTATGGCTTCACATATTAGATATTGTGTGTCATTTTTATGCGAAGAGCATTGTTTGAATTTAGAATAAAAGACGTGTCAATCAATAAACCATGTCATTTTCCAATGTTATGCGGAAACTAGTTTTATCTACATTAAGATTAGGTAAAGTATCTTTCATAAAAATAATCTTTCCGCAAACTGCATTCTTGCTCACTTGATTTTTCGGATAAGTGATTTACGTTATCCAAAACAAGCCGAAAAGCTTTGCTATGATTTTGCATACCGAAGGTATTAAAGAAAGATCAAGTCCAGTCCCTTTTGTCATGCTTATCATAAAAGTCATATATCCGCCAAACAGTGGTGCACTACTTTACTTAGAGGTCTACACATAGGTGACTAAAAAATTGTCTAAGGCAACAACTAATGGAAGCAGTAATTAACAGACAGATATCACAGAATCAAGTTTGTTATGTTCTATTAAAATTTTGTAAATAACAACCTAACATGCAATATGTCAGCTAGTTTCAGAGAACACAGCTGTCCATAATAAGTCCTCTAAATGACATTATAATCAGACGAAGTTTTACAATACCAGCATAATATGTTTGAAAAAAAGTTAACCATTAATCGTTTTATGAACAAATTAATATCCATAACTTTGAATCTAACTCCAGGAAAACGTAAAAGAAATAATTAGTTCATACATACAGCACAAGTTCTTATTTTCTATGGTTTCATAGCTTAGATATGTATGGGTATTTTTTCTTTGAAGAGCATTGTTTGAATTTAGAATAAAAGACTTGTCAATTAATAAACCACAATACTTTTAAGGTTAGATACCTTAAGGTTAGATACGATATCCTTTCATAACAATAATATTTCCGCAAACTGCATTCTTGCTCACTTGGCTTTTGGAAAAGTGATTTACATTTCCAAATCTAGGCGAAAACCTTTGATATGATTTTGCAAACAGAAGATATTAAAGAAAGATCAAGTCCAATCTCTTTTTTCAGACTTAGCATAATTGTCATGTACCAGCCCAAACAATGGTGAACCACTTTATTTATAGATATACGCACAGCAGGTCACTAAAAATTGTCTAAGGCAACAGCAGTAATTAACAGACAGATGTTGCAGAATCAAGTTTGTTATGTGCTATTAAAATTATATATATAACAACTTACATTCAATATATCAGCTTGTTTCAGAGAACACAGATATCCATAAAAAGTCCTCTAAATGCGATTAAAATCAGATGAAGATTCACAACACTAACATAATATCTTTGGAAAACCATTAATTGTTGTAAGGGCAAATTAATATCCTTAACTTTGAATTTAGTTCCAGGTAAACATATCCTAAGAAATTAGTTATTACATACATCGATATATCTTATTTTATATGGTCACACAGATTAGATATTTTGGGTGCATTTTCTTAAAAGATCATTGTTTGAATTTATAATACAAGACATGTCAATTAACTAACCACTCTAATTTTCAATATTATTGGAAAATAGTTTTGTTTACCTTAATATTAAGCAAAATATCCTTTCCTAAAAATAATCTTTACGCAAACTGCATTCTTGCTCACTTGATTTTTCGGCAAAGTGATTTACATTATCCGAAACTAGCCGAAAAGCTTTGCTATGATTTTGCAAACAGAAGGTATTAAAGAAAGATCAAGTCCAATCTCTTTTGTGAGACTTAGCATAAAGGTCCTGTAACAACCCAAACAGTGGTGCACTACTTTACTTATAGGTCTACACATAGCATATGACCAAAAATTGTTTAGGGCAACAACCAAAGAAAGCAGCAATTATCAGAAGATGTGATAGATTTTGTTGAATCAAGTTTGTTATACGCTATTAAAATAGTGTATATTACAGCCACATTCAGTATATGAGCTACTTTCCGAAAACACAGCTATCCATAAGAAGTCTTCCAAATGCAAATAAAATCAGATGAAGGTTTACAATTCCACCATAATATGTTTGTAAAAAATTAACCATTATTTCGTTGTATGGACAAATTAATATCCATAACTTTGAATCTAATTCCAGGTAAACATACCCGAAATAATTAGATCCTACATGCATCGATATATCTTATTTTATATGGTTTCACTACTTAGATATTTTTGGTCCTTTTTTTCTTCGAAAAGCATTGTTTAATTTAAAACAAAAGACGTTTTAATTAATAAGCCACGCTACATTTCAATATTACAGGTAAACTAGTTTTGTCTACCTTAAGATTAGGTAAAATATCTTTTCATAAAAATAATGTTATCGAAAACTGTATTAACATATCTCACTTGATTTTTCCTTTAAATTTGAATTTAATTTTTAATTTAATTGACACCCGAGCTTCATATTTACTTCCCTTATACAACACTAAAATATGTTATCACTGAAATATGTAATGGTATGAAATACAGTAACTAAAAGGAATAATTGTTGAACCAGATTTACACATTTCTGTTTATATTGTGATTTTATTAAAAAATTCTTCAGATCCACCAAAAGAAACGCCATTTTTTATTTTGGATTATTTATGTGCAATAGTAAATTTTACACATCTGAATCAATATGTAAAGACTTATGTGCCAGAGTTGCTAACACATTTAACTTCCACAGATACCGAGTCTAATTGCAGAAAATTTAAAACTTCTTATCAGAAACGGTCATTTGTAAATTTAATGGCACTAGTTTCGTGTGTGTTCTCTGGAAATTTAGATGATCTGTAATTGCGTGTTTAAACACTTCATATTTCCCGAACCTAATGGTTTTGAATCATTTATCAGTACTCACAATTGCTAGTGAAATCTATTCAATAACATAATTATCGAAACTTATGGAATGTTATCTATTATTAATTCAAAACCATATGATAATTTATAAGATTCTGTGTCATGGTATTTTTAAATAGCATTTACGTTTTATTCTTTTGTAAATAAATGGCAGACTAATTAAAATTGTTGAAATAAAACAAACTTATTATGGCATCAATAGTTACGAAATATCAGATAATAAACTCACGCAGAAAATGAATTCGCGATAAAATTGGGAGATGGGAAATCGATCATCCATTATTTTGTGTAACCCCAAACTAAATCCAATATTCAAAATAAAGTTAATTTTAAGTATTGAAAAATTAATATCACTGATTTCGAAACAACATTAATGAATAGTGTGAAAATATTTTAGACGCGATTGTTGACAAGTGATTTGCCGCTTTAGTAACTGATATTCAGTTTCAAAATTTTAGATTTGACGCAAATTTAACAGAGATTTCTTTTTATATCAAATCATTGCGAAAATTGATTCTTTCAATGGATATGTTTCTCTTAAATGGAGGGGCAATGTCATATTTTGCATAAATATCATGCTGTTTCAAATGTCTGCATAATCATTAACTGTTATTAATAGTACATTATATGATTTTACTAGTGAGAATCATGCACACTCAAGATTTTAACTGAGTATTGCTATCGAAAAGGAAATAAATAAAGCATGTATATTCTCTTCAGATTTGTCTAGTACTATTTTTAAAATTAAATAGCAGTGACATAGCAATTTTACCCTAGCCGTCTCAAATGAAATAGATTTATATTCATGAATTTTAATCTTTTTGTTCATCATGTTCATCATGTTCATCTTTAAGGATGGGAATAAATTTCATGTAATTAGGATAAACCTCTTTCTTTTAAAATATATGACAAACGTGATGATTACCCTTATAAATCAATCGAATAATGACATGGAGTTCTTGTATCCATAAGAGTGTTAAATGTAATATTGTTGCTAACTACCTGTTTCACTGTGCTCGGATTTATTCTTATAAACAAGATACCATATTTTTCACTAACCAGTACTTAAGTTGTAAATTAAGGGCGAATTATACTTTGCCTTTTCTATTACCAATAAAATCTAATTTCTTTTAATCTCTAAAAGAATTTGATTTTTAATCGTATTTGTAGCTGACTGTCATTCGAGTGTAAAACGTTTGGAGTTTCAATTGTGGAAAATTTGGTTGTGCGGAGATGTAGGCAAATTTTGTATTTTTAGCCATTCTGGTGTATGGTGTTTGGAGTTTCAATTGTAGGAAATTGGGTTGCCTGTAGATGTGGGCAAATTTTGTATTTTTGGTGTGAATATATTAGCATGATGATTGTGTTTATGTGGTATTTTTTTGCTGGGTTTTAAACTATTTATAATAATTTTTTATACATAGTGTATGTATGGCCTTAATTTATGACAGTTTTTCAAGGCATCAGAGGTTGTCCGAGCCTGAAAACTAGTTTTAATGGGAGTTGAAGCTTCACAACTCCCTTCAAGCCACTTTACGACCACACCTTCACAGTGTTTTCTCTTATTTTTATTTTTATTTTATGCTAAAATTTAAGGATTTTAAATGAGCTGTATTGCGCTATTAGACATTCTTAATACTGAATTCTTAAACTCTCCCCTTTTTTATTTTTGTATTTTATAATATTATATATATATATATATATATATATATATATATATATATATATATATATATATGTGTGTGTGTGTGTGTGTGTGTGTGTGTGTGTGTAAAGAAAAGTACACGAGATCGGAAACTAATGTAAGATTTTTGTGTAAAACCCATAAGACACCCCGAGAAAATTCTCCGGGGTTTTCAAATCTTAAATCTTTTGGAAACGGTGTTCGTGGGTTCGAATCTCACTGTGACATGGATGTTTGTAAACTTTCGGAATCTGCTTGAAGCAGTAGGTACCGGTCTCATTAGCCCCGTGTTGCAAAAAAGTAGACCGTAGCACTCCAAACCAAACAAAATCTTAAATCAAGGGAAAAAATTCCCGCGTCCTTTTGCTTTCCCCTTTTTAATCTCTAACCTAAATTGACCACTGGGGCTACAGTTTACGCTCTCAGAGAAGGGGTATGACCAATTATAACTCTATATTGAACTGGCAGACAATTTAGCAAATTTCCAAAGAAAAAGGAGATGCACGCTATCGGGGACAAATTTTTCTACAGTTTTTTCCACAGATGTTGACCAGATGTTAATGGCCTTTTTACTGATAACTGCATGCTAACTGACCCCTCGGTTTGTTCTGTCCTTATGATGAAATGGGAACCTATCCTTGAACGTTCAGTTAATAAAAGTCTAAAACGGTGTCATTTTTATGGTCCATGACTGTAACCACACATCGTGAAGTCCTACTTATTAAATATACAGATATATAGATAAATAGATAGATTTATTTTTACATGCTTATGATTGTATTTATCTATTCCAGTGTTATAGCATGCATATATAAAAATTTGTTCTTAGAGGATAATAAAATTATTATTTGAATTGTAGCCTTCTCAAAGGCCATAAAATTAATTTGTAATCTAACTATTCAATACATGTATATCAACATTCCTAATTTTAGAGAATGACTGTTGGATAATTTAATTCAATATTGAATTAAAATCGAAGATAGTTGTACTATAGTCACAAAAATGTGTATTCAGCTTTCAAAATTGCGGAAGGTGAATAGATATTATCAAATTACTGAAATATTTGAGGTCTTATTTTAATGTTGATAAAATACTTTGTCAAACCTTTAGTTTAAATTGCTTTACAGCCTATAATGAACTTTTTCGAACTTCAGAACAAATTACAACTCTGAAATGAATAGAGTATATTTAACTTAAGTATATATTTAATTTTAAGTGTTTTTCTTTCCCTTTTCCATACGTAGTATTTCTGAAAATGATTAACACAATTTATCATGAAGTTTGTATATTTCTACAGAAAATAATTTGAAGTTAATCAGAGTTTTATTTGCTCTTCTCGAGAGGATAAATTAGAGTACACAATTCACGTGTTTCTGGAATAAACATTTTAATTTTTCTGCTATAACAATCCCAATTATTTACAAATCGGATTCACCAAGCATTTATAATCTTTAATAATACAACAAAGTTGTTTATACTGCTTTAGTGCGTAAAACTAGTTTAAGCAATTTAAATCAACTTATAATGCACGCAGATATATAATCGTGCAAGCGCAAAAATAAAGACAATCAAATATATGTTTGTGAGTGTGAGTGCACATACACATGCATACTCACGAAAAGTAGGACAAAATCTCAAAACTAAGATATATTTGTATGTATATATAAGTGTGTGTGCCTGTGTAAGAAATATCATATTTTTTTCAGTATTTTTTAGCTAATTGAGTATTTTGAATTTATATTTTATATTAATAACGACTTGGCTTTTTCATTTTCACATCTGCAATACTTTAAATAATATTTTAATTAAATGTTTTATGCATCTGAGTTAATTCTTCTGTCATTTTAAATTTTTGCATCGATATAAGTATTTTCTCTCGAAAAAGTCTCAAGATTTCTACTAGATGGCGCTACATTACAATTCGTGGAAACAAACTGAATTTTCTCAGAAGCAAAATATTTTTAACTTTCATTGTACCGACTAAATTTTGTACATTTCCAAATTTGTTTATGTGGTCAACAAAATAGCAAACAAATATTATATATACATATTTATTTTTATTTTTATTTTGTAAAGCAGTAATGTATTTCGTACTAGTATAGTTGTGCTATTTAATCACAGCTTTATTAGCATATTTTCATGAAAATATTTTCATGGGTAAATTTTCTTTGACAGGAATTGTAAAGGAATTGAAAATTGCTGATGAATTTCTAAAACTTTTTTTCTTATAAAACTTCAGGTTTAATTATTCGAAATAAATACAAAGAAAAGTGTATATATAACTTGTTTCTGTGTTTTATTCTCACCCTTGTCACCAAATTATAAGTACAATAAAGTAATTTTATACAGAGGACTATTATAATAATTAATTAAAACATCTAAAAGAGGTATTAAAATTACTCTCTGCACTGCACAAATGAAATAAAACCATTTTTGCTATATTATAGAGATATTTTTATAAATTAAAAAAATTTAAAAAAATTAACATGTTTACACCGTTTGTACCATGAAGTATACAGTAGACTTACGGATTGGAGAAATTTGACTGAAAGTTTAACAGTTCTATCTCACAGATCAGTCTGATGATTTACATGAGAATTATTACTGAGTGTGTGAAGCAAAAATTATTCTTTCAGACCCATCCTGTTATAGATATAATTATTACTGTAAGCATACTTAATTGCAGCTAACAATAAATTAAAACATTTTTGCTACATTTTTCTATTCTGTAAATAGGTGTTTCTTTTCAAGTCTAACTGCTTGATATATAACTATTTTTTATTTTACCTCATGCGAATAAGAACTTGTTAAAATCAATATGGTGTGAAAGTTGAGACATTTTAATATTGTACGTACAAGATCTTTTACAGACAAATTGTACTCCCTGAAATACAAATATTGCAAAACACATTATTATCTTATTTTAATAATTTCCTTAATTCTTAAAATAAAATGTATTATACTGAAGTCTAAAAAGTATTATATCAATGCAGATCATTATAGTATATCTAAAAGAAGTATGCATGTAACATTTTAATTAATCTACTTTTTAATATATAGTGTTTTGAACTACAATAAGCAATGTTCTTCCATGGACTTTAACTCTTATTTACATACCTATAAATTAATAATGGTAAAATTAAATGAAATTGGTTAAGAAACAAAGAAGATTTAAAAGTTCACAGTCCAATTAATGACTTTGAGATATACAAACAAATAAAATAGCTTTGGGTTATAGATCTTGAAATCAAACGGCAAAATCAAGTAGTCATAATTAGTATGTACATCTCTTTGATACCAAAGCACAAGTGTAGTTTAGTTGACTCTTAGTTGACTTTAGAATGAAGTATGAAAGACACTTTAAAGCACTTAATACATAAAGTTAATAAAATAATAAATTTACTATTTTATAAGCAACTCTACAACAAAATAAATACTAATTCATTGTGTTTTTTCTATCCTCAATGTACTTGAGATGTACAATGGAAAAAAAGAGCGTTGCGATATCGGTTATGGGGTCTAATGGTTAGCACTAATGTTTTTAAGTAGCAGATAATTAATTTAACAGCTCTCGCCTAACAAAATTAGCCATAGTATTCAGCTTTAATTGGTTGATATTAAAATGTAGTTTTAAAGAAACTCTTGAAACAACTCTTAAATAATTAAAATTAGTGAAAGAACTCATTTAATACTTTTTTAAAGACATGTATAACAAAATAGGCAATGTAACATTATGTCCTTCTTAATTTTAATGATTTGTGATGTCCAATGAATTAAAATATCTTTAAACTATGGTTCCTGGATTCCAACGGCAAGCACTGATGATGTTTAAGAAGAATATATTTAATTTAACAGATAATGTATAACAAAAATTAACAGTAGTAAATATGATGATATTTTTAAATATATTATTCATTGATTTTAAAATGCAGTTCTAAA
>CM063504.1:79847457-79852457 GCA_032207245.1 Pardosa pseudoannulata
CATTTCGCCTTTTCACCGTTTAACCAGTGGAATAAATTATATACAGTATTAGACATTTAATTAGGTAATAAATAGAATTATATGACTAGAACTATAGATATATTAGATAATAGAATTATTGATAGTATGCTTATATATCTAATTAAACTATGCAGCAAAAAAATACGCAATTTTTAAAGAGATCTCTGTTTACAAATTGAGCAGTCAGGGGGTTAATAATTTTACATTTAGTAAATATAAAGGAAATGCTTCAAATATATAAATATTATTTTCATAATTATCTTAAATATCCACCTTAAGCCCCATAGACAATAATTCCCCTACTAATAAATATATGTAAATAACTTAAGATTTATTATTTTGTACATTTCTATGCTTATGAAGAAAGAGGAAAGCAACATCTTACTAGTTCGTGATATTCTCATAATGGTTCAATAATATTAAGATCTGATGGCTTAGAGTACCAAAACAACTATATCTCCATGTTTATTAAGTCACGTTGGGAAGAAATGTGACATACTTTACTTCAGCAAAAGACCTGAGATGATTCTTTATTATTATTGGTAGAATGATATTATAGAGACATATGGACTAATGAGACGTTTTGACTGTTACCCTTATACGCACTGTCAATAAGAATGCTTCTGTACACCCTGGCATTTATTGCAGTTATTGAAAACTTCCGGTCTTGATTCATATCATGGTCAAGATAAATATCGTCTGGAAAAAGCTCTTTCATCAGTCCTTTTCAACGATTAGAAGCTCTTAGATTTCTAAAAATGTGTAATATTCGAGATTCATCCCTGACATATCCCATGATTTAAATATTTTTTAAATAACAGTGTACTAGGTCTTTCGAAATTTATAGGTTAGCAATAAATGTTGAAAAATGTGGTAAGAAAAGGCAAGCTCTTTAAACAAGCGTTTAGAGACCAACAGTTGCTGACCAAATTCAAAAGCATCAGGTCAACCCGATAATCCACATCTCAGATTAGTTTCAATAGGCTTCCTTGGAATTTTTCTTAAGAATAACTATCCTTGGAAACCTATTTACACTGTTATATGTCGTAGTGCATCCCATGACAATGCATATAGGTTCTTTGTAGGATTAATCATTCTCTACCGATCGATTAGCAGAGTCCCGAGTTTGATGTCAGCCCGTAGAAAACCTCCTGCATAAATGCATTTAACAAGAAGTTGAATTCGATGATTGAAGAATTATGTTGTATGATTGCTTCTAGGAGTATAGACTGAAACTCTTAATCTAAAATCATAGCAATTTCGGCACTAATGCCGATATTGCTATTTTAAATTGTGATTCCTACATTTCGACGGTTTTACTGGATGGACCCATATTACTTCGAGGAATACAACGCTAGCTATTATGTTGTAAAATCAAACATGGTTTAGTATGGTGACGATAGAAAAATGGATTGAACTGACCTACGTAGAACCCAAACCTTATCCCTATTTACCGGTAAATGCACTCTTCTGGAGAGTAATATTGAAGGTCATACTGAATGAACACCTGCATTTATAGTCTGGGGTGCAATTGCTTATCATGGGTGATCTCAGGTGCTTTGAATTGTGGATAATATTAGAAGCAATATTTACATTAAAACATGCTAGTGTCCTTTATCGTTATTTTCCTTTAAGGCTTTTCAGGAGATGTATTTTAACAGAACAATGCGGGACCACATATTAAAAGGATTGTTCAATATTTCTTTTGAGCAGAGCACCTAAAGCTTCTGTCATATTTTCATTCTCCTGACATGTATCTATTGCATCAGTGCGGAATTTAGTTAATTCAGGAATCTTCTGGAATTCTTAGTCCTATAGCATCAAAAGTTGAGATTCGAAAGCATGTAATACAATGCTGTTTCATATAACAACACATACTACAGACCGTGTTGGCTAGACCAAATAGTGATATTACACACACACACAAACATATATATATATATATATATGTGTGTGTGTGTGTGTACACACGGTATATATATATATATATATATATATATATATATATATATATATATATAACTTTTTAGATATACTCAGAAATATATATTATTTTTGAATAAAGGCCAAATTATTTTTCCATTTTCTTTTCACAGTTGATTAGCATAATGTAATTAATTAAAAGAAGTAAACATCAATATCACATTTAAAATTATTCCAAACTTGTGACAACTGTGTATTTTTCCTTTTTTCAGATGATTTGATTAAATAAATATGCTTTTTTAAAACATAGAAATTATTCTGATCCAAATTATACAACATACATTAAGATATCACATCTGAAAATGCATTCTGTTCGCAAAGCTTTTGTATATCTGACATAGGAAATAATCAATCATCCCACAGAAAAAAAACGGGAACCAGAAACAATAAATTTTTCTCCCCGTTTCTTTCCCTACAATATGACTTTTCCCTCTTGAGTTCTTACTTTTTTTTATTTCTCGTCTTTGGAAAGTGGTTTAATTTAGCATTTTCGCCATTTTTTTCCAGTTCCACCTTATCTGAACGAAGAGCTTACCAGTTCCGATACGGATGTTCGTGAAGGAACTGACGTCAGTTTGAGGTGTTACGCAAAGGGTTCTCCGGTGCCTGATGTGACGTGGCGAAGAGAGGATGGCCAGGAAATTTCACTTGGCAAGAACAAAGGTAATTTTGAATGTGGGTGTGTTTTTTTCCCTAAATATAAACACAAATTTCCTCTTAAATCGGAAAATTTGGTTAGGAATCTAAAAGAATTGAATATTTTTAGCTGGCTAAGGAGCGAAATTTACATACAAATAATGAGTAAAATAATGCCATTAAATTTTGCTTTTAAAGAAGGAATGCTAACTTTTGAAATATTTACCGTAGTGGTAACCATTCGTCACCAAGATGAAGTGTGATACTTTAAATGATAATTAAAATAAAATAATACAAGTAGACGATTTCTTGTTTCTCTATATTTCAGTAAGCAAGAAGGTATAGTAATATATTGTTAATTTAAAACAATATTTAAAAATTAGTTTGCCTTTGGGGCACACAAACTTTTATACATAAAATTACAACGTTTTGCATCATAGACGAGAAAATACCTTAAAATTTTATATTTTGGAGATCAGATTATTCAAATAGCTAAATGTTTATAAAAGTTCACTTATAATTCTGTTTGTTGAACGACGAAAATATAATACAGTGAAATGTAAATTCCATTTATTAAAAAAAATCTTCAATAATACAAATACTTTATACAAATGAATAATTGAAATGGAAATAAAAGAGAACTAAAAATACATTTTAAACTTAATGAAGTTAGTGAGATAACGCACATCATATTTATTATTAATAGAAAGTACCACAATAAATATACACATAAAATTATTGAGAAGAAAAATTCTACAATCTTTGTAAAAAATTATTCATTCTGCTAGCTAATTTAACTATTGTCATCTTGTCATGGAACATATAGGCAAAAGCAATTAAAAAAGAACAATTAATAGTAGTTGTTTAGGGATTAGATATCGAATAGAAAACTCATTACCTGCTTTGATACTTCGCTTCGTTGATCAACAATCCATAAGATTATATGTTCTCATAGTCCCCGTAATTACCCCAACTTATTCGAATAGCTAAATGCAAGATAAACCTAAATTGTCTTTTAACTGATTTTAAAAATATAAAGTCTTTAAGTTAAGGTAGAATATGCTAATCACAGGAAGCAAATATTTAAACAAATTTTATATAGTTTAGTTTGTAGGCTAGTCTGTTCTTTTTATATACAAGGTCTAATGAGACCAGGAAATACTGCTTAAAACAGAATCCGAATGGATTCCGACATCATTGCCAGTAGCAGAATTTGAAACCCGCAAAATCAGATACCAAAGTGCTAGCAGTTTTCAAACATTCGTTCATCGTTGGACAAAATTATATGTGAATAACAATTTGTTATTTAAAAAATATAATGTTACCAACTCGTAATTTTCTAGTACACTTGACGTTCTTGACTTATCTTGACTAACTAGATATTTCCCTATCACCAAAAATCATATGGGTTGATATCTATCAAATAGGTGGAGAAACATTAGGAAAGTGGTACTTCATTACTAGTTCTTCTGTGAAGGAATTTTGGAGAACATCTTTAACAGGGAGATTAATGCTTGGAGGAGCTCCATCTTGGCTTTTTTTTTCTTTGAGGGCATTTGAAACATCTAGTTCGTCTTGATAAACTAAGAATTATACTGAATTTGAAAGGCTGAATTTCACGACATGTTCTCAGCTATTACCTAAAGACACTGATATCAACTGTAGAAAATGCTATCGTATTATTTCAAATAGTAGCTTAAAATGATAGCCGTCATATTTTACATAATTTTGTTGTAATTTTTCTTCTTTAAAACAGTAAATGTTGTCTAAATATTTCATTCATCAAAAAGCCTTTTGTTGGAAAAATTTAAGTTTCTTTTTATTCTTTCAAACAATTTCCAATTCCTTCATAATGTTCTACACAACACTTAATAACTTTCTGAAAAAATAGTTTCCACTGTAGATAACATAAATTAGGGAAGTTTAATCATAGATAACCTGTATATTAATTCAACACTGAATAGAGTTCAACTGTTTTCATCTAGCATCGACTGGTAGCGTTTTTAGTTCTGCTGCTCAATTAATGAACAAAATAATCTGATGAAATATTTAATGTATACTAAATTTACCGTTTCTTTTTTAATGGAGTAAACAAGACTTTTATCTTTTTGCAAAAAGCAGCTACGCAAAATAAAGTTCATTTAAGGATAAAAAGTTTAACAAATTATTCTTTTCAAATTACACAGAAGCAATGTTTCAGGAGAATGATATTTATCGTTTTAATATACACCTTCATACTGGATTCTGAAAAATAGTTAAATTATTTGTGTTTCCTATTTAAAAATTGCTTAAAATATAACTCACAATACATAGATATACATTTTTAATAAGTAATATAAATGAAATAATTTAAAATTAAA
>CM063504.1:79857457-79864957 GCA_032207245.1 Pardosa pseudoannulata
CAAGGCGAGTCACGGGGTTCCTCAGGATGAGCCACAGTTCTGTCACAATGACCTTTGATATATGGTCCCGAGGCTCAGGGTTGCGATTGTCGCCTATCTAAATTTCCTGTTCTTCTGCTTTCGTTCAAAGGTTTTCTGTACTTAAATCCAACAATCAAAATTCATTCTTCTTTGTTTTCCCATCTCTCGGCTAGCATGTTTCTAGCCACTTCCACTAATTCTGGCGTCAACAGGACCATTAAGCATCCAGTTGTCTTCTAAATGTTCCTCTCCAGGTCATTTTTCCACCTTCGCTCGTGGATGGCGCCGGAGGGGGTCAGGGCGCTTGTGTGGATGCCTAGCTCTGAGGGATGCCTCAGTACAGGAAATCTGCCCACCACCACCGGGAGAAGCCTGGAGGGCCTCATGAACCAGGTTCGGTGCTTGATTGGATGGCCGTATCCGTTCGGAATTCGCTTTAAGCAATAGGTCCCCCTCTCATTAGTCCTCATGTAACACCGTAGCTTCCCCAACCAAACCAAATCTTCCAATAACAAAGTATTTGATAGATCGGTGAATCCGAAAATGTCCGTTTGGAATTCGGCATTAGGATATAAAGTTAGAAAACTCTCAGAAAATTAATATTATATATCTTGTGGTAAAATTAGTTTACTACTTTTTCCTAATATGTAGAGATTAACCTCATAAGTTGAAATTCGCTTTTTAAATAGGAAACTCAAAACACTAAATTTTTCAAAAAGAAAGATATCTAAAATAATACTATTTGTTTTCTTTGTTTGTATAATTTAGAAAATCAAAATGCAAACTATTCCATTTAATAATTTATATAACAACATTATTCGTTTTTGAAGAACTCGTAACTCCTTTATTTTATTTACCTTTATACTTTTTCTTTAACATAGAGAATTAGATGCAATTAGAGAATTCTTCAATATAGATATTCATAGCAATCAAATATTAAACTACAAAATGTAATACCCAAATCTTTATTGAAATTAAAATATATTTTATATGAATTTTAACAATATGTATGCAATCAAATATTTGAAATTCCATATTCGGCTTTAAATTCCTTTTTTTTCATTTACATCATAAATGGAATTATTTGTTATAAAAGAATGCTTTTTAAGCGTACCACTCAACTAAATATTTTCCATTCTATAGTTTCAATTTAATTAAAATTATTCTAAAAAATATGTCTATAGTTAAATAAAATCATCATATTACTCATATAATACAGTAAACACAATACATCTGTGATTTAACCTTAAACCTACGTATTTCCTGTATTATGGCCGAAACGTCAAAGCGCAAATGTTCAGAACTTGAGTCGATCAATTTGGGTAGAAATGATGACATTGATGATTGTAGACACTCGGAATCAGCTTTGAGACTTAGGTCATGATCTAATTAAACCTTGATTATCAAGGCATTGACCCTAGCTATCCAAACAGCTTACTTATTCCGCATAATACATTTTAGTGTATGAACAGCGACAGTTTCAGTTCTGGGTACAATAAAAGGCTTATAGTGAATCTCCATTTTGTTCCGATTGTTACAGTATTATACCACCCCTAACAGCTTGATTTTGTTAATCGTACTTGATTTTGTATAGTACTGATGTACTGATTAAATTGGAAAATGCATTTGCTACAAATTCATTCATGAGTTTCAAGAGTATTAAATCATCAACAATTTCGAATCTTCGCTTTTTTGTGTAAAACTGTTTATATTTCTAGATATTTTATCACTAATATTTAAGTTGTATCAGAAATAAGACGAAAATTGGGACGTATTAAAATATAAATACACACACACACACACACATAGGACGAACTTCACAATGGGTGGTTGTAGTTATGGCCCATAAAAACACACAGTTTTAGTGGAAGACATTTAATAGTAGAACGTTGCAGGACGGGTTTCAACTTCATTATAGGATATAAGACAAACTAAGAGGTCAGTTAATATGAAGTTATAAGAAAAAGGCCCTTTACACCTGAGTCAACATCTCAATTAAATCTGTGAAAATTTCAAAGAAAGTTTGCCTCCGATAGCGTGCATCTTCCTTTTGTTTGGGAATTTCATAAATTGGCTGATAGGGCAATATCGAGATATAATTGGTTAGACCCGTTCTCAAGAATGTGAACTGTAGCCCCAGGGGTCAATTTAGTTTAGGGGTTAAAAAGGGGAAAAAAGGGAATGCGGAGATTTTTTGCACTTGGATTAAGAATTGAAAACCCCTAAGAATTTTCTCGAGTCGTCTTTGGTAGGTTTTACACAAAATACCTACCTACATTAGTTTCCCGATATAGTTTATTTTCCCTTATATATATATATATATATATATATATATATATATATATATATATATATATATATATATATATATATATATATATATATATATATATATATATATATATATATATATATATATATATATATATATATATATATATATATATATATATATATATATATATATATATATATATATATATATATATATATATATATATATATATATATATTTATGATATATATATATATATACATATGTATATATATATATATATACATATATAATATATATATATATATACATATATATATATATATATATATATACATATATATATATACATATATTATATATATATATATATATATATATTCATATATATATATATATATATATAATATATATATATATATATATATATATATATATATATTATATATATTATATATATATATATATTATTTCTGAGATTTAGTCTTCTCTCAATATTTTTAATGGTTTCATGAAATTTAGTATAAAGATATAAAAAGGAATATACTACGACTTTTACTTAGAACATTTTGACTATTGTCTTTAAATTGTTAATTTTCAACCTTTAATTTTAGACTATATTTATATTTCCATTTTTCTACGATTTACACAAAAAAAACCATGTATGGGTTTTAAAATGTGTATGCTAAAAAGATATAGTAATATGAATTATATTTGTGAAAGTATTTATTCTCTGAATATATCACATTCTAATATCTTGAACGAAAACTGCTAATTTTTGACTCCTGATACAGAGGGTAATAAAAAACTCCTTGTAATAATTTTAAGTAATAAACATTAATTGTTTTTCGAGATAATTAGATATATCCGGATTTATATTTGTTCAAAATGGAAGTTAATTTGCCCTCTCCTATATTCACATCAAACACATGGTTTGGCATGGGACTGCCATGCAGTTATTTTAGTTGTGCTTTGCAGGTGAAAATCAATTATCAAAATAGACTGATTTTTAAAACACCATTTAACACTCTCGGTTTCACCGTATATTTCAATATGTAATAAGTTGGAAACCAAGCTTATGAAATTCTTTTAACTTGATCTATAACCAGTGCTGACAACCAGTATGTTAACCTGTTAGTTAAGGATTTTTATAATGTAATGACTTTAATCCAATAGAATATTTAAAAAATTTACTTCATAAGTAACAAATACCTTTTTCCTTCATTTTTGTAGATTAGTATTAGAAGAGCTGATCAATGTCATTCAATCATTGGTTGATGCAGGTGGCAGCAGAATTTTTTTTTTCTAAATTGTTTTAATCATTTAAGATTTACTTCAATTCATTATTAATTTATTTCGTCAATAAGTAATTTTTATTCTTCTAACCATTTTCAATAATAATCAAATGAATTTAATCTGTTTAATGATAGTCTTAAATATTACATTTAAGGTATAATAGCTTTTTGTTAATTATTAAACTGTAAAATAAATATTCTTAAAAAGCTGTAAATATTTTCTTAAACAAACAACTATTTTTGTTCTGATTTTCTGAAATTAGCATTAGCAGAGCTTATCTAGGTTATTCAATCATTAGTTGATGCAGGTGGCAATCCAAAATTTTTTTCTAAATTGTTTAATCATTTAAGATTTACTTCAATTCATTATTAATTTATTTCCTCAATAAGTAATTTTTATTCTTCTTACCATTTTCAATGTTAATCAAATATATTTAATCTGTTTATTGATCGTCTTAAATCCTACATTTAGGGTATAATAGCTATTTGTTAATTATTAAACTGTAAAATAATTATTCTTAAAAAGCTGTAAATATTTTTTCTTAAACAAACAACTACTTTTGTTCTGATTTTCTGAAATTAGCATTAGCAGAACTGATCGAAGTCATTCAATCATTGATTGATGCAGGTAGCCATCCAGAATATTTCTTCTAAATTGTTTTAATCATTTAATATTTATTTCATTTCGTTATTAATTTATTTCGTCAATAAGTAGTTTTTTTTCTTCTTACTATTTTCAATATTAATCAAATAAATTTAATCTGTTTAATGATCGTCTTAAATTCTACATTTAAGGTATAATAGCTTTTAGTTAATCATTAAACTGTAAAATAATTATTCTTAAAAAAGCTGTAAATTTTTTCTTAGACAAAAAACTACATTTTTTCTGATTTTCTGAAATCAGCATTAGCAGAGCTGATAGATTTCATTCAAACATTGGTTGATGTATGTGGCCATCCAGAATATTTCTTCTAAATTGTTTTAATCATTTAAGATTTATTTCATTACATTATTAATTTATTTCGTTAGTAATTTTTATTCTTTTTATGATTTTCAATATTAATCAAATAAATTTAATATGTTGCATAATCGTCTTAAATCCTACATTTAAGGTATAATAGCTTTTTGTTAATTATTAAACTGTAAGATAATTATTCTTAAAAAAGCTGTAATTTTTTGGCTTAAACAAAGAACTACATTTCTTCTGATTTTCTGAAACTAGCATTAGCAGAGCTCATCGAGGTCTTTCACTAATTGGTTGATGCAGGTTGCCATCCAGAATATTTCTTCTAGATTAGTTTAATCATTTAAGATTTATTTCATTACATTATTAATTAAATTCGTCAATAAGTATTTTTTGTCTTACCATTTTCAGTATTAATCAAATAAATTTAATCTGTTTAATGATCGTCTTTAAATCATTTCAGGTATAATAGCTTTTTGTTAATTATTAACCTCTAAAATTATTATGCTTAGAAAAGCTGTAATTTTTTTCTTAAACAAACAACTACTTTTGTTCTGATTTTCTGAAATTAGCATTAGCAGAGCTGATCTAGGTTATTCAATCATTGGTTGATGCAGGTGGCAATCCAGAATTTTTTTTCTAAATTGTTTTAATCATTTAAGATTTACTTCAATTCATTATTAATTTATTTCGTCAATAAGTAATTTTTATTCTTCTTACCATTTTTAATGTTAATCAAATAAATTTAGTCTGTTTAATGATCGTCTTAAATCCTACATTTAAGGTATAATAGCTTTTTGTTAATTATTAAACTGTAAAATAATTATTCTTAAAAATCTGTAAATATTTTATTAAACAAACAACTACTTCGTTCTGATTTTCTGAAATTAGCATTAGCAGAACTGATCGAAATCATTCAATCATTGGATGATGCAGGTGGCCATCCAGAATATTTCTTCTAAATTGTTTTAATCATTTAAGATTTATTTAATTTCATCGTTAATTTATTTCGTCAATAAGTAATTTTTATTCTTCTTAAGATTTTCAATATCAATCAAATAACTTTAATCTATTGAATAATCGTCTTAAATCCTACATTTAAGTTATAATAGCTTTTTGTTAATTATTAAACTGTAAAATAATTATTCTTAAAAAAGCTGTAATTTTTTTCTTAAACAAAGAACTACTTTTCTTCTGATTTTCTGAAATCAGCATTAGCAGAGCTGATCGAGGTCATTCAATCATTGGTTGATTCAGGCGGCCATCCAGAATATTTCTTCTAAATTATTTTATTCATTTAATATTTATTTCATTTTATTATTAATTTATTTCGTCAATATGTATTTTTTTGTCTTACCATTTTCATTATTAATCAAATAAATTTAATCTCTTGAAAAATCGTCTTAAATCCTACATTTAAGGTATAACAGATTTTGTTAATTATAAAACTCTAAAATAATTATTCTTAAAAAAGCTGTAAATTTTTTGCTTAATGAAAGAATTACATTTGTTCTGAATTTCTGAAATTAGCATTAGCAGAGCTGATCGCGGTCAGTCAATCATTGATTGATGCAAGTGGCCATCCAGAATATTTCTTCTAAATTGTTTTAATCATTTAAGATTTATTTCATTTCATTATTAATTTATTTCGTCAATAATTAAATTTTTCTTCTTACTATTTTCAATATTAATGAAATAAATTTAATCTGTTGAATGATCGTCTTATACCAATTATTTCAGGTATAATAACTTTTTGTTAATTATTAAACTTTAAAATAATTATTCTTAAAAAGCTTTAATTTTTTAACTAATTCTCTTAATTTTTAACTACTAATATGATTTACTACTTTTTCATGATTTTTCGTACATTTAAAATATACAATCCTCCAAATGTTGTAAGCAATTAAAATGATTAATCCTTTGTCTTAATCACATTAATTAATCCTGTTTTCTCTTCCTATTTGCAGAATTTTACGAATGACGTCCAATTATAAAAGTACAGCCCTCAATTTTGCAGGAAGTTTGTACTGTGGACCTTTGAACCTTTTACCCCTGTTAAAAAGATTATCTTATATGTTTAAATTTGCAAATTAAAAATGTCAGTTTTATTTGCACAATTTCGAACCGAATGTGACAAATATTTCAGACCTTTTGACGGAAAATTGCAGACACATTATTTTAATCGAGGAAAATAATTCATTTAATTTTCCGTAAAATATAAGCTACGGAGGTAGTATATTTTTAACTGCACATGCGTTAAACATGATTTTTTTAGTTACATAATTTAATTTAATTTTTATTAAATGTCTTTAATTATACCACATGTACTTACATTTAATGAAAAAATATTAGTAAATTCCTAAATTCGCTTAGCAATGAGAGATTTACTCTTACACTCAAAAATGAAGTAATTGAATTAAAACATAATTTAACAGTTTTTCACAAGAACAAGTTTTTCCTTATTAACCCTTTCGTGGGTCGTGGGAAGAATACGTCCCACACGATCTTACAAATTACACCTGTGGGAAGCGCAAAATCCATTATAATCTATTGGTCTCGTTATTAAAACAAAGGGAAAACTGATTACCGCTTCGGTTTTGAGCTGTCATGAATTATTCGATCGATTGAATAAAATTAGCAGCTCTGTTTTGAAAGTTTGGAAACGTAGAGTGAGAAATAAATGGCCCACGAAAGGGTTAATCTACATCCCACAATGAGCTACCTAACTTTGAATAGACTGGTGTAATTAAAAGCCGTGATTTATGGACATAAAATAATTGAAATTTCCAATTAAGAAATGCAAATCATCTAATAAAAACTAAACGAAATTTATCTACATTTTACTTAAATATTTATCAAAAAACATCTCCTTTCATTTTTTTATTTCAAATATTACAGAGACTTTTATTAAATAATACTTTATCCTTTAAGATTATAATTATGTC
>CM063504.1:79879957-79882457 GCA_032207245.1 Pardosa pseudoannulata
ATATATATATATATATATACATAATATATATATATATATATATATATATATATACATATATAATATATATATATATATATAATATATATATATATATATATATATATATATATATATATATATATATATATATATATATATATATATATATATATATATATATATATATATATATATATATATATATATATATATATATATATATATATATATATATAATATATATATATATATATATATATATATATATATATATATATATATATATATATATATATATATATATATATATATATATATATATATATATATATATATTATATGTTATATATAGGTTATATATAATATATTATATTTATTTATTAACTTAAAGAAATATGAGGGCCTTTTTATAATACAAACGTTGTAAACTCACCTAATGATAAGTACCGCGTAATAACAATAATTTTATTACTAGGTTCTTTTATTTAATAAATGTAAATTAACTTTTACTACAAATTCTATATTTAAAGCTGCGGAAAGGAGAATTTTCCCTTAAAAATAATTTTCAAAATTACTTAATTACATATAAATAAAATAAACAGGGTAAATATTTCACTTAAATTATTTTAGAGCAGAACTGTAATCATTCATGTAGTTTTACTCTCTTCTTTATTTTACAGTTATTTTTCCAATAACGTATCATAAATAAACTTATCATATATAATATTTACGTATATATCATATATAATATTTATCATATATAATATTAACGTATCATATATAATATTTTCTAGGTTCTAGGTTCAGTTTATAATATTTTCTTGATTCTCTTATTTAATAAATGTGATTAGTCATAAATGAAAATTAACTTTTACAACAAATTCAATATTTAAACTTGCAGAAAAATGATTTTTTAAATACATTTCTGAATGTTTGAATTACATATATGTAACATAAACAGAATAAATATTTCATTTAAATTATTTTAAACCAGAATTATAATAATCCATATAATTTTACTCTCTTCTTTATTCTACAGTTTTATTTCCTATAACACATCACAAATAAACTTATCAGTATTTATCACAATTTATAATATTTTCTAGGTTCTAGGTTTAGTTTTTAATACTTTCTATGTTCTTTTGTTTAATAAATGTAAATATTCATAAACGTAAATCAACTTTTACATCAAATTCTATACCTCAACTTGCGTAAAATTAATTTTTCTTTAAAAGTAACTTTCTAAATTACTGCTTTATATATAAATAAAAGAAATAGAAGAAATATCATATTTATTTTTTTCTAAACTAAAACTGTATTCATGCATGTAATATTACTTTTTTCTTTATTTTACAATTTTTTTCCAATAAAGTGTCACACATAAACTTTTCAGTTTATATCACACTACATAATATTTTCTATGATCTAGGTTCAGTTTATAATATTTCCTAAGTTTGTTTCTAGGATCTTTTATTTAATAAATGTAAATATTTATAAATGTAACTAACTTTTACGGCAAATTCTATACTTAAACTTGCGGAGAGATTAATTTTTCTTTAAAAATAAATTTCTAAATTACTGCTTTATATATAAATAAAAGGAATAGAAGAAATATTATATTTAATTTTTTTAAAGAACAGTAATCATGCATGTAAGTTTACTCTCTTCTTTATTTTACAGTTTTTTTTATCCAATAGCGTGTCACAAATAAACTTATCAATTTTTATCACAGTTTATAATATTTTCGCACCTTTCCTGGCAGAATGCCGTGTTAATTTCCGCTGAAGATTTGAGAGGCCAGGAAACAGCAAACAGGATCGTTAAGCGACGGCCTTTCTACTAACGGTGTCAATAGCGCCCTCTAGCAGTGGAAGGGGATAATCGATTCTGTTTCCTTAATGGCTAGAAAAGAGGAAAAATAAAGTATGAAATAAAGGCTCTCTCTTATGTTGCCGAAAGCGGGAAGCAAGGTCCATTCTCATAGTGTCGAAACAAATAACATTAGAAACCATTCATATAACTATCTAATAGAGGATTATGTTTTGTGTATCTAAAAACTGGGAATCTAAAAACTGGGGTGTGATAAATATTACTGTACACTTGAATTTATCAGCAAGCCAACATATATTCCAATATAATATATATATATATATATATATATATATATATATATATATATATATATATGTGTGTGTGTGTGTGTGTGTGTGTGTGTATATATATATATATATATATATATATGTCAGAATTTAAATTATAGATTAATTTTAAAAGATTTTAAGTAGGGATTCATTACTGGGAGTGACGCTGCGGTATGTGTTAGCCACATAAATACGGTTCCGGAGCAGTAATATAGAGCAGAGAGCAGTGTGCACAATTCACAGTGTGGTACCCGAGGGAGCTAAGCCTGCCTTTGTTAAAAAGTTAGGCGCCAATGTGAGACGCCATTGTTGATTATTGATGAGTAATGTTCTCTGAGATTTGAATAAAGCTATGAAAATGTACTCTGGACTCTAGT
>CM063504.1:79887457-79967457 GCA_032207245.1 Pardosa pseudoannulata
TATATACATACATATATATATACATACATATATATACATACATATATATATATATATATATATATATATATATATATATATATATATATATATATATATATATATATATATATATATATATATATATATATTATATATATATATATATATATATAGATATATATATATATATAAATATATATATACATATATACTGTACTTTTATTTTCCCAATAAAGTTTTCAATCAGCTAAACCTAAATATCCATATTTACACTTTGAGTTTATGTTAAGTATATAAACACTGAACCTCAAAGATATTGTAAGGATTTACTTATTTTTAATGAAAGCATTTAGTAATAAAGATTTACTAATCTTAAAAAAAAGTCATGCAATTAAGATTATGGAATATAGAGCATCTCTAATTTCTTGAACATTTTTCATTTCTCTAATAGTATTTCTAACTTTAAAAAAAAAGCTTGTTTTGATTTCCGTTGTCAAATATTTTAGAGCAGGTAGCGGAATTTTATTAACAGTGTGCAATACCGCCCTCTAAATGTAGAAACGGATAATATATTTCGATTTCTTAAGGTGTACAAACAAAAAAGGCAAAAAATAAATGTTTATTTACATTTGTGGTAAAGGAATATAAGTTCACTTTTATTACATATTAAGTAAATGTTATTGAAAACAATGAAATTGTGTAGTTAACAGTGGCTGTATTTTAAAAACCAATCTGGATATAAAATTATGGAAGGTGTAATAAGCACTACTTTATATATGTTTGAGATGTCGTTTATGTGTTTCAGAACCTATAAAATGTTATATGTATGTGTATATAAAAAAATTAAATGTATTTTTCTAAAGTGATAAATAACTGCTTAATTTATTTAGTAATACAGCTGGCGTATTTATAGTTATAACTAAAGTTTCTGTGTGATAAATGTAAACTTTAACTGTTTGAAATTGTGTATTCTTCGGAATGTATGTAAAGTCTAATTTTTTTGTTCTCCTGTTATACTACCTAAAATATAAGGTTATTAAATATCAGTTAATGTTTTGATGTGCTTGAAACACAGTTTTGCTTTTAGTTTTTATTTTCCATTTTGCCGTTGCTGCCTTTAAATACGACATTACTAACTTATTAATTTTATCAGAGTTGTTATTATTTCTGCTTCTGTCCTGACAGAAACATGTATTAATACCCTTTGTACTTTTAAGAAGCGAAGAAATAGCAAACATGATCGTTAAGTGGTGGACATTCTAGTAACGATATTATGAGTACATTATCACAGGGGAAGTGAATAATTAATTTTGTTGCAGCAATATCTAAAGTACATTAGAAAAATAAGCATGAAATAAACACATTTTATTGACGGTAACCCTAACCATTCATTACTATAAGATCTGAAAGATTCCCATTAGAATTTTGACTAATCTTTAGTTTATAATGTATTCTACTTTTTTTTTAAATTTATCAGAATATAAAATTAACAGACACAGTTTCCATGTAAAAAATGCAGATGTATAAACAGCAAAAACTAAGGATCACTAACATTATGGAGACATTATTAAATTAATTATAAAACTGGCCTTTTTATGTAAACCAAAACTGTTCTTTAACTTGACAATAAATTTAACGTATTCGTCAAATTATTAGATTATATTTATTTATCTAAACTGTCTTTTAAAGTCAGCAATATAATTTCAAATCCCTAATGAATCATATTAAAAATTATTTAACTAGTATAATTAACATAGTCTGGTTTATCCATATTACGCCTTATTTATTCACATTATAAGTCATTGATCAAAACATGAAGGCACGTTATGCAATAGGTTTTCTTTTCATATAATTCAGCACGGTCCAAATTATAAACATATTTTGTTGTAACTCTATAAATCTATGAACTTTATACTTATTTTGTTTAACTTATTCGCAGAGATACAGACATGTTGTCTCTTGTGAATTTTGGTAGAAGTATATTATAATTATTCTAAAATTTGACTATTTTTGTAAAATGATTCTTAATTATTTTATCAATATGCACTTGTTTATTATATGTATTGAATAGTAAACATTTTTATGATTTATATGCAACATATAACTTCCTCTTGTTCTTGGGCACTACAGTAATCCCTCTTTTTTTCGTGGTTAATGGGGAATAGAACTTTCCGTGAAAGTTGAAAAACTGCGAAGTAGAATTTGCCCCTGGGAATTTTTGTGTATGCGGGTACACAAATGTTTAAACAGTATCTATACTTTACACATTTAAGACAAAAAAATACAATAGTATACGTATTTACTTAAACGTGTCAGTGCTAATTAATAAGGTTAATTTCAAAGCCTTATAGAGTAATAAGATTAATCAACATTGCTTTCTGAGAGAGGCGAACAGTCTTGTGATGGTGTCGGAGGAGAGGCTCTCCCTTGACTCGTACAAGTTTTAGGCTCAATCGGAGACTCTTCTGCTGGAGATACTAACGGTTGGGCCAGGGAGCTTTACCTTGGAGAGAAACCTTGATAAATAACCAAATAACCTTGAGATAACCAAAAACTATGTGAGTTGTTAAGACTTAGTGGACTGTATAATAAATTAGAATAATGTGAATGAGGGGGATACCAAAATATTTAAACTCAATGAAATAGAATTGAATGAATATGAATTGGATCAACGTTGGGAAAATGACAACCCAATAAGATTTATGATTAAAAAGAATAAAGCATTTACTTACAATGACTTTGACTATTCTCACTCCCAACGTCGTCCAAATATCACTTTTAAGAAAACCAACACAAAACAGAATATATGGCAGATTTTATCCCTCGCTCTCAGCGAACACTTTTGTATTACATATATTTACAGATGGCGCTATGCTTCACGGTTACAAAATAAACACAGTTTACAAAAAATTTTAAGCAATTGCTGTCGCATCATGGATGTTGGACGGAACAAGGTTAATTACCAAACCTTATAGATTTATAAACATTAATCAAAATTGCTTTCTGAGAGAGGCAAAGAGTCTTGTGTTGGTGGAGGTAGGAGAGGCTCTCACTTGACTCGTAGAAGTTTTAGGCTCACTCGGAGACTCTTCTACTATAGGCGCTGACGGTTGGGCCAGGGGGCTTTACCTTGGAGAGAAACCTTGTGAAGGGTAGTTCTTGTCTTTGCTTTTACTTTTCCTTCAAAATTCCCCTGTACAAGGACATAACCCCGTCAACGCGATTGCTGAATTGAACAGCTCGAGATAGTCATCAATCTCTTATGCAAATTCCTGCCATGTTGCACAATTGTATCAGATTATCCATGGTAAGGTCAAGCTTTTCAGTTTGTTCTTCGCCGCCTTCTTTATTTTCTTCCTCACTTGCAGACTTTGTCACTCAAGAGCTCGTGGTATGTACTCTGAGTCTTTGTTTGGCATGCAGAGAACCTTCTCTTTCGCTCATCAACATAAAACAATGCTCCTTTATGCAATGTGGTTTCCGAAATGGTTGTATTTTTCATTTTTATTTTTTGATGAATATTTTGGACCCAAAACAGGAAGCATTAAGTGGCGAGGGAACACTATACAGCCTTTGACAAGCAATGGAAGTAGTAATAGGGTTTTGCCCTTTTGACCTATTTGACGTTATTGGTCTAAAGTTTGTTGCACAAATTTTGCCAAATCCTTCTCAACTGTATCTAGTCATCTAGTCGGTGGACGACCCTTTTTTCTTACTCCTTCCGACTTAGAGAAAGTTATTTATTTATTTATTTATTCTTTATTTCATTTATATATTTATTATTTTTTGCAGAGTTAATGTCTGATGATCAATAAAGGTATCCCAGTAATCGAATATGCCATTTTTATTATAAATCTGTTTTTTAATTGTTACTTGAATATGTGAATTTTAAACATTTTATTCTGAGCAGTTATGTAAATTCATAAATTAAAACGCTCGTGTTCATTATACATAAAATTAAAAAAATCACTTTGCAATTTCTTATAAAACTGTTTTGTGGTTGTCAATCAAACAGTTTTAAGTCATAGTTAGATATCTTTAAATTATCTTCAAATTGTAAACCGCATAACTATAATCCATATCTAATATAAGTTACTCTACTTATTGTGTTTTCCATAATCGACTGTTTTTGTGCTCATACACATATAAATACAGTGAAATAAATACAATTGACTGATTTGTCTTACAATAGTAAAAATTTTAGAAGTGTATCTTTAGATATCAGATTTTTATTTGATTTTCAAATAATTACATTAGGGTAAAACATTACAATTAACTTTTATGTTTTGCATTTCCTTCATCAAATTGTGCTGATTTTCTTTAGATTAAGGTATGTGTCCATTACAAATTTGTCGTTAAAATAAAAGTTTAATTTTTTATTTCCTTATTTTTAGAACATATTCATAATTAAAAAGTTCTTAATTTTTATTTTTCAATACTGACAGTCTATTTTATAGAATAAAATATTTGAAGGGGGAATTTTAAAAATTGTAAGTATGCATAATAGATTTTGTGTTTACCATCAAACAGTATACATCTTAATCATAAAAAAATAATTGTAGATTTCCATTTTCATTATATGCTCTGTTTTGTCCAATTATTTTGAAAATTAAAACCTCATTATACCTTCACTTCATTACAAACATTTGAGCATCATTTTACTGAAAATGACTCCTCATTAAAGTTTGTACAGTTATAAAACATATAGCTTCAAGCTAGAAATGCACTTATATGAAATAATCTCCATTTATGAATAACCTGTTTTACTCTAAACTCGAAAATATATCCTGATAATTAAATAGTACAACATGACTAATGAATAGGAAGATTTAGTTTCGAAATAATAGTAACATTTCAATAACATTATCATCGGTAATCCTATTGGTATTTCATATATTTGCAGCTACGAATCGAAGATATTATGAGTACAAATAATCATCATTCGTAATTGTAATATTCTTACTTTCCCAAATATACTAGATTAACTTAGCTATCAATAAAGGGTTGGAAATATTTATGGCTTTACAATATAATTATTGTTATTTTTATGAAAATGCTAATGGTTTTTAATTCTAGAATTCATGTACTGTTAGAGATTGTTTTCTAAAGATTACTTTCATATAGTAAAAACTATGAGGTGAAAGAGATTAACAAATCCATATAATGTTAACAAATCAAGACAAATTTTGAGGGCACAAAAATTATTCGTACATTGAAATAAAAGAGAATTTTTGAAGAAATTTTGGAGTTTATTACTTAGATTTTCTGCAGTTTCTGATGGTACTCATCTTGCTTATTGTAGAGGGTTTTTATTTTTTGTAATTTTAAATGCAATTGGAAAATTACATATTCAAAATGAAATGAATATGTATATAATGAAATGAATATGTATATAAACGAAAAGTAACAAAAAAAACTTTGTGAAATCGGAAAATCGTTTCATGAAATATAACATATAATCTGTACATTAAAATCAACTGTGAAATCTATAATACATAAGTTTATTGAATCCAAATCAGTGCCAAAGGATGCTCAGTCTAACAGAATATCTATTCTAAAGTCGGTCCGAGACAAATTTCTAAGCGTTCTTTAGAGATAGACATAAACTAAAGTATTTCTAAGGTTTCAACGAACTTGAGAACCGTGTCATTACATAATCCTTAAGTACTGTGTGAAGTACATATAGAAACCAAAGATACAACGATAAGGCTTTCATGATCATATGTCAAAAGGAAAAATATTTTGTAAAGGCAAAAAGTCGGAAAATGCGATTATTTTCCACTACCAATAAGCAAATAAAAGCCAATAGTTTTGGAAAAACTCTATATTTTAGATGAAAGGGAATTAATTATTCAGATGAAGGATGTAGAGAAATGAAAATGCAAAAATACACAGTCCAGTCACATTAATGTGACCACCTGTCAAAATTCAGAATTACCATCTTTCGCAGAGCGGACCGCTACGAGACGTTCAGGAAGAGAGACAATTAGGTTCCGGAAAGTGTTCACTGGGATGTTGAGCTAACTCTAATGCCGTAGCCAGCTGCGTTAGGTTAGGCAGGTGAGGATCCATATGGTGCGAACAACCCGATCGAAGTGGTCTCACAGATTATCGATCGGGTTCAAGACCGGAGAATTTGCTGGCCAAAGGATTACTGCAAACTCATCATGGTGATCTTCGAACCACTCACAAACACTACAAGATTTATTACACTTCACGTTGTTCTGTTGGTAGTTGCCATAATCTTGAAGAAAAACAAGGCGCATGTAGGGGGGAACATGGTCAACAAGGATAGAGGTATACTTGTGTTGATCCATCGTACCTTCCACAACAATGAGTGAACCAGAAGAATACAACTAAAACATTTCAAAGACCTTAATGCTTCCTACTCAAGCTTGGAACCTTCCAGCAATTGTTGCAAAGTGTATGTTTTCAGACATTTCATGCCGTGTACGTCAGCGGACATCTGTCCGATAGAGCACAAAATGAGATTCATCGGAAAAAGTCACCTGTCTCCACTTAGTGAAAGTCCAGTTGCTGTATTAAAGTACAAATATAAGCCTTCGTCACCATTGTACAGCAGGCAGCATAGGTGCATTAACCAGACGTCTGCTGCTTAAGCCCATATACAGCGACGTTCGATAAACTGCCATTGTGGAGACACTGTTGGCAGCCCCTTGGTTCATCTGGGTGGATAGTTGCATGTCTATTCTCCCATACGCATCTCAGCAGCAGTCGCCATCTCTGAGATCTATGATTCGTGGTGCACCACATTGGCCACATCTCTGATTTCCGATAGTGACATTTTTCCATGCATGGTATAGTTTTTTCACGAAGGTTCGTAACAGTTTACAGACGTTTTGGAAATGCTTCCACCCTTGACCCAAAAGCCAATGATCATGCACTTTTAGATGTTGACTAAATAGATCCCTTTCTGCATGACTGCAAGAACAAAAATGTTTTTCAAATGCTACAACACATTTATATATCAACCAAATTTACTAATTACAAGTGCCTACTGCGATTGGTTATTAAACGTTGATGTCATAAGTAGACGATGGTCACATTAATGTGACTGGACTGTTTACATTTAACAAATGATTTACAACAGACCTGGAAGCATTGAGGTGGGAGCTGGTTGGAGATTGTAGGATGTGTTCTAGATTAGGTAATTTTATCACCATTTCAGAAATTAAGAGCTGCAGCTTTATATTCATATTGCATTGCTCGGTTGGGTTATAAGTGTTTTATATTCATATTGTAATAACAAATTTGTAGTAACAAATTATTTATGGTTCAAAAACAAAAAGACAAGCGTGATAATGACCCCGAGAATACAATGTTAAATACTCTGTTCTACACATTATGTAACGTACTGAGTTGTATTAAATTCCCCCTTCAGTGATCTGGTTTTTATCCTATTGGAAAATTCTCGACAAAACTCTTGAAAACCTGGATACACCAATATTAAAAATACTCAAATTCTTCATTGAATTTTATATAACTTTAAACCAAGTAAAAAAAACTATTTCGGAATTCGTTCTAGGATTTTATTTACATATATTTCTTTCGTAAATCGCTTCATATATTTTGATCCCTCAAAGGTATAACTTTGAGGGTTTACATCCTTTGTACTAGTTGTATCCTATAAAAATCTTTAAACCTTATATGTATGTATACTTATTTAGAAATTATCATTAGTTTCTTTATTTTAAATAAGGCTATTTTACATTGTAATAATCTGTACGAATACGTTTTATACTTACTGAACTTATCTACACTTTTCAATTTATAAGAGGATTGTATGACTGAAACCTTGGATCAAGTAATGAAATTTATCGAAAAGTTTAGTTATAAAAACTTCTCCCTTGTGTCTATTCATATCTTTCAAATTTGGATTTCATATGTTTGTGACTTTTAATAATTTAAATGTTTGAATTAAAGAAAAGTGTTGTAAACAAATTTATTATCTATGATTGTATGACTACCAAATAACCATTTATCGCCCTATCGATATGTAACTTTACTGAGACTTCTTTTGCTAAGTTTATTTACTTTCATCAGTACCTAAAACCTACTATCATACTTGGATAAGAAATAGTCATTTTCTAATGGTGTGATTTATTAAGCCATCTAACGTGACGACATCATAGTAAACTCGAAATTTGTTTATATTCTTTCACTGTTTTATGATTACACTCTTTACCTTTTGATATATTAATCCTACTTTTTTTTATCTAATGTAAAATAAAGTTTTAACTATTTTTAAGGTAACAACAGATTTTCAACTGTACAGAATTTTGGAGAAATTTTAATATTTTTATTTGTTAAATAACTGAATTTAACTAAAAATAAGAAAACAATTCTATACTTCATCATCCTGAATACACTCTTCGATGTAATGAAAAATAAAATAATTTTTAGTAATAATATATAATATTTTCAAAAACGAATCATTAATTTTTAATTTTAGGAATACTTGAATATTCATGGTAGATAAATATAAGAGTTTTAAACTATTTGAAATTTAAAGATTTTCTAATTTAAGCAAATAAAATAAAATGTTAGTATGTTAGGAACGGGAAATTTGAGAGTTCTGTAAATGAATGTCCATAGGCAAAGTAAAAAAGAAAATCGAATTTTTTTAATTTCATACTTGTTTGCTCTTATTTTCAAAAATACTTATGATATCACGTGGGATTTCATCCTGAAGCTGAAAAGTTTTCCAATAAATAATATTGCAATGTTGATCAAGAAAGACGAATATTCATTGAGAATTTCCATGAAAATGATTTTTAATCACTTTAGTTTATATCATTTATATTAATTAAATTTTACCATTAAATTGTTTCTTTAATATGTTTAAAACATTTAATTTTCGATCAAAGTGAAAAATAAACAATACATATCTTTGATATAATCTGATGTTTTACTTCCATGAAAAAAAACCTATTGTAAGCATCACTTCAATTCCCCACAGATCTATTAAAGTATACTAATTTTCTTTAAAGTTTTATTGTATTTTGCGTAATCGGAATTACCATTTGCCCAATTTTTTAAACGTCGAAATTGCATTTCACTTCTCAAGATAACGTGTAACAAGGTTTGTCTGAATGATGCTGAAATATTACCATGTAGCATAAATTGGTAACTATTAATATCCGTATATTTTTTTTCATTCTTTAAATAATTCGCTTTAATCAAAATTATTTCCTATTACAATGGTTTCTCTACTCTTTACATGTCATAAAACATTATAAATTCAAAATAGTTCTCTATACATAATTTTATTTCACTTTAATTTTCTTGTTTAAGAACTATTAAATTATACTCATTTTCTTTAAAGTTTTATTGTATCTTGCGTAATCGGAATTACCATTTGCCCAATTTTTTAAAGGTTAAAATTGCATTTCACTTTTCAAGATGGCATGTAACAAGGTTTGTCTGAATGATGCTGAAATATTACCATGTGGCATAAATTGGCACCCTATAATATCCTTATATTTTTTCATTCTTTAAATAATGTGTTTTAATCAAAATTCTTTCCTATTACAATGATTTCTATTCACCTTAGATGTCGTAAAACATTATAAATTCAAAATAGTTCTCTATACATAATTTTATTTCACTTTAATTTTCTTGTTTAAGAACTATTAAATTATACTCATTTTCCTTAAAGTTTTATTGTATCTTGAGTAATTGGAATTACCATTTGACCAAATTTTTAAATGATGAGATTGCATTTCATTTCTCAAGATAGCGTGTAGCAAGGTTTGTCTGAATGATGCTGAAATATTACCATGTAGCATAAATTGGTATCCTTTAATATTTTTATAGTTTTTCCCTCTTTAAATAGTTCGTTTTAATCAAAATTCTACTTTATTACAATGGTGTATCTACTATTTATATGTCATAAAACATTATAAATTCAAAATAGTTGTCTGTACATAATTTTATTTCACTTTAATTTTTTTGGTTATAAACAGACTTATCAAACAACATTTGAACAATATATGAACACTTCGATGCCATTATGTTTTTTTGTTGTACACTGGTACCATTAATGTACGTTACATTGAATTTTACTTTTTCAGAGTGCGAAATTTCAAGTCCTAAATAGTACAAAATTTCTCTATTCTACTTCTAAATCTTTTGAGAGTACCCAGTAATGTTTATATCCCTTACTTAAAAATTTTTCATTATAGAAAGGGATGATTACAATCATAAACAGAAGTACAAAATTAGATTTTGACACAATCATAAATTTAGATTTTGAACAATCTTCGGCTAACCATTACATAGTCATTCAAGATACATGAATATGTACTTAAACATACTGTACATGCGTATGTACATTCAAGTCAAAACAAGACAAAATTCATTTAAGAATAGCTAAACTGTATATTTAATGGTTCAAAATTTTCATATACATACGTAAAGAAACAAGGGTGATATTAGTTGAAATGAAATCAGGAATGGTCTAAATGTGTATTTCAATTCAAATCTGTAACAAAATATTTCTTAATTTCCTCTTGATTTTCATTGCTTTACACAATTAAGTAGACATAAAAATTTCTCTAAATACGTCTTTTATTGCAAAGCATAAAACTGAATACATTGTACAAATTGAAGGAAATATAGAGAAATGCATAAACATCATAAAGCTTCTAATAAAATCTAAAATCAATGATCATTGATTGGGATTATATAGGAGGATCTGCGTTTCATTAAGCATCAAATATAGAAAAGCACTAATGAAACTGAAAATCATTAGTAATGATTATTGATATTGCATTTCATTAGAGCGTTTCTAAACCAGTAGCTTCTAACCCGAAATTATTTAGGCAATCAATCACTTAAATAAATAGCTATTATAGAACGTGATTTATCACAGAAAGTAAGAAAAATATCCCTTGATAAAAACTCGATTTATTTAATAAACATATTTTCATCTACATTTAAATTTAAGAAGTCAATGCATAAACGTTAGATATGTTAAAGCTATTGAACAAATAAGAATTATTCATTCTGAATAAATGATAATGAGATAATTGTAGATATAAATATTTTGTAAATTATTCACTTAGACTTACGAGATTTTATAGATATATAAATTGACATATAACTAACCAATGACATTAAAAATTTAAATCACTTTTTTAGTTATTTATAGAAAATTAAAACGTTTTTTGCTTTCTAATTTTTCAACTTGTTAAATTGTCTTAAAGCTAATGTTAGTAATAACTTTAAAATATTTGCATCATTTTTGGGTTGTTTATTAAATGAATTCATGGGGAATGTTTTCATGTCTAAATGTCAAATTTTCTTTCCAGTGTTTTAAAATTTGAATCAATTTGATATAATCTAAATCATAGTTTCACGCACTCCCGATAGAGGCTTTTACATCTTTAGAGACTGCAGCCAGTAAAATGTATCTAGCAATCAACCAAAATAAAACTAAGTACATGCCCTGTGGTATAAATAGCAGCCCCTATTTTGAAATTGGGAATTACAAATTTGAAACTCTTAGCAAATTTTAATATTTAGAATTAGAAGTTAATACTCTCAATGATTTAATGCCTAAGACAAGTAGTAGAGTCACAGAAGCTAACCGTTGTTTTTTCGAACTCAAAAAATACTTGAAGTCTAACTTCACTATCAGAAAAACGAAGATATAAATTTACAAAATCTTAATCAGACCCATTCTTACTTATTCTGCTGAGACCTGGGCAATGACAGAAAAAGTAAAAATATCATTTCTGTTTTTGATAGAAAACGTTTGAGAAGGGTTTTTTGGTGGCATAAAACATAATTTTATCTAGAGAAGAACTAACTCTGAACTCTATAAATCTTTTAAAAATCTAGATATAGTACATTATATAAGGATTTAGAGAATTAAATAGACAGGATACCTGTGCAGAATGGATTAAGATAGTGTAACATAAAAGATCTCGGCCAGATGATTTGGCACCCGAAAAAGAAGGAGACCTAAACTTAGGTGGCTCGACTGTTTGGAATCAGACTTAAGAGTTTTAATAATTACTAACTGGATGTCCATGGCCAGGGACAGAAGAGCTTGGAATTCGATTCTGATTAAGGCAAGAATCCGTTCCGGGCTGTCTGGCCATTGAACTAGATGTTATCTAAATGAGAATGATGCTCGCCGTTGTTCTTTCGGATGCCACTTGGTCAAACCAAGAACAATTGAGGCATAAGCTACTAGTATTAAGGCAAAGGGGTTAGCCTTTCCTTTTAATGAGCACCGTTAAGGTAAAAGAGCGACTTTGCTCAAGTGGGTCCTCTGAATTTTGAAGTAGGGGTCAAACAGAAGACCGATAAGCTTGGCCTGCCACCCCCAGAGGTTTTGAAAACTTGCAGGGCATTATGACCACAAATATATTTTACGTATCCCTATTTTCTTTACCGAATTCGTCGGATCTTAGGCCGGCTTGGGTTCCTAACCCACAACCTTTCAGTTACGAGATCGTTTCTTTAGACTAATGCTCTTCAAAAGGATAAACAGATACATTTTGATAAACATTCGTTGCATTTACAGTAATTTCGCACGTATAGTCCGCTGACTATCTGTGTTTAAAAAGCAATTTTTTTCAGCCGCGCACTATCTGCTGGTTGTTCATCACTGAAATCATCAAAATAGGAAAAAAATGGGGAAAAAGCAAGTCGCGCAAATGTGAACAAAAGCATAACTTACTGGAAGTCAAGAAAACGTCATATCGTATCGATAATAAACCATGAAAAAAAATACAACCCATAAAGCAGAACTAATCAGCAGTAGCAAGTAGCTCAATCTTTAATTGTGTCCTGGAGTACGAGAAATATCGATAGTCACTATTTACAACTCCGACTGACAACAAAGAGTGGACGGGTTCAAGATCGAAGGTTGAGGGTGGAAGGACATTTCACTACGAGGATCACTCTTAACAGAATGTTTTGTTTTCAAAGTTTTGAATTGCAGTAATATTGGACATTCATTATGTCTTTAAAACATAGTCGCAGTTTTGCTGCTGATTTCAAGTTGAAATTAATTCAGGAAGGTCGGCGAGAAAGCAGAAAAAAATTGCCGCAAGCAAAGGAAATTAAAAATATGAGAAGAAAGAAATCTAATCGTTGTGGAAAAATACGATAGCCTGCATTACAGGACGCTTTACATAGCTGGGTTCTCGAACAGAGAAATATAGGCCAAAATATAGGAACAGAGAAATATTTTCATACTAAAATATATATTTTTGCTTGTATAGTCCGCGGATTATCTAGTGGTGCGGACTATCTGATGATTAAATAAAAAATCGCTCCCTCGGACTATACGTACGAAATTACGGTAGAAGATACTTTAGTTATAATTTTAAGTTACAAAGATCATTTAACAAAAATTTTAAACATTAAGAAAACATTTAAAAAATTTAAATTTTATGAAAATAGTCTACTTAAATATACCTTAATTATATATCCTTTCATAAAAACAATCCTAACATTTTACAAAAATACTTTGCAAGAATTTACAAAGTTTCCACAATCCCTTACATTACATGCATCTTTTCAAATACAAAAACATTACAAGAAATATTAGCAAATTATTTCTACACAATTCTTAAAAACTTGATTCTCTATATGTTACTAAATTATTCATAACTCTCAATACTTAAATAAAAAATATTTTCTAATATTTTCTTCATTTATTCTTTACTATAATAATCAGTTATTAAATGTCAGCATAAAGTTAATAATATATACCGTAAATATTTTTTGTTGTTGTTTTTCTCACAAATTGTGCAACAGATAACTTTTTTCAAACTTGAGTATTTCTATAAATCTTTCTCTAGATTATTAAAACTTGATTAAAAGTTTCAATTTTCAATACATATTTTTTCTTTATTTAAGTTTAATTCCATCTAAAATTTAATTTTTCTTATTTACTCCCAATAGAGACAAATGAGCGTAAACTTTAAAGCATCATGAAAAACTAAAATTTACGTCATCATTTGGTCATAAATAATACATTTAATTTTTTACCTGGTATCAATTATTTTCTCATCATCTTTTCAGCAGTAATTCAATTGTTTTATGAGTGAGAGCCACAGGAAATGTGATTTTCTTGAGAATACTGGAACGAAGCTCGAAACATTCTTACTTCCGTATATTAAATTCACTTTGACTTTTCGTGCTTTAATGTTGCTTTCGCTAAAAATGATTTAATCATACAGGAAGAAGGTAAACGAGTCTTTAATGACATTAAGTTTCTTTTCTTCCTCCAGAAAGTACTTCAACATTTCCTAACTTCATGATTTAAGAACATAAAATTCCGAATTTTCTTTTTCCCTTTATGCTCTATAGATCTCATTAGGAAAAAAGCAAGATAAAGCAGACTTTTCTTTACCGTTTATAAGTAAATATATGACAACTGTTTATAGAATTAAGAACAAAGAATTGAAAGTTATTTGGTGCTTTATTTGAAATACCACGCCAAAAAATGTGGAACTACATCGTATAATTGGCAAACTATATATTTTACTATTATTTAATAGTTCTTATAGAATTTATATCAGTACTGAGGGGAAATATACGATTTTACCTAATCTTATTTTTGAAATTTGTATACCAGTCTCGAATTTTGCAATTCCGCAATCCAATCTGACAGTCTTCTCAGAAATCCACATCATCCAAATAAGGTGATAAAGATTACGGAAACAAGGTTATGGAATGAAAAGTACCTATAATAGGGTACTTAAAAACAAAATGGTAAAGGCAAATTCGGGTGGAAGTGAAAATGTTGAATATCCATTTATAGGGTACTTAAAATGGTCAAGGCAAATTCGGAGGGGTCTGAGAATGGTGAATATCCTGAAATAAAGTACATTTGAAAATATTGATGAATCAGTAGCACCTGAAGGGGGCTACTATAAAAAAAATTGTTCAACAATAATAAGGTGTTAAATGATAAAAGGCAGAATAATCCGAAAAAAGTAGTTGAGGATGAAAATTAAAAAAAATATATCTATAGGGTACTCAGAAAATAAAAGGGTCAAAAATTATACGGATGGAAGTAAAAAATACAGAATATCTTTAAAATTTTACGAGAAAGAGAATTGCGGAATCCGAAGCACCTATAAGGTGCTTTTATTAAAATTTTTCAACAATAAAGGATCAATGAATTTATAGAATGTCGATGATCCCGAAAGACATACGTTAGGACGATAATAACGAAATTAGCAGAAAGTATAGTGTGTTCTCAAAAAATAATGGTCAACAGTAATATGGAGGGAGCTGGTAAAATTCCGATTTTTTATATTATTGTAATATTAGGCGTATTTACTATAAGTCATTTTAAAGTGACAATGGACGTTAGCAAAAATATTGAAATTATTATCTGTAAGTTATGAAACTAATTGCACATATTTATTGAAAAAAGAAACTAAATAAATCCCGTTTAATAACAATATTTACAAATTCAGGATATTACAAATTTATTAGTATTTGATCAATTAATTTAAATCACATGTTTTAATGTACGTGTGTTTGATTTTCAGGAAAATCTCCGATTTTCTAAATTTGATTGCAGTTTAAAAATAAAAATGACGTTGAAATTTAGAAGGATTAAACACATTTATAGAAATGTATGTTAGAAGTGACAGCAAAATGTATATTAAATTTACTAACTAGTACAGAAAATTAATTAAAACTTAATTAAGAGACTTCAAGTGTGATTGCATTAGTTATGATTTAACGAAGTAAATATAAAATATTAAATTAGTTATTAAAAATTCTTGATACGATCACAGTGTTTACTGCATTCTTTCTTTAAAAATGATTTCAAACCTAACATATTTTGGTGTATTTTGTTTGTTTGATAATTTCACGAAAATCATTCCATCAGCTGAGGGTGGTTAAAGTATTTAAAGTTTTTATTGAAACTATTGTTGATTTCGTTTGGAACATTTTTTAGCTTCACGAGATTTAATGAATCAGCAAGGTATCTTAAGCGTACTGATGCTGACAAGTGCTGATTCCGAACGGATGTGAGCATCCATGGCAGGAGTCAGATTGGAACACTCCGGAAAGCAGTGTCCTACATATTCGATCACCGTTCGTTCTAAAATCTAGTATATTCGTAATACTGATTATAAGCTGATGGTTAATTTTTTTTAAATGAACATCTATAGCTGTAAAGATATAAGTTTATTAGTAAAAGGGAAAGAATTGAAAGTTTCTTAAAATGCAACATTTTAATAAGAAGAAATTAAATATTTAGCTACAACGACTACAGGTTTATTAACGTTATTTGAATAAAATAAATTTAAAAACAAACATAAGATTTTGTTGTAAACGTCTGGTAAAAATTGGAATATAAAGTGTCTTGGAAATGTTATCTATTTGATAATTAAAAGAGCAATTTGAAAACCATGGTCAAACTATCAAAATGGCAGAATGGGAATATTCATTTTGTATTTTTTATCAGAGGAGGGAGACAAGGTACGCGCCACATAGTTCTCAGTTTTACGACCTTTAAAATATGCTTTGTATTCAAGAAATACTTTGATTTTTAAATTTCGAAGAAAATATGTAATTTTATACCTTCTATCAGAACTAATTTTAGATATTTTTAACGTGACATCCGACCAACCTACATAGGTATTTACAAATCCCCATAACCAAAAGTCTTCGGAATGTTGAATATTGTTAAATGTTGTTACTGTTGAATGTGGTTATTTTGGACTATCAATACCGCTAGTGTGTAATTCCCTTTTCAATTTCAATTCAAACTCTGTTTAATGAAATATATCAGCATAATGTCTATTGAAGTAGCCGTTCACTACCGGGTAACAATAATTAAACTTTATAACAAAAAGATACCAGCATACCAACATAAAGTTGAAACAAGGCTTTCTAACCTTAGTTTATATAAAAAAAACTGTTCAAAGAAGTATTAAAAATTATCAAATTTATTATTTACAGAGAATGATTTTGAATTAATAGTATTTTATTACTTTCATACCTGGGGTAAACATTGTTTTAACCCTTTCATATACTGTAAAGAAAGAGCAAAAAAGACATAAAAGTCAATTGTATATAAGGAATTTGACGCAGGCTCGAACGGCATAGTTTCCAAAATACAATTACCCGTCTGTGTGCAAATGTTCGATCTTTCAAGACTTGCATGCCTTAACTGCTAACCCGATGTGGTAACCGATAATTCAAAAATACCCACACGATGCAACTGCAGACAACCTTGATATCTAGAACAGCCGCGTATACCTTTTTTGGGGGAGGGCTATGGGACAACTAGTAAAATCGTTGTCCTCAAGCATTCTACAAGTCAATTCCTCATCCGCATGCAGTTTTGTTGCTGGATGACCGAACGTCCAATTCCGACTCATCAAGTCCAAGGGAAAGACTTCAAATGGAGATGCACGAACCATAATCACACGACTCTGAAAAAGAAAGTGTCCTTTAAGACCTCCTCTTCCTCAAGGACAAGTATGGTACAGTGAATGGAACATTCCGTGACAGCTTATAACATAGGACATCACTCTGGACAAATTTATTATCATCGGATACCATTAGCAAGCACACACAAAAGTAGGGCAACACCTGTTGCTAACGAACTAGCCCATACATAATTGTCATCTGGTACTTTGTGCTGATTGGAATGATGAGAGCATTAACTCAATCTAGGGTAAACAATCTGGTGACCAAACCTGATCGTCAAGTTGTACACAGACAACACATTGATAAAATTCATCAAACATCAACAAGATCACTTGCTTGATGGACTAAATTACTAGAAAAATCAAAATAAATAAGCAATGACTTTGGTCGTAAAACAATTGAGAACATACATGAAAGAAACTTAAGGTTCCCTGAGGTTAAACATATTTCTACAACATGACTTTTTTCGAGACCAAGAACAAATAAATCTAATATCCATAATAAATAGATTTAAACATTTGTTTGAAATGTGTAGAAGATGCAGGAAATCGGATGCAAAAATCGATGGGTTCCATATTCATATCATAAAATCTATCGATTCTTGTTTAGAATGCACTGTTGAATACTTTTGTTTTTTGTATATTTAAATGTGAAATATTACTTAGTTTATTTCTAAGCAATATCTAAACATTTACACACAAAAAAGAGATAGTAGATAGTTTACTGTTGTTATATATCTTTTACTTTATATTAAAGAAGATAAATTTTAAAATCCTGTTTGAATGGATGAGTTTTAAATTATAATCTCTCTTACACTCATTTTACTTTCAGAAAACTGAAATATTCTCGAAAAGTTTAAGAAATCGATATCTCACACTCAAAAAAAATTGCATGATAATCTGGAAAATTTATTTTGTAGCAATAATAGGCAGTTTTAATACAACTTATTATACTTTGTGCATAATTGGGAACTGGATAAATCAAAACCAGCCCAGTGTAAGACGTTGGTTCCACAACATCTGCTGCACGGTTTTATTGTTTCATAATTCAGTTCTATCACCAGGCAACGTTAGTCAGGTGCATGAAATATCGGCTTAATTACCACGAAAGTTATTATTTAGTCGTTAGGTTCCTGAACCAGTTTGAAATCCTTCGCGCCTAATTAGTTGGGACTATTAAAATCCCCTTTTAAAGCGGAAAGGAATTTATGCGGGAGCTCTGCAGTTTGAATCATCCAGCGGTCGTTGATCCATAAGGATATTAAATGCGGGAAATAGTTAGCTGGGTCCAAATACAGATGGAAGAGACTGATTAGATTTTAAATGTGTCTTGTTTCAATTCAACCGAGTTTAATCAGAAATATATTGATAAAATGGGATTAAAATGGATTTAGCTGGATATTCCAAACTATTGAAGAGTATTACTGATTGTGCTCATTAATTTTTCATTGGGGTAGAAGTCGGATGAATTAGTTTGCAGTAGTAATCAAGTTATAGCAAGCAATTAATTACTGATAAAAATTTCTAAAAATATATCAGCACTAATTATTTTTGTATCCTAGAAAAAAGTTTGATATTCATATATTTATTCATAAAAACACTTATATAGCTATCATTTTTCGATGAGTTTAATTTATATTTTAATTTTATGCCATTTTCTTCTAAACCATAAATATATTTATTTGGATGCTTTATAGTATGTGAAATCTTTAATATGTTCAGCATGCAACCTGTTTAATGTATATTTATATTAAATTTCAATTCTTATCAATGTTTATATTGCTTGCTTTGGATAAAATCTATTTTTCAGAGATCTGGAGATAGTTTTCAATACATTTAGTTTAAATACGCTAAAAAAATAATTATGAACAGAATTTTTAACTAAATACATTTCTTTGAATCCGGAAGAATCTTTAAAATATTTAATCAATAAGTTTTTATTTATTATATTTCCTAGAGAAAAGTTTTATATTCATATATTTATATATAAAATTCTTATATAGCTATCATTTTTCTATGAATTTAATTTATATATAAATTTTGTGTAATTTTCTTCTAAATCATACCTATATTTATTTTGATGCTTTATAAGATGTGATATATTCATGATGTTCAACATGCAATCTGTGTAATATATATTCATATTAAATTTTGATTCTTGGCAATATTTATATTGTTTGTTTTGCATAAAAAATTTTCAAATATCTGGAGTTATTTTGTAATACATTTAGTTTAAGTGTGTTAAGAATATAATTATTAACTGAATTTTTAACTAAATGAAAAATAAAAAAATATGGGTTTTTTTGTTTTATTCTTTATTTAATGTTAATTGCTAGAAAATATAGTAGAAAAATTATCTTTTTCAAATAGTTTTTAAGATTTTTCGTTTTAATGAAATTTCTCAAATTTCACAACATTTCTTAAAATAAAAAGGTAAAATTAAATTAAATGTTCAACTGAAACTACACTTTTCTTAACATTAAACAAATAATTACACTTTATTACCCTTTTTATTTGTAACTGTACAGTTAGATTATCAAATTAAAAAAATTTAGTTTCATATGCATATTTTAGCTCAACTAGTTCACTTTATGCTGTAAAATGTATAATTTCGAAATCAATATAACAAAAAAGGCAATAAATGTTACAAATAGTGAATATAAGTCGTTCATAATGTAGAATAAAAATTAGTTAAGCCATTAGATTTGAAATTTCGTGTTTTAATTAGCACCACAGCACTGTTACGTCGAATAAGAACTAAAAAAGTATGAAATCATAGCTGTGGATTCATATTTATTAACAGTAAAAGTGTATTTCTACTATAAGAAACTGTTCAATTAACAAACTCAATTTTTAGATTCGTACATGAACCCTAACAACGTATGTGTTCATTGAACATCCGGGAAACATGCATTATGCCCAAAGGCCATTTGGATGCTTTATAGTATGTGAAATCTTTAAGATGTTCAGCATGCAACCTGTTTAATATATATTTATATTAAATTTCAATTCTTGGCAATGTTTATATTGTTTGTTTTGGTTAAAACTATTTTTCAGAGATCTGGAGTTATTTTTAATACATTTAGTTTAAGTATGCTGAGACTTATTTACTGAATTTTTAACAAAATACAACACTCTTTCTTTGAATCCCAAAGAATCTTTAAAAATATTTAAACAAAGTTTTTATTTATTCAAAAAGAATAACTTTTCTACATTAATGAACATTAAATATTTATGTCGTTCATTGTATTGTATGTAAACCATAAAAAAATGACTACATACAATGAAAAACTATAACAATATATGGTTACTACACTACAAAAAAATATACTCTCAGCTTACATCTTTTATGAAAATTTTCTGCAATTTAACACTGTTTACCTAAGTCAATTTTTTTGTAAATATACGTAATCAAAATAAATCCTGTTTGTTTCCTTTTCCTTTTTTTTTTTGGAAGTATTGTTATCGCAAAGGAGGAAAAAAATGTATGTTTTAATAAATCATATTTTTCTATGAACTTTCCATCTCTTAAATGTCAGTAAATAATGAAATGCATATTATAAAATACAAACAATTATTGTTCAAAATATTAGGTTTAAAAAAAATAAACGTGGATTTCTTATCTGTTTTGAATTTTTAAAAATTGAATGTAGAAATGCAACTGATTATTTTGATTGCATGTTGTATTCTAATGTGCAGAATAACACATGTAAAACTGATATTTTTGTATTAGGATAAACAAAATTCCATCACTGTACGTCTAAAAACTTTTTTCTTTAAATCCAGAACTCATATTATTTAATATTTTTTATTTAAACTAATTTCACAACACAATTTAGAAAAAGGGTAAATATTAAACAAAACGTTTTGAATAAAGTAATTTATAATTTTACGGTTTATTATGAGATAATAAAATTTAATTTTTTAACTTAGTAAACTTAGGTAAAAATTATTATCAAATGTAATTATTATTAATTTCACATTCCAGATTATCTCAAAGCATTAATTTTGACTTGTGTCATTTTAGAAATAGATATATTGCATAAATACCGAAGTATACTTTATCTATGATCTCCTTAGCTATTAGTTTGACATCGCTTATTATTAATTATATTTAAAGTGTTTGTTTAGATTTACTTATTAATAAATAAGTATACGTACAAAGATAAGAATGTTTTTGAATGTTACATTGGTTACTATACATAGGCTACTAAGGAATTTCATTAATTTATCCATACTTTGATGCATATTTATAAACCAATTTGAAAAAAATAATCTAAATTGCCTAAATAAATTTATCAAATTGGTAAGATAAAAATAATTTTATCTGATAATAAAAGTGTAATCTTGAAAAGAGAAAAAGGTCATAGTTGACAATGAATGAGAAATATACATTTCCAAAGAATATAAACGTTTGTGGCCAATGGTAGCCCAAGAGTGAGAGAGTCATGTGATTTTATTCACATGAGAATTAATATAGACAAGTTATTTATGAAGTAAAATACAACTTTGATCAATAAAAGCAGCTAAAATGTGACCAGTGTATACAAATTTGGCATTTTTCCAACATTAGTCTTGAGGGCTAAGTTAAAAGAATTTAAGTCAGAGAACATTGCTTTATCTTACATTTTATGTATAGGAAATGTATATATATACACACACACATATATATACATACATATATACATATATTCATATATATATATATATATATATATATATATATATATATATATATACATATATATATATATATATATATATATATATATATATATATATATATATATATATATATGTATATATATATATATATATATATATATATATATATATATATATATATATATATATATATATATATATATATATATATATATATATATATATATATATATATATATATATATATATATATATATATATATATATATATATATATATATATATATATATATATATATATACATATATATATGTATATATATATATATATATATATATATATATATATATATATATATATATATATATATATATATATATATATATATATATATATATATATATATATATATACATATATATATATGTATATATATACATATACATATATATATATATATATATATATATATATATATATATATATAATATATATATATATATATATATATATATATATATATATATATATATATATATATATATATATATATATATATATATATATATATATATATATATATATATATATTTATATATATATATATATATATATATATATATATATATATATATATATATATATATATATATATATACATACACATACATATATATATACATATACGTATATATACATATATATATATATACACATACATATATATATATATACATATATATATATATACACATACATATATATATACACATACACATATATACATATATATACATATATATACATACACATATATACATATATATATATACATATACACATACACATATATACATATATACACATATATATACATATACACATATATACATATATACACATATATATACATATACACATACACATATATACATATATAAATATATATATACACATATATATATACATATATAAATATATATATATATATATAATATATATATATATATATATATATATATACATATATAATGTGTAATTAAATATTTTATAGAATTTTTAAAAACATTATCCTTATTAAAAAATTGACTCTAAAAATCAAAATGTTTTGAAAATAGGGAAGTCTGTTATTCATATCTGTCTTAAAATTTTCTAATTTAAACAAAGTAAACTTTTTCATTAGAAGTTCTTGACAGAAGTATGTAGGGGTACTTTAATACAGTACAACATTTAAAAAATATATATATTTAAAAAAAGCAGAATTACTTCGTCATTCACTCTCGAGATTCTTCTAAAAAATTCATTTCAAACCCAAAAGAACATATTTCTACTATTTCAAGAAGTCCCCCAAAGATAATCAGGAATAAAATCTTCTAATTTTATACTGCTTCCATCGAGATAATAAAAATGGGACTCTACCATTTTAGGATTTTTTTTCGCTTAGTTTTCTTTATCCCACCCCTTTCTTGGCACTTAACTGTTGGAAGTACTTTCGCTTTTCCAGTCTTCTTTTAAGTGCACAGTTGTTAGTGCCCTAAAGATTTAGGTTCTTCTAAGATGGCCATTTAGTCGTAATTCTTCAGAGCTGGTCTTCTTAGTAGTAAATCCTAAAACTAAGGATTAGGTCCTGTAGCGCATTGAAAAAAAATAAATAATGAGAACGGTCTAAGTAGTAATCTGAATCGGGAACTGCCCTTGAAAGATAAGAAATGTATGGCTTTAGAAAGAAGAATTTTATCAGGAAAATTAATGTTTTCGGCTTCAAAAGGATGATTATTCGAAAATGTTTTTCCTGGAAATAAATTGAGAGGATATTTGAGTTTTGAAATTTTTAGTGAGTTTCTAAATGGTAAACTTTATTGCTTTAGTCTGACTTCAGTTTTCTGAAAAGGAATTTAATTACGGGGTTTAACTTCTGTTTGATCTTTTTTCTTTTTAGCTTCGCATGGACCAAGTATAAAATGTACTACAAAGTGATGTTCATGCAAAATGACCATGTTTAGTGTGGTGTTTATATTACTATGCTTATCGGTGTCCACATCTAAATACAAAATATTTTTATATGCTTTATTTTTTAATTCTTATTTTTTTAATTTTATTCTTTATTCTTTTACCCTGGATTGTAAATCTTAAAAATTAAAAAAAAAAATACAACCCGGATTTCTCTTTGATACCCCTTATTCAATCTTCATGACTTCCCACGGTTGCATGGATGTTGGTTGCAGTTCGGAATTGGTTTAAGCAGTAGGTCCAGGTCTCATTAGCATTCGTGTTGCAAAAAGTAGACCGTAGCGCCCCAAACCAAACCAAACCAAATCAAATCAATCTTCATGATCTTACTGATATGGATCAACAGGATTATATGGGACGAGCTCTTCAGTCCTGAGATTTATTTCAGTGAGAATAAATAGCAGCAAGCGAGAAATTACAATAGCTTAACTGGAAATAAAAGATAAATTGTGATTAATTTATGTATTCATGATACAAAATTACAAAAGAGATTGAGATACAAAATAAATAGAAATATCTTGTTTAGGGATAGAAAACACAATACTTTTGAGACGGGAAACGTAAGTGCACGTTGAAGACTCATTCAAGAGTCAATAGTTTTGTTTTCCTATAAGATCCTGGCTGACTCAGGACATCGAATCAGAAATAAGTATGTGCCCCAAAGGATATATTCACTCATCCTATATATAACCCCATTATAACATTATCTGAAAAATAAAAAAATATTTTTTTTTGCTTTATAGTAGAAATATATTACATAGTTGTATATAGTTGTATATTATATAGTTATATATTATATTGTCATATAGTAGAAAATTTATCTTTTACAAATAGTTTTTAAGATTTTTCTTTTTATTGTAATTTCTCAAATTTCACAAAATTTCTTAAAATTAAAGAGGTAAAATTAAATTAAATCTTCAACTGAAACTGCACTTTTCTTAACATTAAAATAATAATTACATTTTATTACACTTTTTTTGTAACTGTACACTTAGATTATCATATAACAGATTCTTAATTTCAGGTGTATATTTTAAATCAACTAGTTCACTTTATGCTTTTAAACGTATAATTTTGAGATCTATATAACAAACAAGGCAATAAAAGATACAACCTGAGAATATAGGTGGTGCAGTACATTACATAATGTAGAATAAAAATTAGTTGAGCCATTAGATTTGAAAATTTCTGGTTTTGACTAACACCACAACGTTATTATGTCGAATGACAATTATAAGAATATGAAATGATAGCTGTGAACTCATATTTATTAAATGTAAAAGTGTATTTCTGCTATGAAAAACTATTCAATTAACACACTCAAATTTTTAAAGTCATATATAAACCCTAATAATATATGTGTTCATTGAACATCCGGGAAACATCTATTATGCCCAAATTATATCCTGATGACATCCAGGATGTTTACAGGATACTAAGTGGAATATGTGTACTTTTACTAAATATTAAACCTTGAAAAACATGTAAAAGACTATTTATGGCAAAATTATTATTATTATATAAATAAACTTTGTATTATAAATGCATACATGAAAAACTTTTTGAACTTTTACATTACCATAATAATTTAATGAAATATTATATATATCATAAATTATGTGGAACACCCTACATTTCTTTCAAAAATATATTCTACCACTAGAAACTGAAAACACTAAAGCAGTTTGTTCTGCCATTAGTTCCAAAATGAAATGAATGGATAGCTGTTCGAATACCCTAAAATGTTATATTTACTTTTGACACTTGAGAAAGTTGTACTTTGTTAAAGAAAATCTACAATTACTTATTTTAACTTGTTTGACAGGAAACTTAGTAAACATTATTTACAGGAATAGAGCATATTTTATTGTTTAAGCATATGATTTTATGGTACATATTTTGCTGAAAGTTGGATGATAGAAAATCTGTCTAATATATCTGTGTCACTCATTTACTTTATTAACTGAACAATGCTTTTGTCATTAATCAGAAATAACATGATTAAGAATATATAATAAAACTATCATTTTCAGAATTTTGAATATCAAACAATTACATATTTTGACTTGTTTGACAGGAAACTTAGTAAACATTATTTGCAGGAATATAGCGTATTTTATTGTTTAAGCATATGATTTTATGGTACATATTTTGCTGAAAGTTGGATGATCGAAAGTCTGTCAAATGATTATGTGTCTCTCATTTACTATATTACCTGAACAATGCTTTTTTCATTAAGCAGAAATAACAAGATTAAGAATGCATAATAAAACTATCATTTTCAGAATTTTGAATATCAAACAATTACTTATTTTAATTTGTTTGACAGGAAACTTAGTAAACATTATTTGCAGGAATACAGCGTATTTTATTGTTTAAGCATATGATTTTATGGTACATATTTTGCTGAAAGCTGGATAATAGAAAGTGTGTCAAATATATCTCTGTTTCTCCTATACTATATTAACTCAACAATGCTTTCGTCATTAAGCAGAAATAACAAGATTAAGAAAATATAATAAAACTATCATTTTCAGAATTTTTGAATATCGAATGAAAAAGAATATAAGACAACACCTTAAAATGTGTATTGTAAATGAAAAAATTTACTTCTTTTTTAATGCAATAGAATTCCTGAATCACCTTCATATGAAAGCTTGTGTAAATTGTAGTCACTCGTTTAGAAAAAGAATTATAATAAATTATTATTTTTATACAAACGTTATTTCCAAAATTTAAAAGAATAATGTATGAAGATCCAGAAAATGCAATCCTTACATCTCTATGTATAGGTATATTAGTTTCGATGTCACAAGTATATTAATTTTTCAAAACTTCTGCTGTTATAATTTACTGCTTACCAACCAAAGCTTACGGAAGGAATTTTTAATACATGGACACAAAATACATCTGTGGGAAGCGCAAAACCCATTTTAATATATTAGTCTTGCTATTATAACGATTGAAATACTAATTCCAGCTTCATTTTTGTGCTATCATCTATTGTTCGATATATTGAATAGAATTAGCACTTTTGCTTTGAAATTTTGAAAATGCTGTGTGTGAAATAAATGGTCCACGAAATGGTTAAATGTATTCAATCAAATGATACTATACTAATATGATCTTCGTACTACGTATAAATAATCATTTAAAAGACTTTTCTTTGAAATACGTAGACTACCTAGTATTGAGGAAAATACATATTCAGTATATTATCTTCTAACTCAAGACTTTATATAAAAGTTCGTAGATATTCAAACACTTATATTTTGAGCCATATTTTTCCTATACTATCTGTATAAATAAAAAAATTAACTAAATAAATAAAATATAAAAATAATCACACTGAGATATAATCATTCATAAGCAGGTTTCAGCATTAAATTCTAATCCAATTACTTTAGTACCAAAAGTCTAATCTTAAATCTAACTAAAATTTTTACCTGAAAATAAATCCAAACTTTGTTTTTCTCTTCAATATTAATAATAAATAATGTTAATAATAATTCCAGAGGTTCATATTTCAGATCAAAGAGATATTATACTTAGAAAGAAATACATTATTTATTTTACCGTTGTTATTAGTTTCTTTATTTATGTTTACATAAATTTTTAAATTATTTATAAGTTTTGGTACGTATTTCTTTATGTTTCAGAAATAAATATTTATTTTATTGTCAACTTTTTTCTGTTCACCTTACGTTGTATACAAAAAACATCGTTTAAGAAAATATGAGATCTTACTTATATGGAGTGAAATTAAATTTTATCTAGAAAAAACATTTTTATGTCTTGTTTGTAAGAAGAAACATATTTTATTTGTTGACTTCGCAGATTTTGTTATTTTTTACAATGTCTAACTAAAAGAAGAATCTTTAATAGATCAGTGAAATGAAAAGTATAGTTAGTATAACTTTATAAAATAAATATTAAAGAAATGTATAACTTTTATAAAATTCTTTTCATTTCTAATAAATATATATGGGTAAAATTAAAGTCAGTCTGAAAAGATTTGAAATTTTAATTTATTTTCAAAAAAATCTCTCTCATTTTCAATATTTTTGAATAAAATTTGTAAACATTTAAAATACGTGAAAGTGACTCTATGCAGTGTAAGAACATTACCTCAATCAAGGCATAAATAATTCATCATTAGGGTTTCTAATTAAAATTATATTTTCAATTTATAATTAACGATTTTACACAACAATATCTTAATACTTAAAAGAAAAGTAAGTAATAGAAACATATTTTATTTATTGACCTCGCAGGTTTTGTTATTTTTTACAATGTCTAACTAAAAGAAGAATCTTTAATAGATCAGTGAAATGAAAAATATAAGTAGTATAACTTTTTAAAATAAATATTAAAGAAATCAATAACTTTTACAAAATTCTTGGCATTTCTAATAAATATTTATGGATAAAATTTAAGGTTAGTTTTAAAAGATTTTGAAATTTCAATTTATTTTTAAAAAATTCTCTTTCCTTTTCAATATCTTTGAATAAAATTTGTAAACATTTAAAATACACTAAAGTGGCTCTATGCAGTGTAAGAACTTTACCTCAATCAAGGCATAAATAATTCATCATTATTGTTTCTAATTAAAATTATATTTTCAATTTCTAATTAAATATTTTACACAACAATATCTTAATACTTAAGAGAAAATAAGTAATAAAAACGTAAATATAAGTTACTGTGTAAGTAATTGCTGAATATGAAAACCTAAATTCAAAATCATTCATAAAAAACGTTTTTAGAAGTGCACTGAAAAAAACAGCAATTTAAATTAGGACTAAGAAATGAAATAATAATACATTATGCAAGTTCTTTGATTTTAATTTAAGTATTTATTACAAGTTTTTTAACAAAGTAATTGGTTTTTCAACTTTGAAATAATTGTATTTTACAATTATTAATCTCAAGTCATTTAAATAACATGAATATATTTAAGGATTCTACATTGTAATCGTTAATACCTATAATTTCTAAACAGGATTAGTTTAATATTCAGCTTACTGCGAACTTTAAAGCTTGTAGTAAAAAGTAACTTCGATTTTACAAGAAATTATTCACATTTATTCCTGCAAAATAATGCCAAAATTTTATTTCTATCATCCTGATACAAATATTTTTTAAATATAAATTATTAACATTGAAAACAGAAACAAAGTCATAAACCTTACTACACTACATGCTCACTATTATCACCACTAAAATAATCCATTTTAATTTCTTTGCTTGTTTAGATGCACTACTATAGTTACATAACATTAAATTTTCTTTTATGTTATAAATTCAAAGTATTGACTTGCGTAATCAACTGTTTAATCTATATATATAAAAATGAATTTGTGTGTGTCTGTCTGTCTGTCTGTATGTATGTACTCAATAGACTCAAAAACTATGCATCCAATCGCCGTGAAAATTTGGGAAATGTTTAGGTATATCCCTGGGAAGGTTTTTGTAAATTTTCAACATTCGAAATTCCTCCCTTCCCCCTTTTTCGAACATTTCATGTCATTATTCCAAGCATTATTTTCCCCGGTTAAACGCAAACGATTAAGTTTTTAATTTATCGCATCATATCTAAGGGAAAGAAGCAATATTTCTAGCAATGTGACGTCATCCCAAGTAATTGTTTTAAACGCAGTTTTCCACGGTTAAAAGCAGGAGATTAAAATGTTCAATTCATCACATAATAAATAGGCGAAAATGATATTTTTCTATCATTATGACGTCATTCATTTAAATATTTCATTTATTCATTTCTTATTTTATATTATTTAAAATCGTCTGCTTAGTATCTATTCGATTTTAACTGAAATTTGAGATATAAAGTGATTCACTTTCATTTCTATGTGACGCAAATTATAGCATTTTTATATGAGAACTAATTTTAAATTTAATTTTTGGTTCATTTTTATGTTACAATGAAATGCATATCAACAATATTCTAAGTACAAAAAGTACAAATTTCAGTGACTCTCATGGCCAAATAAAACCTATCATTTTATATAGTTATCTTCATATTCATATGGTTGTCGATATGAATGTGTGTTTCTGTTTCATACAAAACTATGTGGTTTGTCATAAATTTCCTTAATTTTGGAAAACATTTATTACTACCAACAAAATTAGCACTGTTGCTGTCAAAACCTGTGTTTTCTATTCTAATACGTAATATGGCAAGATCTGTTAACTTTGCTAATCAACGTACAGTAGTAATACAGTAATGCAATTTAGGGTTAAGCTTATATTTTACAATAAAAAAAGTTTGAGCAAATTTAATATAAGACAAATTCGATTATAAAAACTGAATAATATTATAATACGCTTATGATAGAAATATATAAACATGCCAATGACTGGAACTGAACTGTGACGAATTTAGAGAATTATTCACTAAAAATAAATCTTTGTTTAAAAGTAATATATTAAGTTCACCGTAGCGAAGCACGGGCAAACTTGCTAGTGGCATATAAAATTAAATATCATTTGTTCTACAGAAATTTATTCATCTACTATGACCTCTTCTTTTCAGTAGAACGTTAGTTTGTGCAAATACCGGTATTGATATAGACATTTCCAACCGTTAAAAATCGGTTATAAAGAGACAGCAAATTTACAAATTAAAGAAATTTCGCTGAAAATTCAATGATTTTCTAGAATAGAATTGCGGAATAGGATTTTTTCCGAGGTGATAAAATGGTATTTGAGTAACAACACTCCATAATTATTTAAAATGTTACCATAACAAACAATTGAAATTTACTTAAAATTTCCTTAAAATCTTTCAAAATAATTTTTTTTAAACTAACAGATTTTGGAAACGCTTCAGGTGTATTTCTAGCTACATTTGAAATTAATCCTTATTCACTTTATTGGGTACGCATCGTCTGTTAGATGAAACTAATACATTTGGAATAGCGAAAAACTTTTTATTCTAAACTTAAATGCAAACTACTGCATTAAAATTTTATTCTAAGGTTTAAAAGACATTTGATAAAGAAAAATAATCATTTTCTACGTAAGAATGTAGCGCATAAAACATTAGTAATAAAAGTGCTTTTGAAGAAATTAATAATTAAAAACCTCAAAAATTATTACTAATTTATTTTGAAATTGTTAATACTTTTTACTAAAATGTGTTCTTAATAACATATTAAATGTAAAGTGGGCTATTGAAAATGAATTATGCTAGTTTTAATAGTCCACAATAGCCTTAAGAAACTATTTAGCACTTGCATTAACCATAACTCTACAGATCAATACTTATTTACCGTAATTCTATAGGTTGAAATTTATCTTTATATTATATATATGTATATGTTATATATATATATATATATATATATATATATATATATATATATATATATGTTATATATATATATATATATATATATATATATATATATATATATATATACAAACTCAGAGGATATAATAATATTTGATCTATTATTAATTTACTGTTAAATATTTAGAAATAAAATAGATTTATTATCTGGATTTACGTACCTTGGACACTCACTTAAATATATAACATTTGTATTTGTATGTATGTGTGTAGGTGGATGCATATTTAAAAGTTCACATATAAATACCTACATTTCAATATATAGATATAAGTGTGTAAATAAGTGTTTATGTTTATACATATTGATAATAAATTAGTTTTTTTAATTACTTTTTGATGTAACTCTGTAGCATGACCTGTGTAATTTTATACATCTTCTACTGTCTAGTCCGTGTGAAAATACATAAATGAATATCAATAGTAAACATCTTTTATGTGTCATATTCAGAATTTAAAATTATCCATTTTTTCCTTAGTTACCCCCATGATATGGATTCCAAATCAACTCGTTGGAGCACCTGTGGCAACTGACGTTCTGCTTCAGTGCAATTTGGAGTCACACCCACGATCTGTCACCTATTGGATGAAGGAAGGTGGAATAATGGTTCTAACTAATAACAAGTACAAAATTGAAGTTCAGCCAACAGTCCTCTACAAAGTGCAACTTAAGTTGTACATTAAGAACCTTCAGCCTGAGGATTTCGGATCGTACACCTGCGTAGCTAAAAACTCTCTAGGCGAAACGGAGGGAACTATACGATTATATGGTAAGAGTGTTCATTCCCTTATTTGTTAAAATTTATACAGTTTGTAACAGTTGCGTCCGTCTAAGTCAGTGGTCAAGAGAAATTTTGTTCATTTTAACAATTGAAAACGGCAGTATTGTACCAGTAATGGTCTTCTTGACACACGGGCGATTGGAGGTGCCAAACGAGCCGTTTATCAATGCCCCGACAGAAAAAAGGAATGGTGCTTTGTGTGACAGAGTCGGCCAGGCGCCAAAAGGAGTTTCGACTACCCCAAGAACAAGGGTTAAAGGGGGGGGGGTTGTCAACCTCCCTTAAAACTGAGGTTTCCTGCTTGGAAAAGAGAGAAGCGGGAGGAGGCCTGGCTGAACTAATAGAGCAGGATGAGCAGGCTTCTAAGAGAGCAGGATGATCTAGAGTGATCTCCTCTCTGGATGATAGGTTGCATCTCCATACACTTTAATGTTTCTTTATTTATTTTTGTTGTAATAAATCAACCTTGTTAAGTTTTAATCATCTACGACTGGTTATTTCGTCTCCATGGCTGCTTCAGTGCAAGGGACCCATGCAAAGTCATATCCAAAATGACTACGGTGTGAACGACAATCGGGAATAGAAACAGCGCTACCGCTCGACTTAATAACACAGTTTATCAAGAAATGAATAAAGGACATTTCTTAATGTAATGTTCTTTCTGACGTTATTTTCGACAGCTCCATCTGTTAGTTTCATTCTCCTCAGTTATAGCGTCCTTTGAATTTTAAGAGACAGTTTAAAACTTAGCAACGCTTTATATTTCTTGAGAGGCTTTAACGATAGCTGTAACTCACGTGCACCAAAGTTCGAGGGAACTACTCTTTTTTTCTCACTCTCTTGTCTCATTATTTCTAGGTAATGGAAATGATATAATTAACCCTCTGACTGCTCATCCCATGATTTCCTTGTTGAACTCAAATGTAGCAAAATATGGTCAACCCATGATTTTCATGGGGATGTGTTTTTCTTCCTTTATGATAAAGCGTATCCCTCTTTTTCACTGTGTTTTCACTGTTTAACCAGTGAAATATATTTTATATAGTATTAGATGTTTAATTATGTAATAAATAGTTTTTTATATGGCTAGAACTCTAGTTATATTAGATAATAGAATTATAGACATTATGTAATAAATAGTTTTTTATATGGCTAGAACTCTAGTTATATTAGATAATAGAATTATAGACATTATGTAATAAATATAAATTAACTGTAATTCAATTGAAATTTATTAGAAAATAAATTTTGTATGTGTTAACATCTGAAATTAGTTTTTCTGACAGCTTAGTTTCCTGTGATAAAAATCAATATAAATTTTTTTTAAGAAAGACAATATGCATATTTCAATTCTCCAATATATATAGATTTGAAATATGAAAATAATACTCATCCCGTTTCCGTTAACAAATTGAGCCATCATACATATCCACTGGTTTGTTTTCATCTGTTCACATGTATACAATTAGATCAGGTAACTGATTTGACTTTCTTCTATTACATAACATCTAATAACTAATAATCGCGTTATAGACGCTATTCATCTACAAATTTTCTTTTGTAAACACATAAACCCATTAATCTACAAAATAGAACTTAAGATATAAATAGATAATTTGAAACCTGACTTATTTGGATCATACATCAGCTTAACTAAAAGATATGTAAGAAAAACTGTAGGAACTATAAGATTAGATGATACTATGGGAAGATTGTGTATAGGATAGATATGAATGTTAACCCATATCGGGCACATCTATGTTAAATTTTACCTTATTTATTACTGAATAATTATTATTACTATGGCTTTCTCTGAACTATTAGAGTTTTGAGGTTCGAGGTTCAAACACAAGAGGTCTTCCAAAAATCTCTTTGTTTTCTCAGAAAAAGTGCAGGATAAATATGTATACCTGGATGCTTTCTAGCTAAGAAGCTAGGAACTGAATCGTGAAAAAAACGTGTTCATTTTAACCACTTGCCTGTTTTTTCACGTACACCGTACGTGTGCAGTTACCGTGCCTTTAATGATTTGCCCGTACTCCGTACGGGCAACCTGATTTCTTTATCATTTTTACTGTTTTGATCATATCTATTGTAATTTCAATGTCAAATTAGTCGTATAGATGTCCACAAGATGTTAGTTTTTGAAGTATATTATGTTTGGTATAAAAGCGTGGACTTTCTAATAGGTTTTTTCCCTTACTTCGCGATATTTTATCTTTGAGTTTTTTGTTTGAGTCTCTGGGAGACTGACCGAGAGAGACTTTTTAAAGGTAATTGCACCTACAGACAAAAAGTTAAGACCTGCAAACCAATGCTATGTGTGGTCACTGAAGAAAAATGGCAGAATTAGAAAAGAGACTGGGTATTTTTGTCCGGACTGTGAAGTTGGATTATAAGCCTCTTTTTTTTCAAGATTTATCACTTGCCGAACGATGGCCGATTGGTTAGGGTGCTGGCCTTTGGTACCGGAATCCCACTGGGGCATGTCTTAGCCGTTCGGAATCGGCTTTAAGCTGTAGATCCCCGGTGTCATTAGGCCTATCGTTTGCAAAACATAGACCGTAGCACTCCTAACCAATCAATTAAACAAGAATTATCCCACTAAATCTAATCTTTCAGAAAAACAGATTAAGTAAATGTACTTGTAGTATTTGTATTCGAAAATAATTGTGTAGTAATTATAATTGAAATTATTTGTATTTTTATATGCACAACTGTACACTTAACTTCCTTCTCTGAGGTATATGAGAGAGAAAAGACAATTTCCAGGAAAACATTATTTTATTACTCTACATGCTTAACATAATTAGAAATATGATTTTTAATAACCTTTTCTAGCTTACGAATGTAAAATAAACAAAAATATGCGATAAAAAATGTACGGTGGTCCAAGGGTTAGGGTGCTGGCCTTCGGAACCGGAGTTCGTGGGTTCGAATTCCACTATAGCATGGATGTTCGTAGCCGTTCGGAATTGGCTTTAAGCAGTAGGTCCTGGTCTCATTAGCATGTTGCAAAAAATTAGACCGTAGCGCTCCCAAACCAAACCTGAAATGCGGAAAAATCCTTACCCTCCCCCCCCCCTCGGAGTGGAGGCGAAAATTATGCGTCTAACTGGAGAGAGGCTAGGGGGCGGGGATTGGCTAGAAAGGCTTTGTCCGAGGAGGTTATTCTCGGACTGTGAAAAAGTTTGCGACCCTGTGTTCGGGGAGAACATATTTTGATTTTCTCTAAGTATGTATGCGCCTAGCGTAACGGAGTTTTGTGAAATGTTTATAATTCTCCTTTTATATAACTGTATAAATACTGATGTAAAATGTACATACCTGTGAGTGTAGGAATAAAACCCAGAAAATCCAAGAAGCTTGACTCCGCTCGCTTACTACGTCACACAGAAAAGAATTTTAGTATTCGTTATATTTTCAAACATTAAATATTAAACTAGCTTTACAGATGCACATAGAAAAGTAGAATACGAATGTTTCCTATATTTTTCATATATTCGTGCATTTGTATGCTAGGTTTCTTTTAAGTACTGACTCCATTTTTTAGAAATATACGTTTGTAAAAAAATAGATTTTAAATGAAAGTTTAATCAATATAAATACTTACTCATGGATTCATTTAGAACATTATCAATACATGTGGCACGCTATTTTTCTTCTAAGCTATACATACATCTGCATGTATATGAGATGAAATGTTTTAAAATTCATCTAGATAATATTTCAAGCTATTGATTTTCTCTACTTCTTTTGAGTCTCTCTTTTGACAGAGTTCAAATACGGCAGCATATGATTTATTTTAAATTTCGATCTTTCCTACTAAATATACATTGCCTAAGTTTGTGAGAGTTTGGTTTTTTTTATAGATTTCAATCATATGCCTGCATTTATAGAATGTAAATATTCAATATTTTCGTCTTTATTCTTTTTTCTCGTGATATAGATGAATTTTGTTCATATGAATCATTCGTATTCAAAGTAAAAAGTATAAATGTCTTTTCTTTATTTGAATGTAGATTTTAGTGGGATCTTTTTAGTTTAGTAATAAAGCATATGTCTGCAAAAATACATTTATAAATTTGGAAAAAAATATCATTTCTATAAATGGAGAGTTTGGCATGGAATTTTGACCTAATTAGTACCACAGATTTAAAAGTTGTTAAATTTATATGAAGGAATTGTCTTTTACACTACGAAATAAAGAAAATGTCGTTAGATACATTTTATTTCTTACAGTAAGGAGTTAAAAAATCAATGTTGTAGGAAAATGTAATCCTTTTTGCTGTTTCCTCAGAGTTACTGAAGGATATATTAATGCTTTTGACCTAATTATTGTCTCAAATTTATAAGTTATTACACCGCTCGACGTAATAACACAGTTTATCAAGAAATGAATAAAGGCCATTTCTTATTGTAACGTTCTCTCTGACGTTCTCTTCATCAGCTCCATCTATTAGTTTTGCTCTCCCCAGTTGTGGCATTAATTCTTCGAATTTTAAGAAAACAACAGCTTAAAACTTAACAAAGCTTTATATTTTTCGTGAGGTTTCAAAGATGACAGTAACTCAAGAGCACCAACGTTAAAAGTGAACTACTCCCTTTTTAACCCTCTGTTGTCTCATTATTTCAAGGTAATGGAAATGATTTAATTAACCCTCTAACTGCTCATCCCGTAATTTTCAAGGACAACTCAAATGTAACAAAAGTTGCTCATCCCGCTATTTTCGCGGCCATCTGTTTTTCTTCTTTTATTATGGATTGTATCCCACCTTTTCACCGTTTAACCAGTGAAATATATTTTATATAGTATTAGATATTTAATTATGTAATAAAGCTTTATATGACTAGAACTATAGTTATATTAGATAATAGAATTATAGGCATTATGTAATAAATAGAAATTAGCTGTAACTCAATTGAAATTTATTAAAAAATAAATTTTGTATGTGATAACATCTGAAATTAATTTTTCAGACAGCTTAGTTTCTCATGATAAAAATCAATATAAAAATTCTTCTTTTAGAAACACAATATGCGTAATTCAATCCGCCAATATATATATAGATTTAAAATATAAAAAAAATTCGCAATTTTGAAGCCGTTTCCGTTAACAAATTGAGCGGTCATAGATATCCACAGATTTGTTTTCATCTGTTCACATGCATCCAATTAGATCAGGTAACTGATTTGACTTCCATCCATTATATAACATCTAATAACTAATAATCGCGTTATAGATGTTATTGATATACACATTTTCTTTTATAAGCACATAAACCCATTAATCTACAAAAAAGAACTTAAGCTGTAAATAGATAATTTGAAACCTGACGTATTTGGATCATACATCTGCTTAAGTAAAAGATATGTAAGCAAAACGGAAGGAACTATAAGATTAGATGATACTATGGGAAGATTGTGTATAGGATAGATATGAATGTTAACCCATATCGGGCACATCTATGTTAAATTTTACCTTATTTATAATTAAATAATTATTATTGTGTTTTGAAATTACCTTGCTCTGTAGGTTTAGAGTTGTGAGGTCCCATACTCAAACACCAGTGAACGTCCAAAAGTCTATTTGTTTTCTCAGAAAAAGTGCAGGATAAATATGTGTACCTGGATTCTTTCTTGCTAAGAAGCTAGGAACAGAATCTTTAAAAAATATGCTCCTTTTAATCCCTTGCCTCTTTTGCATTTACAAAATGCGTGTGCAGTTACCGTGCCTTTAAGGATTTGGCCGTACGCCGTACGATCAATCTGATTTCTTTGTTAGTTTCACTGTTTTGATCGTATCTTTTGTATTTTTAATGTCAAATTAGTCGTATAGAAGTCCACAAGATGTTAGTTTTTGAAGTGTATTCTGTCTGGTTTAAAATTGTGGACTTTCTGATAGGTTTTGCATTACTTCGCGAGTGTTTATCTTTGAGTTTTTTGTTTGAGTCTTTGGGAGGATGTCCGAGAGAGACGTTTTAGAGGTAATTCTGCAGACAAAAAGTTAAGACCTGCAAACCAGTTCTCTGTGTGTTCACTGAAGAAAAATGGCAGCTTCAAAATAATTAGAAAAGCGACTGGGTATTTTTGTCCGGATTGTGACGTTGGATTAAGCGTCTTTTTTCAAGATTTATCCCTTGCCGAACGATGACCGATTAGTTAGGGTGCTGTCCTTCGGTACCGGAGTTCGTGGGTTCAAATCCCACAGTGGCAGGGATGTTCGTAGCTTTAAGCTGTTGGTTCCGGTCTCATTAGCCCTCGTGTTGCAAAAAGTAGACCGTAGCACTCTAAACTAATCAATCAATCAAGATTTTCCCACTAAATCTAATCTTTCAAAAAACAGATTAAGTAAATGTACTTGTAGTATTTGCATTGGGAAATAATTGTGTAGTAATTGTAATCGAAAATATTTTTTATATGCACAATTGTAAAGGTAATTTCCCTATCTAGCGTACCTGAGAGAGAAAAGACAACTTCCGGAGATTATTTTATTAATAGAAAAAAAAATGTTATACATGACTAAAATAATTAGAAATATTAATTTTAATAACCTTTTCCATCTTACAAATGTAAAATGAGCAAAAATATGCAATAAAAAATGGGACATGTTTCGGATTGTTTTTAGGGAAAAAATGAAACTGTTAAGTTAACCCCTTAAGGATGTTCAAAATATAGAGAAATGTCCAGTGGATCATCGCCAATGGGTAACACACGTTTTGATTGTTATCCCATTGTATTTTATTAAATGAATGATTACTCAATATTTCTAATTTTTACATGATTTGCCGCATTACATTTGTAAAATATTCTATATTTTCCAGCCAAAAGCTAGCTCACTCTCCGGGAATGTTGTTTGCGTCTTTTACAACGTTTTACTTCTCTGAAATGCGAGGAAATCCTTAACCCTCCCCCCCTCGGAGTTGAGGTGAAGTTTTCAGCCTAACTGGATAAGGCTAGGGGGCTGGGGATTGGCTAGAAAGGCTTTGTCCAAGGATGTTATTCTCGGACTGTAAAAAAGTTTGCGACCCTGCGTTCGGGGAGAACATATTTTGATTTTCTCTAAGTATGTTTGCGCCTAGCGTAACGGAATTTTGTTAAATGTTTATAATTCTCCTTGTATATAACTGTGTAAATACTGATGTAAAATGTGCATACCTGTGAGTGTAGGAATAAAACCCAGAAAATCCAATAAGCTTGACTTAACTTGCTTACTACGTCACACAGTAAAGAATTTTAGTATTCGTTATATTTAAAAAAATTAAATATTAAACTGGCTTTACAGATGCACATAGAAAAGTTGAACACGGATGTTTCATATTTTTTTCATATATTCCTGCATTTGTAAGCTAGGTTTTTTTAAGTACTGACTGAATTTTTTAGAAATATATGTTTGTAAAAAATAGATTTTAAATGAAAGTTTAATCAATATAAATACTTGCTCATGTATTCATTTAGAACATTATCAATAAATGGGGCACGCTATATTTCTTCTACGCTATACATGCATCTGCATGTATATGAGATGAAATATTTTAAAATTCATCTAGATAATATTTCAAGCTATTGATTTTCTCTACTTCTTTTGAGTCTCTCTTTTGACAGAGTTCAAATACGGCAGCATATGATTTATTTTAAATTTCGATCTTTCCTACTAAATATACATTGCCTAAGTTTGTGAGAGTTTGGTTTTTTTTATAGATTTCAATCATATGCCTGCATTTATAGAATGTAAATATTCAATATTTTCGTCTTTATTCTTTTTTCTCGTGATATAGATGAATTTTGTTCATATGAATCATTCGTATTCAAAGTAAAAAGTATAAATGTCTTTTCTTTATTTGAATGTAGATTTGAGTGGGATCTTTTTAGTAATAAAGCGTATAAGTCTGCAAAAATACATTTATAAATTTGGGAAAAAAAATGTCATTTCTATAAATGGAGAGTTTGGCATTAAATTTTGACCTAATTAGTACCACAGATTTAAAAGTTGCTAAATTTATATGAAGGAATTGTCGTTTACACTAAGAAATAAAGAAAATGTCATTGGATACATTTTATTTCTTACAGTAAGGAGTTAAAAAAAGCAACGTTGTAGGAAAATATGTAATCCTTTTTGCTGTTTCCGCAGAGTTACTGAAGGATATATTAATGCTTTTGACCTAATTATTGTCACACAGTTATAAGTTATTACACTTATATGAAGAAATTGTCTTTTACACTAAGGAATAAGGAAAATGTCATTGAATATACTCTATTCCTTACCGTAGTAATTTTAAAGAAAAAATACTTGCTATAGAAAAATATACAATACTCATTTCTGCTTGGTCAGAGTTGCCAAAGGATCTATTACATTAAAATTTTAAAAGTATTTTACTGAAATATTTTAAACGTACTCTAGTGTTTAATATTATAATACGTTTCCATTTTCTTTCAAAACATGAATTTATCATCTTTTGTAAGATATTAAGAATAAATTTCTGAAAAACATTTCCTTTAATAAGAAAAAAAGTAATAATTTGTCCTATTTTTTTCTTGTTCAAGTTTGCAAAATTAGCTATTTTTGACCTAATTAGGATCACACATTTAAAAGTTGTTAAATTTATATGAAGGAATTGTCTTTTACATTAAGAAATACAGAAAATGTCATTGAATACATTTTATTTCTTACCGTTGTGATTTCAAAGAAAAAATCTATTTGTAGGAAAATATGCAATACTTTGTGCTGTTTCCTCACAGTTACCGAAGGATATATTACATTGAGATTTTAGAAGTATTTTAATGAAATATTTTAAACGTACTCTAATATCGTTTAATAGTATAATTAATTTGCATTTTCTCTCAAAATATGAATGAATTATCTTTTGTCAGACATTAAGAATAAATTTCTGAAAAAAATTCCCTTTATCAAGAAAAACAGTAATAATTCATCTTGTTAATTTTTCTTGTTAAAATTTGAAAAAACAGTTATAATTGTCTAATGATTAGCAGTGTTCCTTTGACTTAACGTAAAATATTGTATGAAACATGACGCATCATGTTAAAAGTAGTTTCAATCAAAATATGAATCAATTATATTTTACTAGTATGAATTAATGGAGATACATTTTATAGACAAAATCTAGGCAACAGAGTAAAAAGCGTTTACCAAAAGGTATAATAACCTAAAAAGTAAAAACAGTTACCTTAAATTTAAAACTGGATGCAGGAGTGTATATTTACCTAAAATATATCTTAAAAGTATGTTCAAATATAAAAATCTGATTAAAATGTAACCTCATATTAACAATATCGATAATGATGCAAGAAATATTAAAATTAGATTAATAATAGAATATTATTCGTTAAATGTATTCTGATTTATTTTACCGAATATTTAATATTAGGAAATCAATTTGTGTAAATTTAAACTTTAATTTATATAAAAAAGGAAGTCTTATAGGTCAATTTTAATGGCAAGATTAAAATAGGAAATAGGAAATATATGAATATGATTATCTTACATACAGTTCTTATAATCAAAAGTGCTTATATGTAATTGTTATTCTCAGTTATTTAAATTTACAAAAATAAAAATATCTTTCATTTTATAAAATTCCTAATAATTAATATGCACATCTGCCATAAGTAATTAAAGTGAAAAAATTTCATAATTCTTACAATATATGGATTTAATGAAGTAATATGAATACAAATAAATAGTCTAAAAGAAACTGCGTTATTCCTAGACTAAATGCTAACCAAGAGAAGATTTAATAATTCTCCCCAGTTTTTAAAATGAATCCCCTACTATTTTTACAAGAATGAATCCAAATTTATGCTGAATTCACTATCTTTCATGGTAAAAGCAATTCCAAAGTATTAAAAAGAACATAAACCCTTAACGCTTTTAGATCAACGCATATATGTCGCATATTGATGAATAAAACATATTTATTGATGATGCCACGGCTTTTGCAACCTAAACCCTTTTAGAAAGCTGCATAAATTTGAGAAGGAATGGATTATGCTAAGTTTAAAGGATTAAACAATTTTTTATTAAGGAGAATTTTTTACGAAGAGGTAATTCCACATTTGAATGCATTAAGAAGACTTAAAATCTTTGATGCCGCAATGCATTGTAGAAAAATCTTAAAAATTGTTTAGAATCTAGTGAAATCTATAAGCTAATATTTGAAGATAGGAAATAAAATATACCGAATATTTGTTTTTAGATTTTCTACTCTATTTCTGGAGAACAATTATTTGTTTCCTTTTAACATTGGACATATCGCGATATTTGCTTGGAACTTAAATAAAAATTGTTAGAATATGTACTCAACTTAAAAAATGTCAAAGAAACATCCATATATCCTAGAAAATATACAGAAAATATCCTCTGATTTCAAATACAAGGATATAAAAATGTATTGTTACTTTAGGATTAAGCGTTGAGAAATATTAGACTTAAAATAATTTCTACTGATTTTTAACCCTCTAAGTGGTTCGGCCGTACAATTCCGCCAAACCGATGATGTCTTCAAAGCGGTTGTTACGTACAACTTTCGACCTCCAAAACGTTCCGAAAATGGATGTAATGTACATTTCTGCCAATGTTTTCCCCTATGGAGTTTTGAGGTAGGAGAGTCAGGTCGATTGTTTAGGAACTGCACACCTACTCTCTGAGGCTCAAAGACGCTGATAGTTTTTCATGGCTTTGTAAAACTCTATTTCGAAGTATTTCGTTTGCGGTAACTGATGTATCTCTAATTGCACCACTTAAATAGCTTGGATGACTTTCGTAAAAAAGATAAAAATCATTCTCTTAAAGAATATTTTTATTTGTACTTTTAGAACCCATTATTTCTTATGGGATGATCTTCGAGACTTGACGAGCTTTATGTGTATTAAAAATTAACAATATATAATGTCTATTTATATATCTATTTATAACCGGAAGTAAAGGGACAGTAACGAGGGTGGGGTTTCCCTTATTCCAATCTAGTTGACAAAGGGTGAAGTAAAAAATCATAGAACACTTTGGTCACTGACACAATGAAACTTTAGCGTATTTTTGGACACTTTTTCCTCGGTGTGTACTACTCGGAGGGTTAAGAAAAACTGTATGTGGGAAATATGTATTAACTTTCTTTTTGTAAGAAAAATACAAAACTACAGTGGACTCCGCATAATGTGATCAGTTTGGGACACCGTGATTTTGATAACAATAAACGATATGCAAAATTAGATAAATTTACCCCCTCTTTATTTCACACTTATTAAATTTAAAAAAAAATGAAAAAACATACCTTATATTTATATTTTATCCTTTAAAACATAAGAATTGTATACATAATTTTAAAAATTGATCAATTGTTGACTGTCTAAAATGTTTTCTAAAAATCTCATTGATAAATTGTTCGTAATCATAATCAACCTGTCATAACGATTTAAAATCTTTTGTTTTAATGTTTAATCATTTCGCTTTCTGGCTTCCATATCGACAAGCTCTGCCTGTAAGCGAGCACGGCATTAAATGTAATGCTCCTTCTCAGTTCCGATAATAATGTTTTGCCTTCTGCTTATCTGACAACCATTGACCAATAGCAGGGTGTACGTATTTCTGAAAAATTCCAGGATCTTTAACTCCAGACTCCTTTTTTCATTCCATATTTCCCTAGGTTGAAAAGGAGAATTCGCGGAAATTCAGACAACAACGAGCCGAACGCTGGCAGATTGGTTAGGGCGCTGATCGTCGGTACTGGAGTTCGTGGGTTCGAATCCCACTTTGGCTTGGATGTTCGTAGCCGTTCGGAATCGGCTTTAAGCAGTAGGTCCCGGTCTCATTAGCTCTCGTGTGCAAAACAGTAGACCGTAGAGCTCCAAACCAAACAACAGCGAAGGGAAAGAAAATAATGGGTTTCTTCTGAATACATTATGAATATTCCTTTGCCAGTTAAAATGAGGTTCGAAAACTGATAACATTTACCGATGTAACGATCACATAAAGAGATAATTTTAACATACAAATGAAAAGAAGAATTTGGGACCAAGCGATTGATAACATTAACAGTGATTCCATTAAACGAAGTCCACTGTATACAAAAAGTAAAAGTATAATTTACCAAAACTCTTTTTTATGTATATATGTGCGCGTGTGTGTGTGTACATTTCATTTGCTTGCTCCATGAAGTTACTTCCTAATATACAGGGTTTCTATATAGAAGGTCTTTCATTAAAAGCACCATCAAAGATATCTGCCCTCCCCCCCTTCACGCATCAAAGATGGTTAGCATCATAGTCTTGCTGTCTTTTGACATCTCTCATAAAATTAATGCTTAACTGTCGACTGAAACTTTTAGATTATCAGTACGCATGGTCATTCTATTAACAACACATACTAAAAAATTGCAACTCACATTTAAACTTCGTTCTGTCATACACGTTTTAATTAGATAAATATTCTTACTATAGAAATGATCATTTAAATAGCATTTAATTTCTTTCTAGAGTTTTATCAAATATTGTACATAAAAATCAGTTTTGACTTTTATAAATTCATTCGCTTCTATATTAGAAGTAATTTTAATAATAGCATCTTAAAGGTTTATATATATCTAATTAACTATTTCTTCTAAATATTCATGGCCAATCACAGATTGATATTTCCAAACAAAGATTTCGAGTAAAAATATCCATCGTCATAGCTATATGTTATTTAACTACCTTTAACGAAATTTAGTCTAATCCACATTATACGATTTCAGACTAAAAGAACAAAAATGCTACTTTTTAGTCACTAAAGGAAACACAAGCTCTTAAGCGCTTAAGACTTGATGATATATTGAAGTCTTCTTTATTAACAAAATATTCTAGTATACCTACTGAAATTTTAGTATAAACTAAACGATAAATGAATCATTACGGCCATTAAATCTTTATATTCCTTTTCTTCAAATGTTACAGCGTTTATCAATTTTCAAATTAATACTTAAATAATCCAGTATTAGTATTTAAATAGTACTATATAAAATTGTATTGAAAGAAGTAATTATCCAAAATAAATGTTATCTATGTTAGAATTACACATAAATTATTGCTTTTTATATCCAGAGTAAAATAAGTATATTCATTTATATACATGCAATAACCAACGTAATGTCTCCATAATATCAGTATCTTTATAGCTGGATACTTTGTTTAATTTAGACATATTGTCTTATTTGAACACAGGTATTAAATTCTCTTTTAATTTGCCTATTAGATTAAAAAAATAAAACGTTAAATCAATGCATAAAATAATGATAAGATTTCATAAAAATAAATACTTGTTTAGTTTGTAAATTGATTTAGTTCAAAAGTAGGCAATATGTTCTGTACAAATCCTTGTATTAATTAAAATGCAATTAATATTGTTATTTCATAATATAAAAAATCTCAAACATAATTGTTTGAAACATGTAACATTAATTTAATTAATTCTGACTAAGAAGAAATCAGTAAGCGAATACTAATCCTTTATTTAAATTTTCATTTCGAAATCAATTCCACTGTAAATGCCCGTTAATTTCTCCTCATCTTATTAGTTTTTTCCCATCGCAATTAAATTCGATAAACATTAAGTAACACTAATCTGAAATATATATATTTTTTTGCTATTTTAATACGTAACACAGTACAGCATTCTTTGCATCTATATCGATTTAGCTTACAACAGTTTGCCCTTTAGAGTTAAGGTAATCTATTTTCATTATTTTAATTTCTTTTGGAATAAGATACCGTTGTAACAATAATCCACATAAATAACTCGCATTATATTAAACAGATACCTAGATTTAAATCAGCCATTCGTGCTAAAGGACAAAATCCAGATATCAGAAACATAGCTGTGCTTTTAAAACGGCTGTTGCGCCAGCCTTTAATTACGACAAAAGTTTTAATTAACATTTGATAGAGATTTCGTTTATTTCTGAACATAAGAGGGGGAAGGATTAAGGAAACCAGCTTTTGATATTAGATTACAGCGATTGCAATGCCAGATAAGCAGTAAATGACGACTTATGTGATATAATTAATCGACGCGTTCGTATAAACAGGTGCAAAATTTTCAAAAACGTGTTCACTCGCGTCGAATTTTTGAGATATTTAATGGAACACGAATGCATGTCTAGCATTAATAAGTAATTAGTGTTCGACAACTAGTTAACAAATTCATTATACCTTTTCAGAAGTAGAAAAATTAAAGTCTCTCCAGATTAAATCAATCAAAATACGGAATATGGCTTATAAAAATTTATAAAAGTCACGATTTATATTTGTATAGTTTATTTATTTATACCAACTAATTTTAATTAACATATGCATTACATTTAAGATTACACTTTCTGATTCTATAATTTGTTTTAATTTGAGAGTTCTACATTTGTTTTGAGTTATAAAATTCGTTTATTACGCTTTTCTTTATTTTGCAGTAAATACTAATTCAAATATTGTTTCTTAGTTCTTTAACCTTTCTTTATCATCAGGTAGTATCAACCATGATAAAATAAATAACTTTCAGTTAATTTACTTTTATATCACTATGTTGTTAAATAGGTTCTAGATAAATGTAGTCATATTCAATTAGACACATGCATTTCACTTGATGGATGGACAATATTTCACCCATAACCATATCTTTGAAACATAATATCGATGTCTGTTGTCTCCTGGCAGGGAACAAAGTTTCCGCTTGTATGGTTCTTGTTCTCCTAAGAAAAAGGTCTAGAAAACCAGCTGCGTTGTTTGTACTTAATAGACAAGCGTTTTCGGATATATTTTAGTTCAGGATATATTTTAAAAATATATCCTGAATTAAATCTATAATATGCATATTTTGCATAAAATTCCCTCTCTCTAGAGCTAATACAAATTCAGAAATTGCTCTCTCTGAAATCTCTAAGCTTTCTTACTGAATATCTTTAACCGTACCTCGAACCTGGTCGGTCATTACTGCTTTCTGTATTCTTTTCACTAAAAAGCTGATTACAAATAGTTTGTACATTTTTCTCGTTAAAGGCTTGATTATCACGTAGTCATATGTCTTTCATTAGTAATTACATTGAAAAGATTTTATTGTTATAGAAAATATAATAATCAATGTATACAATTGAAAAATTAAATGTTAATTTATTTTTATATCACTATGTTGTTAATTAGGTTCTGGATAAATGTAGTCATATTCAGTTAGACCCATGATTTCACTTGATGGATGGACAATATTGCATCCATAACCATATATTTGAAACATAACATCAATTTTTCTGTTGTCTCCTCACAGGGAACAAAATTTCCGCCTTATGGTGCTTGTTCTTTTAAGAAAAAGGTCTAGAAAACCCGCTGCGTTGTTTGAGCGAATACTTACTAGACTATCATTTTCACTTTATATTTTAAAATTATAGCCTGAATTAAGTCTTAAATATGCATAGTTTTACATAAAATTCCCTCTCTCTGGAGATAAAACAAGTTCAGAAATTGCTTTCTCTGAAATCTCTAAGCTTTCTTGCTGAATATCTTTAACCGTACCTCGAACCTGGTCGGTCATTACTGCTTTCTATATTCTTTCCACTAAAAAGCTGATTACAAATATTTTGTACATTTTTTCTCGTTAAAGGCTTGATTATCACATACTCATATATCTTTCATTAGTAATTACAATGAAAAGATTTTATTGTTATAGAAAATATAATAATCAATGTATACAATTGAAAAATTAAATGTCTATTTTTATATCACTATGTTGTTAATTAAGTTCTGGATAAATATAGCCATATTCAATTAGACACATGATTTCACGTGATGGATGGACAATATTGCATAAATAAACATATCTTTGAAACATAATATCAATTTCTGTTGTCTCCTCGCAGGGAACAAAGTTTCCGCCTATATAGTGCTTCGTCTCCTAAGAAAAAGATCTAGAAAACCCGCTGCGTTGTTTGAACGAATACTTAATAGACAAGCGTTTGCAAGTTATATTTTAAAAATATATCCTGAATTAAATCTCTAATATGCATATTTTACATAAAATTCCCTCTCTCTAGAGATAATAAAAATTCAGAAATTGCTCTCTCTGAAATTTCTAAGCTTTCTTACTGAATATCTTTAACCTTATCTCGAACCTGGTCTGTCATTACTGCTTTCTATATTCTTTCCACTAAAAAGCTGATTGCAAATATTTTGTACATTTTTTCTCGTTAAAGGCTTGATTATCACATACTCATATATCTTTCATTAGTAATTACAATGAAAAGATTTTATTGTTGTAGAAAATATAATAATCAATGTATACAATTGAAAAATTAAATGTCTATTTTTATATCACTATGTTGTTAATTAGGTTCTAGATAAATATAGTCATATTCAATTAGACACATTCATTTCACTTGATGGATGGACAATATTTCATCCATAACCATATCTTTGAAACATAATATCGATGTCTGTTGTCTCCTGGCAGGGAACAAAGTTTCCGCCTGTATGCTTCTTGTTCTCCTAAGAAAAAGGTCTAGAAAACCAGCTGCGTTGTTTGTACTTAATAGACAAGCGTTTTCACGTTATATTTTAAAAATATATCCTGAATTAAATCTATAATATGAATATTTTTACATAAAATTTCCTCTCTCTAGAGCTAATACAAATTCAGAAATTACTCTCTCTGAAATCTCTAAGCTTTCTTGCTGAATATCTTTAACCGTACCTCGAACCTGGTCGGTCATTACTGCTTTCTGTATTCTTTTCACTAAAAAGCTGATTACAAAAATTTTGTATATTTTTCTCGTTAAAGGCTTGATTATCACGTACTCATATATCTTTCATTAGTAATTACATAAAAATGATTTTATTTCTATAGAAAATATAATAATCAATGTATACAATTGAAAAATTAAATGTTAATTTATTTTTATATCCCTCTGTTGTTAATTAGGTTCTAAACAAATGTAGTCATATTCAATTAGACACATACATTTCACTTGATGGATGGAAAATACTGCATCTATAACTATATCTTTGAATCATAATATCAATTTCTGTTGTCTCCTCACAGGGAACACAGCTTCCGCCTATATAATGCTTCCTCTTCTAATAAAAAGGTCTAGAAAACCAGCTGCGTTGTTTGTACTTAATAGACAAGAGTTTTCACGTTATATTTTAAAAATATATCCTGAATTAAATCTATAATATGCATATTTTTACATAAAATCCCCCCTCTCTGGAGCTAAAACAAGTTCAAAAATTGCTTTCTCTGAAATCTCTAAGCTTTCTTACTGAATATCTTTAACCGTACCTCGAACCTGGTCGCTCATTTCTGCTTTCTGCATTCTTTCCCCTACAAAGTTGATTATACATATTTTGTACATTTTTTCTCGTTAAAGGCTTGATTATCACATACTCATATATCTTTTGTTAGTAATTACAATGAAAATATTTTATTGTTATAGAAAATATAATAATCAATGTATACAACTGAAAAATTAAATGTTAATTTATTTTTATATCACTATGTTTTTAATTAGGTTCTGGATAAATATAGCCATATTCAATTAGACACATGATTTCACTTGATGGATGGACAATATTGCATCCATAACCATATATTTGAAATATAACATCAATTTTTCAGTTGTCTCCTCGCAGGGAACAAAGTCTACACCTGTATGGTGCTTGCTCTTTTAAGAAAAAGGTCTAGAAAACCCTCTGCGTTGTTAGATCGAATACTTACTAGACAAGCATTTTCGCTTTATATTTTAAAAATAAATCCTGACTTAAGTCTCTAAATATTCATATTTTTGCATAAAATTGTCTCTCTCTGGAGCTAATACAAATTCAGATATTGCTCTCTCTGGAATCTCTAAGTTTGTTTACTGTATCTGTTTAATCGTACCTCGAACGTGGTCGATCATTATTTCTTTCTATATTCTTTCCACTAAAAATCTGATTATAAATATTTTCTACACCTCTTCTAGTTATAGGCTTGATTCTCATTTACTCATATATTTCATTAGAGATTACATAGAAAATATTTTAACGCTATAAAAAGGATAATATTCAATTCATACAATTATAAAATTAAATAATTCCAATCTTAACGGTGAAAGAGTAACTAGTAACTAGGAAAATTTAAATTTTCTTACTTCGGAGGTTATATAGAAAAGGAAAAGTTAATTTTATTAGTCGAAATTCAGTATAGTCAATACTAATCTGAAATACTTCGTAATGCATTTGCCTTAAGATGGCTGAAAGTTTAGGGTGCTGGCCTTGGAAACTTGAGCTCATGGGGTCGAATCCCACTGTGGCTTAAATGTTCGTAGCCGTTCGGAATAGGTTTTAAGCAGTAGGTGCTGGTCTCATTATTCCTCGTATTACAAAAGGTAGACCATAGAGCTGCACACCAAACAAAACCAGACTCTTAAGGCATTTAGGAAGTTCTCGTATAATTAATTTAAGGTATGTAGTACCATTCAAATCTTCAACTTTTTTCATCCATCATGAAATACAATATTCTGCTCTAATTGAATTAAATATATTACAAGTTTTTAATAAGACTCTAACTTTGAAAATATATTTTATTTTATCTTTTCAAGTAGTAGTAAGTTTTGTAGTAACATAAAAAAAACATACATCAAGTTAAAGAAAAATGAAAACAGATCATCCACAAGATTTAATTTTATATTTGTATACCATGATATAAAAAATATATTTCTCGTGTTACTATAATTAAGATTCTAGAACAAGTATGATAATTATCTCATATTTTTATTTAAAAAAAGTTTCTAATTTAAGTCTGACTGCCCATAGAGTAAACAAACAAGATATATCTCGCTTGCCGAAGAAAAAACGTTGTTCTCGCCCCCCAAGGTGCAAAACTATTATGTACTAGGAAATTAGGATCCTGTACGATTTTGCAGTAGTATTGAAAGTGCGGTCAAAATATAACAAAGTATTTGCAACATCGATAATTTTTGAAATTTTTAACAAATGCGCTTATTGTTTACACTCGCATTCAGATGAAAATCCAGGAAGTTTTTAAATGTTAAATTTTACGAAGGTCTAATTAAATTGTAAATTTTGACATCAAAAACAATTTTTTTTTAAACAGAAATGCTGTATGTACCAATATTTACGTCCCTCTGCCCAGAGAGTAAACAAACAAAATATATCTCACTTGCCAAAGAAAAAACCTTGTTCTCGTTTCACAAGGTTAAACACTATTATGTTCTAGGAAATTAGGATCATGTGAGATTTTGCAGTGATACTGAAAGTTCAAACAAAATATAGAAAAGTATTTGCAACATCCATAATTTTTGAAATTTTGAACAAATGAGCATATTGTTTACACTCACATTCAGATAAGAAAAGTTTAAGAAGTTGTTAAATGTTAAATTTTACGAAAGTCTAATTAACCTGTAAATTTTGGCATCAAAAACAAACATTATTTTAGCAGAAAGTTTGTATGTACCCAATGTTTACGTCCGTCTGTCCAGAGAGTAAACAAACAAAATATATCACGCTTGCCGAAGAAAAAACGTTCTTCTCGCTCCACAAGGTGCCACACTATTGTGTACTAGAAATTAGAATCATGTAAGATTTTGCAATGGTATTAAAAGTTTAATCAAAATATAGAAAAGTATGTGAAGCATCCATATTTTTGGAAATTTTTATCAAATAGGCTTATTGTTTACACTCCCATTCAGATGAAAATCCAGGAAGTTGTTAAATGTTAAATTTTAAGAAGGTCTAATTAAACTGTAAATTTTGGCATTAAAAATAAACTTTTTTTAACAGAAAAATTGTATGTACTCAATGTTTATGTCCATCTATACAGAGAGTAAACAAATAAAATATATCTAGCTTGCCAAAGAAAAAACGTTGTTGCCACAATATTATGTACTAGGAAATTAGGATCATGTAAGATTTTGCAGTGATATTGAAAGTTCAATCAAAACATACTAAAGTATTTGTAATATCGATAATTTTGGAAATTTTGAACAAATGTGCATATTGTTTACATTCGCATTCAGATAAAAAATCTAGGAAATTGTTAGATGTTGAATTTTACGAAGGTCTAATTAAACTGTAAATTTTAGCATCAAAAACAAACATTGTTTTTACAGAAAAGTTGTATGTACCCAATGTTTACGTCCGTCTACCCAGAGAGTAAACAAACAAAATATATCTCCCTTGCCGAAGAAAAAACGTTGTTCTCGCTTAACAAGGTGCAACACTATTATATAGTGGCAAATTAGGATCATGTAAGATTTTCCAGTGATATTGAAAGTTGAATCAAAATATGGAAAAATATTTGCAACATCCATAATTTTTGAAATTTTGAACAAATGGGCTTATTGCATTCAGATGAAAATCCGGGAAGTTGTTAAATGTTAAATTTTAAGAAGGTCTAATTAAACTATAAATTTTGACATAAAAAACAAACATTATTTTATCAGAAAACTTCTATGTACTCAATGTTTACGAGCGTCTGCCCTGACAGTAAACAAACAAAATATTTCTAGCTTGCCGAAGCAAAAACGATGTTCTCGCTCCACAAAGTGCCACACTATTATGTACAAGGAAATTAGGATCATATAAGATTTTGCAGTGGTATTGAAAGTTCAATCAAAATATAGAAAAGTATTTGCAACATCCATAATTTTTAAAAGTTTGAACAATGTGCTTAACGTTTACACTAGCATTCAGATAAAAAATCCAGTTCAAATGAAAATCCAGGAATCTGTTAAATGTTTGAGTCGCATCGTGAGTCATTTTTACATATTCCTAGAAATGTAGATATGAAAATAGATTTTTAGTTATATAGTTTCAGAGTAAAATTATTGACTTTTCTACAGTGAAAAAGTTTACCGAATATAATAATTACAAAGATGTACAAAATAAGCTTAAAATCTGCTTCGTAAAAATGTTTTAAAATCGACCTTTCAAAAATAATCGTAAAAAGTAGTAAAAATCGTTACTTTTTCAAAAAAAATTATATTGTGAGACGTATAAATAATCGTGCTATACGATTCAGTTCCCATTTTTAGTATGTAGAACGAACAGATTGGAATTTTAAAACGTTCGGAACACTCAGTGATCGTTTTCGCGCATGTCCTTTTTAAAGTTTTCGCTGGAAAGTACACTTTAAGGTGTGAAGAAATTACAGTCTGAAGGTTTTAATTGAAATCTTCTTTAACATTAACCATACCAACGCTTAATAATACGTAATTCTTTTATTTCAAATATTTATTTTATTCAACTCATACATACCTATTTCTTTTATTTCTAATTTGAATCATTACCATCGCATTTTTACATATACATTAACGGTGTGGTGTGTTTGTTTGGTTTGGTTTGGTTTGGAGCTCTACGGTCTGCTTTTTGCTATTCGAGGGCTAATGAGACCATTACCTACTTCTTAAATCCGATTTTGAACAGTTACGAACATCCATGCCACTGTGGGATTCGAATTCACGAACTCCGGTTCCGAAGGTCAGCACCCTAAACATTCGACCATCGTTCGGCATGTTTGGTGTTAAAGTCCAAAAGAAATGTAAAGTAGAGATTGGCCTGCCTCTTATCGACAAATTACTACATTACATTAAATAAAACATTACTACATTACATTAAATAAAACAACTGGACCTTCTACGATTTAAGGACTAAAATAATATCTATTGTACACCTCCATGTTTCATTGAAATCCGCATTCCTGTAACGAAAAATCTCAATGTAATGACCTCTAAAGCTACCGATCTATAACTATGTAACTCAAAGATATTAATGTATCCATATGCAGTTTTAATAATGCTTTTTAAATAGTTGAAATAATAGTTTTAAAGTAAATTTTTAGAAAATAAAAATATATATATATATATATTACTAACGGAAAATAGTTTTGATTTTTTACGATCTGTTATATTTTGGTAGATATTAAAGTAAGTATTTATCAACATTTATGCATAACAAAATTCAACAGATATCAACTCTGCGCGTCTCCGTCAAATAGTAATACTTACTCTTGGGGACTAGACTAAAGAACAAGGTGCCGCCGCCAATATGGCGATAAAGCTCTGATCATGGTATAGGGAAACTTTCTCCTGATCTCGCTGTGTCCACAACCTGTATCTATATTTTAATTTGTATTATGTTAGTATCCAGCTCTCCTTGTGTAGACCATTTTTTATATATTAAATTCGCGTAATGCTTAAAAATATTAGCTATAAAGAACCATTAAATGTTCACTATGGCTAATTTTTAATAATTTGGAGCTGTTGGCGTTGTAAACTGTAGACGGATTAATTGCCCATAAAAGTAAATGGTCGCTTTCTCAGTGGTTTTGGTAAATTAAGAAAATGTATGTAATTATATTACAATGGCGCAATCTTAATCAAGTAAAGTTTCCCAAATATAAAGGGATACAATGTTCGAATGAAATAACTTTGTGTTTTAGGAAACATCGCCAATAATTATACCAAATTTGCCAAGGGACACCCTATGCTTCAGTAGTACTGTACTTTGGATTTTCCCAGATAGCACAGTAAGTTTAAGAATCGAAACATTCTTTTAATCTTGGTGAGAATGTCCGCATGGTTATTCTAATGACGCATCATAGAAAATTTTAAAAAGATATATCGAATAAGCCTACAAAAAAGCAATGTAATTTCTATATCAGATTTAAAACATTTTAGAATTTTTTTATGGAGCTACATATAAGTTACTCCTTCTTATTATTATTGGAAGTCAAATTAACAGGCGGATTGTAAATCAAAATGTTTTTAGTTTAGTGAAATTGTTCAAAAGAATATTTTTCTGAGTTAAACGATTCATTGCATCTTCTTTTAAAAAAGGCGTTAAAAATGTAATACTTAAATCTCAAATTTTCTCGCAATGCAAATTCTTAAAAAATCATATGTTATATAGTAAAGAAATAGTTGCTTAATTTATATTTTTATAAGAACTCTCCTTAATGTTTCGAGAGTGAACCATTTCATACAATCATCACTTTTATTATCCGCCATTTTGTTTAGAAATCTAAAGTTTAAAAAAAATCTTTAAATTGTATTATTTTTCTAAAGGTATTTAAAAAGACATTTAGAACATATTTTTTATAACTCATGATTATTTGTGTCAGCTTATTGCTTTCAGATAGTTTTTAATTTGAAATTTCAAAAGCTTTTCAAATGTAAATAGTAAGCTTCTATCTTTAAGTGGTCTATCCTAATATATTCAAGTTTATTCAGTCTGCATTTTTCAACTTTAATTAAACATTTCTACTTTTTTATATTTTTTTTATTGATATAGAAGTATCCTCATTTTCAAATTGAAGATACACAACAATTACGTTTCCGGATCAACAGAAGATATTTATTCTTATATTTTGTTTAAAAAGATATTTTTTATCAACGTTTAACTGTTACATCATAATATAAGAAAATGCAGTAGAATTTTTTAAATTGATTAACACAAAAATACACAATACTTAATCAGCGATTAGCTGTAGACAGCAACGGTTAAAGAAGAATAGATAAGAATTTTAAAATAATATTTTTTAACAAGTCAAACTTTTTTTGTCATTCTACTTGCATCATATTCACATATAATAGCTATAACCTATAGTATTTGCATAATTAATTTTTATAGGGCAGAAATTCTGACAGTTGATTTTCTGAAAGTCGATTTCATGCAGTAGGGCAAATCTTAATTTATGACAATTCTGGCTTTAGTTTCAAACGGAAAAGCAGTTTATTGTTCGTCTATTGGCTGTTGTAAACCTGAAAATGAATGGGAAGGGCATTATAGTAGTACGTGTAATTAAAATTTCTTCATCATTTAAAAATAACCAAGGCTAATAATCATATATAATTAAGAGAAATAATGTCAAATTGATAAAAAAAAGTTAGCACTATAAACTTCACTTTTACATTTATTATAGTTAACTTCAAATGAACTGGATTAGTTATGCGTACAATTAAGCGATAAAACAGTGTTAGAATATAAATAACTTAGAATAAAAATGCTACATCATAATGTAATAAAATAATGTATAATTCGAAGTTGGGATTTTTTAAATTGATTAACACAAAAATACACAATACTTAATCACTGATTAGCTGTAGATAACAATGGTTAAAGAGAATAGATAGGAAAATTAAAATAATATTTTTTAACAAGCCAAACTTTTTTTAATCTTATTTGTAGCATATTCACATCTATAACCTATAGCATTGGTATAAATTATTTTTATATGGCAGAAATCTGACAGTGGGCTTGCTATTCCTTTAGTAGTTACATCTGTTGTTTCTTTAACTAGACAATGAATTTGGTCATATTTAATTATAATTTGTACTAATAATCATATATAATTAAGAGTAATAACTTCAAATTGATAAAAAAAGGTTAACACTATAAACTTTACTTTTACATTTATTGTAGATAACTTAATTTGAATTGGATTAATTATGCTTACAATTAAGCGATAAAACAGTGTTAGAATATCAATAGCTTAAAATAAAAATGCTACATCATAATATAATGAAATAAAGTATTATTCGAAGTAGGATTTTTTAAATTGCCTAACACAAAAATACACAACACTTAATCAGCAATTAGCTGTAGACAACACCGGTTAAAGCAGATGAATAGGAATTTTAAAATATATTTTTTAACAAGCTAAACATTTTTATCCTATTTGTAGCATATTCACATATAATAGCTATAACATATAATATTCGTATTGTTAATTTTTCTTTAGCAGAAATTCCGGCAGTGGGCTTTTTATTTTTTAGTAGTTACTCTGGTGTTTCCTTAACTATTGAATGAATTTGGTCATATCTGATTCTAATTTGTTCATCATGTAAAAATAACCAAGAATGATAAACATATATAATTATAAGCAATGACGTCCAACTGATAAAAAAAATGTTAACATTATAAACTTCACTTTTACATTTATTATAATTAACTCAATTTGAACTGGATTAATTGTTCTTATAATTAAGCGATGAAGCAAAATTAAGATATAAATAGTTTAGAATACAAATGCTACATCATAATATAATAAAATAAAGTGTTATTCGAAGTGGGATTTTTTAAATTAATTAACACAAAAATATGCAATACTTAATCATTGATTAGCTATAGACAAAAACGGTTAAAGCAGAATAGATAGGAATTTTAAAATAATATTCTTCACAAGACGAACTTTTTTTTACCATATTTGTAGAATATCCACTTATAATAGCTATAACCTCTAGTATTGGTGTAAATTATTTTTATATAGCAAATATTTCTGACAGTCGGTTTTCTGTTTCAATAGTACTTACCTCTGTTGCTTCTTTAACTAGTCAATGAATTTGTTCATATTTAATTTGTACTAATTATCATATATAATTACACTAATAATCATATATAACTAAGAGCAATAACGTCAAATTGATAAAAAAAATTAACACTATAAACTTCACTTTTATATTTATTATATTTAATTTAATTTGAATTGAATTAGTTATGCTTACAATTAAGCGATGAAGCAATGTTAGAATATAAATAGTTTAGAATAAAAATGCTACATCATAATATTATAAAATAAAGTGTTATTCGAAATGGGATTTTTTAAATTAATTAACACAAAAATACGAAATACTTAATCAGCTATTAGCTGTAGATAAAATCGGTTAAAGCAGAATAGATAGGAATTTTAAAATAATATTGTTTAACAAGCCAAATTTTTTTAAATCGTATTTGTAGTATATTCACATATAATAGCTATAACCTATAGCATTGGTATAATTAATTTTTATATGGCAGAAATTCTAACAGTAGACTTTCTATTCTATTAGTAGTTAGCTCTGTTCTTTCTTTAACTAGTCAATGTAACTAGTAATTAATTTGGTCATATTTAATTATAATTTGCACTAATAATCATATTTAATTAGACTAATAATTATATATAATTAAAAGCAATAACGTCAAATTAATAAAAAAAAGTTAATACTATAAACTTCACTTTTACATTTATTATAGTTAACTTAACATTGAACTGGATTAGTTATGCTAATAATTAAGCGATGAAGCAGTGTTAGAATATAAATAGTTTAGAATAAAAATAAATTGCTTTTTATAAAATCCTAAAAGTGTATAGGACCTTAATATTTTTCCAGTTTTTCTACGTAAAGAATTTTTTCTTGTTTAATAATAAGAAAAAAATATAATGTAAAAATTAAACTGACAGGATATTAAGCACGAAAATATCTTGCTTACTGCTAAAAGTAATCCACTTAAATTTAGGAATAGGAAGTTTAATTCCTTTGACATACTTTTTTTCTGAATTTTTGAGTTCATTTTTAAATTGAAGATAACGTTAAGCTTTAAAGAACATATTTTTAAGCTTCAGGCTATTGATGATTCATTTCGTTTTGAAATAGAAATAAAAGAACAACTCTGTTTTGTAGCTCAATATAAAAAATTGCTCAGAGACATTATTTTCAAATTAAAATTCTGTACTATATGGCCAACCATAAAACCAAGAATTAAAAATTATTAGTTTTAATCACAATAAAACTACTATCTAAGAGATTATTTATGCTTTTTATTGCTTATAATTTTTCGTGTATTTTCTATTATATGCTTTTAAATGTTTTATTTAATAAATTAGTAAACTATTTTATAAATAATAATAAATAAAAAGTAGAATATGTAATGATTTTCTAATATGTGCAGAAAAATCCTGGAAATTTATGAAAAGTTCAAATTAGTATCATGCTTTGTTACCCATTTTTCATCATATAAATATAACCGAAAATAATAATCACATATAATTCAAATCAAAAACATTTAACTTATTAAAAAAACATTTAACACTATAAAAATCACTTTTACATTTTTATAGTAACTTAAGTTGAAATGAATATATTATTCTTTTGGTTTGGTTTGGTTTGGTTTGGAGCGCTACGGTCTACTGTTTTGCACACGAGAGCTAATGAGACCGGGACCTACTGCTTAAAGCCGATTCCGAACGGCTACGAACATCCATGCCATAGTGGGATTCGAACCCACGAACTCTGGTACCGACGATCAGCGCCCTAACCAATCGGCCAGCGTTCGGCTCATATTATTCTTTTAATAAAGCGATGAAGTAATTTTTAGATATAGTTTTAAATAAAAATAAATTGGTTTCTATAAAGTCCTAAACATGTATAGGAACTTAATTTTTCCCAATTATCTTCTCATATTGAGAATTTTTATATTGCAGTTGAAAGTGAAAAGTTCTTGTTATGAAACATTAGTCTATATATGCTACTTTAAAAATTTATAATTTTGTGTATGACTATGAACTGATAGTGTGTTTTTGTTTCATTAATATCTGAGTCCTTTATGCCAAATGTATATTGGTAAATATGAAAGATTAGTCTATATATGCTACTTTAAAAATTTAATCTTTGGTGTATGACTATGAACTGATAATAAATGTTTATTCCATTAATATCCGACTCGTTTATGCCAAATATATATTGGTAAATATGAAACATTAATCTATATATGTTACTTTAAAAATTCAATATTTAATGTATGACTATGAACTGATATTGTGTTTTTATTCCATTAATATCTGAGTCATTTATGCCAAATATATATTGGTAAATATGAAACATCCGTCTATATATGATACTTTAAAAATTCAATATTTAGTGTATGACTTTGAACTGATAGTGTGTGTTTATTTCATTAATATCTAAGTCGTTTATGCCAAATATATATTGGTAAATATGAAACAGTAGTCTTTATATGCTACTTTAAAAATTCAATATTTAGTGTATGACTATGAACTGATAGTAAATGTTTATTCTATTAATATCCGATTCGTTTATACCAAATATATATTGGTAAATATGAAACATTATGTAAATATGAAACATTAGTCTATATATGCTACTTTAAAATTTCAGTATTTACTAATGATTATGAACTAATAATGTGTTTTTATTCCACTAATATCTGAGTCGTTTATGCCAAACATATATTGGTAAATATGAAGCATTCGTCTATATATGCTACTTTAAAAATTCAATATTTATTGTATGACTATAAACTAATAGTGTGTTTTATTCCATTAATATCTGTGTCTTTTATGCCAAATATATATGGGTAAATATCTTTAATCTAAGTTATTATAGACTCCTGACAGTAAAGTAAATATGGAATTCAAACAGTTTAGATAACAATCTGTAGAAGCAGTTTAGTTTCTACAGATTTCCGTTATTTAGGATAAGTTACCATTTTAAAAATCACGGGATGTCTTTTTATAAAAAAGACAAACTCCATAATAAGAGATTTATTTGGTATCACATGGAAATAGAGCAATGTAAAATCAAGCTTTTTAACAGAAAAAGATATTTGTCATGACTAAAGGGTATGCGTCTACGGAAAATGTAAATCCATGCACGAGGTCCGTAGAACTGTAAAATGTCGATCCAAATAACAAATTTGTATATAATACCAAGATTGTTTGCAGGAGTACCATCTACCTTCACTTTGACAGCCAACAATGGCCGGATGTCAGGAACCAGAGTTCGAAGCGTTCGAAACTGGCTGGCATAGACGTTCGTAGCCATTAGGAATCGGTTTTAAGCAGTAGGTCCTGGTCACGTTAACCCTCGTGAGCAAGACAAGTAGACCGTACCATTCCAAACCAAACTTAAAAGAGAGAGATAAAGAGCTAATTAAACATCCCAAAATAGTAAACTAATTTAAATATTACACTTTAGAGAAAGTGTATTAAAAATTAAAAGAATATGTATAGTAAAGGAAATTTACTTCAGTAACTACGATTTTATGATGGTGTATGGGTGTTGTTTAAGCTGACAGTGTCCACTTGACAGACAAATAAATGTCCAGGATGCAAAAATAATTCTTTCGTTCAATATAATATTCATTATTTAAAAGTTATATTTTACTTAAGATTATTTTTAAAGTAATAAAAATATTTAATCATTAAATTATATTTTTTATTTGTTTTTTAAAATGTCTAATTATATTGTCGACGATGTTTTCAGGTGATTGCTTAAATAAAAAAATTTTAGATTTTGTTCAAAATTTTATTCAAAATCCTATCAAACTTGCCGTTTGCGGAAAATATTGTACTAAAGAGAGAGCTGTAGTATCTCTCCAATCTTAGAGCCATTTTTAGTTGTAAAAGTCGTCGAACTTTGTAGTGGCTATTGACATTGTAATTTCAATGATTAAAACAAAATATTTAATTATTAAATATATAACCTTTGTTAAACTTACCAGCTTACTAGTTTGTTGATACTATTTCATTTTCTCGTTTATTTGAAGTTAATATAAAACTAAAAATAATATTTTGAATGTCGAAATCAGCTCCGAAAAACATAATCCTACAATATATTCTTTTTAGATGTTCCGAAAATAGAACGATTGGTATTAAGATATAAAGGTTTGAAGAAATAGAAACTGTCAACACCTCCGAAAGTGAAATGTAAAAGCTTACTTTTATTTTAAGAATCAATAGAGCAGGATTAGAAAAAAGTATCGACATGTACCTTAAATTACACCTTAAAAATTGCATGTATGCCGCTAATTTATCTTCATGTTACAAGCTGTGACTCTCTCTCAAGTTTTCAAAAGTTACATATAGAAGTTTTTTTCTTAGTTTCTCAATTAGAGAACTGAATCATTATATCTTAAAATAAGAAGTCCAAGATAGATGAACAAAACCAATTGTTCTGGCACATTTGTAGGTCTCAAAAATACACGCCTTTGTTTCTGGCAGTAAATTGATCAAATTTCTCAGTAAAGGTAAAAAATATTATTGAGCTAATAATATCTTCATCAAATTTTAGCTTTTTATTTCGGGACTTAATGTTGGATATCTTAATGCTTAGTAGTTTAAGTACAAAAATAAACCATCTATATAATTATAGTGTCACGGAGATTCGAACGAACACACATGTTTAGCCTAACAGACGAATTTATTGAAGCAAAGTAGCATTTGAAGCCCAGTGGCGTTTGGGGTAGCGCTTCGCGCTCCCACGACACAGGTCCGAGGTTCGATCCCCGGGCTGGGCAAGGTTGACTCAGCCTTTCATCCCTTTAGTGGGTAGAGAAATTGAGGACCAAGCATGCTTGGGAACTAAACACTGGAGGTTTCGCGTAAGTTTGACCACCTAACCGGAACTTCGCACCCCAGCGCCTTTGGTCACGCAAACGGAAATTGGCACGTAATCCGTGGCCCCCTAGGGACTGTTGCGCATTTAAAATAAATAAATAAATAAATAAAGTAGCAATTTGCACCTTTACAAGATGGAGAAGTTGCTTACAACTAGTGGGTATCAGCTTTTATACCCAAACAGAATATTCAAGAAATAGCTAATTTACATAATTAAGAAAGATCTAGAATGTTCAAGAACATAAGGCAAGAATAAGTAACATTTTTAAATTAAAAATCCATACTTTGGATCAGCCGCCATAACGATCACTGAACCCACAAATTTTGGGTCAGGATGTTGTTCTTTGACCATTCGGCCACTGAGCTCGTTATTAAAGTTTCTTTATGCGGCAATAGTATAGTATTAATATTATTTTGATTTAATGATGTAAAAAATGGATTATAAGTAAGTATAGTAAAAAATGGATTATATATATATATTAGAAATGATAAGTAACTCTAAAAAACTTTGATGGATGTAAATTCATAATAAATTCAACACATCCAAAATATTTCCTTTTAAAGATCTGTGATATCTATTATTATGTGCCTTAACCGTTCTCGCTGTATCATATGTATCATGGAGCGAAGCCTCGCTTTATATCTATTATGCGGCTTAGCAGATCTTGCCAAATGATATCTATTAGGTAACTTAGCATTTCTCTCTGTATGTTATGAGTTATTTGTCCAAGCCTTGCAGTGTAAAATGAATTATGTGGCTTTGCATTTCTCGCTGTAAGTTATGAATTATGTGGTTAAGCCTAGCTGTACGATATCTATTATGTGGCTTAGCAATTTAAATACAGGATTCAAAAGCCCATATTACTCATATGCTACAAACTATATAATTGTAGTTCATAGTTAACCCTCTGACTGCTTTATTTATAAACCAAAACAACTTCAAAAATTGCGTATTTTTTTCATATTTTAAATCTATATCTATTGGAGAATTATAATTCACATTTTATCTTTCTAAAAAATAATTTTTATATTGATTTTTTTATCATGAGAAAATAAATTGTCAGAAAAAATAATTTCAGATGTTATCACATACAAAATTTACTTTTAATTAAATTTCAATTGAATTACAGTTAATTTCTATTTATCACATAATGTCTATAATTTTATTATGTAATATAACTACAGCTCTAGTCATATAAGTCTATTTATTTCATAATTAAACATCTAATGCCCAGATTAGTCATATGTTACAGACTATATAATTGTAGATCAGAGTTAACCCTCCGACTGCTCAATTTATAAACCAAAACAGCTTAAAAAGTTGCGTATTTTTCTTTCATATTTTAAATCTATATATATTTAAGAATTGGAATTCGCATTTTGTCTTTCTAAAAAAACATTTTTATATTGATTTTGTTTTTATCATGAGAAAATAAACTATCAGAAAAACTAATTTCAGATGCTATCACATACAAAATTTATTTTTAATTAAATTTCAATTGAATTATAGTTAATTTCTATTTATCGCATAATTTCTATAATTCTATTATCTAATATAACTATAGCTCTAGTCATATAAATCTATTTATTTCATAATTAAACATCTTATGCTCATATTAATCATATGCTACAAACTATATAATTGTAGTTTATAGTTAACCCTCTGACTGCTCAATGGGTAAACTGAAAGAGCTTCAAAAATTGAGTATTTTGTTCATATTTTAGATCTATATCTATTGAAAAATTGAAATACGCCTTTTGTCTTTCTAAAAAATAATTTTTCTAATCATTGTTTTATCAAGAGAAAATGAACTGTCAGAAAAACAAATTTCAGATGTTATCACATACAAAATTTATTTTTAATTAAATTTTAATAGTATTACAGTTAATTTCAATTTATCGAATAATGTCTATAATTCTATTATCTAATATAACTATAGTTCTAGTCATATAAATATATTTATTTCATAGTTAAACATCTAATAATATATAAAATATATTTCACTTGTTAAACAGTGAAAAAGCGGGATACGCTCCATCATAATGGATGAATCCAGTGAAAATCGTGGGAAGAGCATAATTTGCTACAGTAGAGTTGCCCGTGAAAATCACTGGATGAGTAGTAAGACGGTTAATATGGGTTTTTCTATATTTTAAAGGTTTTACAAGATTAAAAAAATTAATAAAAAAGTGAAAGGGAAATTTTCAAAAAAAAAATTAATAATTCCATATCAATCAAAGTAACGAGAATTAAAGTATTTCTTTAAAATATTTACTACACGGTTAAAACAAATATTTTATTCGCTTGTAATTAGCATTTATGAAGTATAATAAAAAGATGAAAATATATAATGCATAGTTAAGTAGTATTTCTCTTCATAAAGGCATATATTATTCTTTAAACCTTTAAGAAAATGTTGCATCTACTATTTATCACATAATGTCTATAATTCTATTATCTAATATAACTATAGCTCTAGTCATATAAATCTATTTATTTCATAATTAAGCATCTAATACTATATAAAATATATTTCACTGGTTAAACAGTAAAAAGGCTGTATGCGCTCCATCATAAAGGATGAATCCCGCGAAAATCGCGGGAAGAGCATATTTTGCTACATTAGAGTTGCCCATGAAAATCACGGGATGAGCAGTAAGAGGGTTAATATGAGTTTTTCTCCCTTTTAAATGTTTTAAAAGATTTATAAAAAAATATTTAACAAAAAAGAGTGAAAGGGAAATTAAAAAAAAAAACATGAATAATTCCATATCAAACAAAGTAACGAGAATTAAAGTATTTCTTTAAAATATTTACTACACAGTGAAAAAAATATTTTATTCTCTTGTAATTAGCATTTATGGGGTATAATAAAAAGATGAAAAGATATAATGCATAGTTAAATACTATTTCTCTTCATAAAGACATATATTATTCTTTTAACCTTTAAGAAAATGTTGCATCTACAAGTTATCACATAATGTCTATAATTCTATTATCTAATATAACTATAGCTCTAGTCATATAAATCTATTTATTTTATAATTAAACACCTAATACTATATAAAATATATTTCACTGGTTAAACAGTGAAAAGGCGGGATACGCTCCATCATAAAGGATGAATCCCGCGAAAATCGCGGGAAGAGCATATTTTGCTACATTAGAGTTGCCCGTGAAAATCACGGAATGAGTAGTAAGAGGGGTAATATGGGTTTTTCTTCCTTTTAAATGTTTTAATAGATTTAATAAAAAAGTGAAAGGGAAATTTTCAAAAAGACATGAATAATTCCATATCAAACAAAGTAAAGAGAATTAAAGTATTTCTTTAAAATATTTACTACACAGTGAAAAAATTATGTTATTTGCTTGTAATTAGTATTTATGAAGTATAATAAAAAGATGAAAAGATATGCGTAGTTAGTAATATTTCTCTTCATAAAAGCATATATTATTCTTTAAACCTTTAAGAAAACTTTGCATCTACTATTTATCACATAATGTCTATAATTCTATTATCTATATTAGATAATAGAATACTATAAGTCTAGTCATATAAATCTATTTATTTCATAATTAAACACCTAATATTATATAAAATATATCTCACTGGTTAAGCAGTGAAAAGGTGAGATACGCTCCATCATAAAGGATGAATCCCGCGAAAATCGCGGGAAGGGTATATTTTGCTACATTAGAGTTCCCTATGAAAATCACGGGATAAGTAATAAAAGGTTTAATATGGGTTTTTCTAACTTTTAAATGTTTTAAAAGATTTATAAAAAAAATATTTAACAAAAAACAGTGAAAGGGAAATTTAAAAAAAAAACATGAATAATTCCATATCAAACAAAGTAACGAGAATTAAAGTATTTCTTTAAAATATTTACTACACAGTGAAAAAAATATTTTATTCTCTTGTAATTAGCATTTATGGGGTATAATAAAAAGATGAAAAGATATAATGCATAGTTAAGTAATATTTCTCTTCATAAAGGCAGATATTATTCTTTAAACCTTTAAGAAAATTTTGCATCTACTTTTTATTCCCTTTCATGTCTGGCCATTTTTTATTTTAAAGCGAAGAGAGACATTTTATTCCCTTTTGTGTTCTTGGAATCGCTTTTTCAAGCGACGACTAATCTTTCATGATTAATGCATATGTTTAAAAGAAATTCAAAAGCCTCATAAAAACACAGATCTGAAAAATGAAGTAACGGTTGCATTTTATTCAAACGTTTTCATAGGTGTTTATAGCATTGATGACTTTCTTATTCATGTTTCAGAAATCCCACCTCCGTCATCAATTGTAAATTCCCAAGGAGTGGATATATATCATTCCAAATCTGAGAAATTGAGAAATGGCCACCAGCAGAACTCGTATAAAAAACACGAAGAAAAAGGTAAGAAGTGATGTGAGAAAAATAAATGTTGCAATAAATTATCCTTTGTTTTGTTGGAACAGCCAAAGCAATAGAAAACAGGTTTGCATTAAAGTTTCAGAATTATTAAGATGTATTCCTGTTTTTGAAAAATGTTTTATATATATTATTGCTGTTGCACATATTAAATTTCTACTCTACACAACTGTAGTATATTGATGAAAATAAATTTAAAGCAATAATTTAAGTAATAATAATAATAATAATAAAGCTAATTATTTATATAACCTATGAATTTTAAAGAGTAATATTTACAAAAATACTTTCAGAAAGAAGAGATAAAAATATTTGCAAAGAAACTGTTATACATAGAAAAATTATTCATTTCATAATCATTTTGAAGAAACAATATGATAATTCTAAATTTTTCAACGTATAACCTTTCACCGAGTAAAAAAATCAGTGTTAAAAAATAAATCCAATTTTCTAATATTTACATTTATTTTTTAACTGTCAAATAATTGTCACAACACTAATATGTTCTATAAAAAAATTAAAGATTTAGATTTGCTTCTCCTATATAGATTAGAATAGTTGAATATTATTAAATGATTGTTTGACTATTAAAAATTTACTAATATTATTATGATTAAATAAAAATATTATATTGCATGAACATCTCGATTTCACAAAATTATACATATAATTACATAAAAATACATTTTTTATAGTAACGCATATACTATATATTTATAGATATTTATGTTTGTATATTACATGTGTTACGGTAAAAAAATGTAATAATGTAATAAATTATATATAATATAATAAAAAATACATGTTCATTGTCATATATATATATATAATATAATATATATTAATTTTTTAAAAATTTAAAAAAAATTACATATAATAATAGAAAATGCAGTCTATATCAAAAATAGAATTAATTAAAATTTTATTTCAGAGCGGCAACAGAATTTTCATTTGAAAATTATAATAAAAATATGTTAAAAATGAAAGAGTGAAAAGAAATTTTTAAAAAAAATTATGAATTAAATGCATATAGAAAACACGAACACATGTTTAAAAAAACATAATCTGAAAAATAAAAAAAAAATAGAGAAATTTACATTTTATAAAAAGATGTTAATAAATATATTATAAAACCATTTAGAGTGATAAAAAATATCTAGATGATTATAAAATGAATCCCGAAGAAATATTAAAGTTTAATATTTTGCTATATTACAGAAAAAAGAGAAATCTCGTGATTATTTTTAAACTTAAAATTCTTATGATTATATTTTTTAAAAAATTGTAACATTAAATGAATAAATTTTATAAAAAAACATGAATAATAGATATTCACATTAAAATATTTTTGAATTAGTAAAATAAAATATTCATCATGAGAATAAATATATTTTATACATAATGTAAAAATAATGTAAAAAAAATTTTTCTCTAAATTTTATAAATTAATTATTGTACACGAAAAAATCATCAAAATTTAAATATAGTTAAAAATTTATATTCTTTAAATGCAATATTAGAAAAATAATTGAAAAATGAGATATTATTACATTTTACCTTTTTATTGTTAATAATTTTTTTTATCTAACGAGAATAATTTTGTTTAATTATTTAAAAAATATTTAGAATCTTTTTGAAAATTTTTCATATATTAATGCTTATGTTTAAAATAATTAAAATTTTTCATAAACCATCTCAGTTGAGAAAAAATGGAATAAGAAATTTTCTAGATGTGTTTTATATCATTTTAATGTTTCAGAAATAAATACTGTAAAATTTATATTTTTAGTATTTTATTGTAAAAATTCACATTATTAAATATAAAAAATGTTTATTAAAAATATTATTTATTTTTTTTGGAAACATATAGTATATTAAATTTATTGTTAAATTATTTTTATATTTTTATATAAGTATTAAATATTTATGAAAATATTTAATATAAAGTATAATTATTAATTAATATAAATAAAAATTTAATTTTATCTATAACATATAATTATATATATATAAAATAAATTATAGATAATTAAATAATATTATATTTTATTTAAATATTTTTTTTCTAAATATATTATATAATTTTGTACATATATAAATAAATTTTAAATAATATATATTATAATAAATTATAAAATAATTTCCATCACAATATTTTTATATTATAAAATAATATTTATTATTTAATATTAAAAATTATAAGATGTTAAAAAAAAGTTAAAATTATAAATAAATTATAAAAAAATTCTTATATAATAACAAATATTTTTTCAAAATAAAATGCAGTAAAATGTAATCAATTTTTTATAAAATTTACAAAAAAGTAACAGATATAAATAATAAATATGTTATATAAATAATAAATAATTAAAAATATATTTATATATAAACAAACATTTTTCTATAAAATTATAATAAAAAGATAGATATTATATAATATATATAATATATATATATAAGAAATTATTTACAATAATATAAATTATAATAATTATAATAATATATATATATATATATAATAATTAAATATATATATATATATATAAAATATACATATTTATATATAGAAAATATATATATATAAAATATTATATATATATATATTTATATATATATATAAATATATATATATAAAATATATATATATATATAAATATTATATATTATATATATATATTATATATATATATATATATATATAATATATATATATATATATATATATATATATATTATGTGTAGGGAAATTATTATACATAATAATAATACAGATATATAACCTGTGAATTTTGAAGAGTAATAATTACAAAAATATTTTCAGGAAGAAGAGATAAAAGTATCTGCATTGTTATACGTAACAAAATTATTCATTCCGTAAGAATTTTGAAGAAACAATATGACGGTACTTTAATTTTCAACGTCAACAAGATCACAGAGTAACAGAATCAATGTTTATAAATAAACATAATAATTATAATATTTACATTTATTTTGTATTCGTCAGATAACTGGATCAACACTAATAAAATTCTTTAAAAAAACTAAAGATTTAGATTTTCTTCACCTATAAAGATTATAACAACTAAATATTAGGAAAAGATTGTTAGACTATTAAAAAGGAACCAATATTATTATGATTAAATAAAAATATTATGCTGCATGAATATCTAGATTTTAAAAAATTATACATATAATTACATAAAAATACATTTTTAACAATAACGCATATACTATATATTTATAGATGTTTGTGGGTGTATACTAAATGTGCTACAGTAAAAAATTGTAATAATGTAATTAATTATATATATTACATTAAAAAATACATGTCCATTGTCATACATATATATATATATATATATATATATATATATATATATATATATATATATATATATATATATATATGTGTGTGTGTGTGTGTGTGTGTGTGTGTATGGCAATTATTATACATAATTATAATATATATATATATATATATATATATATTATATATATATATATATATATATAGTGAGAGAAGATATATATATTATAAAGATATATATTTATTATAATAATATATTTTTTGCAATATATATATATATTTCTATAAAAATATATATTTGTTTTTCATCTTTTTCAAAATTTTTGCAATTATTTCTAAATGTAAATATCTAATTCAAAAGAATTTTATATGACATCAGTATGCTCTAATTATTTTTTCTTCGGTCGTTAAGTTTAAAATTAATTACATTTCTCCAAAATGACATAACTTCTGAACCTTTCGAAAAACATTAATTTTTCATTATTAAATGAAACGACGAAGAAAAACTCCCTTTTACAACAGATTGTGTTATTTATTTTTTTATCCGAATTTTCTTTCTCGAGAACAAGATATGAAATTAAAATTAATAATTTTCTTGAGTAATCACGATGTCTTAAAACAAAGCTTTATTTATCTAATCTCTTTTTTTTTCGTCATTCTCTTACAAATGAAGCTATACAAAGAAAGCTTGTTTCCTTTTCATCTTTTAATCAGTCAAGCTATTTAATATTTATAGCATGGATTCTGACATAAGGATTCTGTTTTACTACTCTGGAAGCTCCTCGCGGAAGGATTCTAATTAAATATTTATTTTTCAATCTGCTCCTTGAACAACTGTTTGATTTGAAGCAGTCTATATGTATGAATGAGTGTTTGCATTTGGGTTGATGAGAAAAACCTCGTTTGAAATATGAATGGGAACTGAAGAAATCAGTTCTCTTCTAATAAACACTGACTGGGGAGGCAAATAAATCTCTCGAAGATTATTAACTTTATTCTTCAAGAAGTCTCTGTGATAAATTGGGAAACGTTTTAAAATTAATTTGAACTGTGTTTCATTAATGTTTCTTTCTGAGATGAAGGGGAAATTGTTTACTTCGTTTTTTTAAGCGGTTGAAAGCTCTTAATGCATGATTACAATTCTACAATTTCCTTTTCTAATTTATATATGTGTGTGTATGTGTACACGTGTGTATGTGTAATATACATACATACAGGCATGTATATATATATATATATATATATATATATATATATATATATATATATATATATATATATATATATATATATTTAATATATATATATGTATGTATATATGTATGTATACATATATATATATCTATATATATCTATCTATATATATATATATATATATATCTATATCTATCTATATATATATATATATATATATATATATATATATATATATAGGTGTGTGTGTGATCCAGAATTGATTATTGCCCCATTTGATTATTATTTATTATTTTTATTTATTATTATTTTATTATCTTTATTTATTATTATCTTATAATTTTTTATTTGTTAGTATTTATTACTTTTATATATTTATTTTATGTTTAGATTATTTTTATTTTTGGTTGTTCCTTGTATTTGCTTGGCCTACTAGGCAAGGAGAAACCTATGCAGCTATACTAATGAATAACGTTGCAATGGGGCCACATTGAAGAGAAGAACATTTTTGAGATCAACTTAAACCTTTATTGTGGAGATGCTAAAAAGTCATCTTTACCAGTCAACGGCTGACAAGAGAATGATACGAAAAATACTTTGCTGGAATAGAAATACTCCAGAGTTAGACAGGTGGAGTTTTCTCAAGGGACAAGAAACTTAGTCAGGGAAACATACTGTTAGATCAGGAGAAAAACTGTCAGCTGGAAAATGAGTTGAATGGACAGAAAATTTACATCAATTGCGCAGAAAGCTTTGGAAGACGAGGTGGAGGAATTAGAATGGGAGAGAGAAGGTTTTTAAAGAGATAATAAAGTGAAATATTTTTGATTTTTTACATAGATATATATCTATGTATACATACATACATATATAATTAGTAGTAATTAACTGAACTTCAAAGTTTTTTTATTCATTTACTCCAAAACTAATTACCGAACTATGGTGGAATAGTTAGGGAACAGATCTTCAGTACTGGAGTTCGTGTATTAAAATCCCCCTGTGGCATGTCGGCTCGTAGCAGTTTGGCTTGAAGCAGTACGGCCCAGTCTCATTACCTTTCAGGTTGAATAGACAGTAGAGCTCTAAAGAAATCATTTCTTTGTATTATAATTTTGTTATACAATTTAATAACTTAAACTTAAATTCATAAAGTTATCCAGATATATTTCATGTATTCCGTTTAGCTAAACATTTTATTTATTTACTTATTTATCTTTGTAGGTGTATAAATATCTCAAAATGAATCAATTTTTGGATAAAAAAATATTCCATTACAAAAAAATACTCAAATTTAAAATAAAAGTACCTAATACATTTAATTATTATGAACTATTGAGAGAACATTAAAAGTTTATTTGGGAACATGCAGAAGTCAAACAATTGAATGCCTAATAAGTAATGTTTCTAAATACATTTGTTTTACTTCACTGTCTTAAATTCTGTAATAAGTTTTAGTACATTATTTGTACAAAAATATTTTTGTTTGATATATATTATTATATTCATTACAAACAATAGGTTTTGTTCACATTAAATATGTTCATATTATTATATTCATTACAAACATAGCTTTCGTTCATATTAAATATGTTAAAATTGTTACATTCATTACAAACAATAGATTTTGTTCATATTATATATGTAAATAATAATTCCAATCATTACAAACAATATTTTTTGTTCATATTAAATATGTTAAAATTATTACATTCATTACAAACAATAGTTCTTGTTCGAATTATTATATTCATTACAAACAATACTTTTTGTTCATATTATTATATTCTTTACGCTCAATAGTTTTTGTTCATATTAAATATGTTCAGTTATTTTGTTTCAATAACTCTCTTTCAATTTTTAGGTGATAATCATTAACCTTTCAAGTTCTTCAATCAGTAGAGTAATTAATTTAACAAAAAATTTAGTCCTGCAAAATTTTTCTTTAACTTCTAAACAGGTCGGTCAAAGCATTATATCGTAAATGTCATTTTATAATTTCACCCAATTTCTCTCTGAACCACTTACTATATACAAGAATCTTCCTTCTCAGTTTTATAACATTTTATAGCATAAAAATACACGGATAAAATATGTCTGTTTTTGCAAAATCTTCTTAACTATAAATAATCAAGAGATAAAAACAAAAAATGTGTATTTCATTAATATCATTTATAAATAAACTATTTTGTAATTGTATTTCTAACGTTTTCTTAATATTGAATAACGTCCCATTTCATTTTAGTTTTAAATATGGATATTAATTGATTTTGAGAAAACGTTTATTGTCTACAAATAACTTTAAAAAAATTAATAAATTATTTAAAAGTTAAAGTTAATAAATTATTCCAAACAGTTTGAAACTTCTCGATATAATTTATATTTATTAACAGATAATTATACCCAGTTTAATAATAATTTGTTTAATAGGATTGCTCCAAAACACTGTAATTTAACCATCAACGAAACGGACAAATATACTTTCAAAATTTATCCGCTGAAAGACAATGAATGTTAAAATTATGTATTCTTTGAAGCTGGCATTCTGTAACGGTCTTTGTATTTTGGAATTTAAATTAGGGTAAAATTCTTTCATGTTTCCATAAAAAGGAATTTATTTACATATTCACTTTTATTCATAGATGTTCCCTTAGAATCATTTACGTCATTTTATTTTTAATAGTATAATCAAGATCCTCCATGTGTGATTGAAGATTCTGTTTCAGTGTAATATTTCCGTAAATTAATTTGAGACTTGAATCACGTCTCCAAAGTGAGACAATCCTTTTGTTAACGAATGTCCCCTTAATTGCCTTTAAATTTTATAATCTAGATAAATTAATCGCATTACACTCGGAATAACTTTGCATCACCGTTCAATTCAAATGACCAGAGACCACTCCTCCGACATTCATTAGACAAGAGTTTCTACCAATTCTCCTGGTATTCGTTAAGTTGCCATTACTCTTAAGGGAAATTAAATGTTGTTGAATTAGGAACTAGAGCCAAACTATGAATTTGGAATGCGCGTATTGACATTCATGGAATCCCCTCGAGAAATCTGAACGCAGGTGACGTTGCATTATACCGAAATTCCGTTTCTGATTTGCAAACATTCGTTCAAAGCATACTTCCATAATAAATTACTATTCGCATCCACGAATTTTATTTTGGTTTATCAGAGCTTCGTTGAGCTTACGTGGTCATTAAAAGAGACAAAATTTTAAAAATATGAGAAATGGTAGCTTTAAATATATCTTTCTCGTAATAGGATAAATAACAATTTATTTCAGCTTGTTATTTAAAATATTCTTTTCTACCATATTTGGAGAAAGTGTGTGTAATGAAAATAAATCACTCTTAAAAAATCTCTTAAAAAATATGGTTCCACGTAAGACGAATAAGTGATGGAAAATTTTGGGGGAAGAGACTGAAAACTGTTCCCAGTTTATGGAGAATGACTGCAGTGATCCTTTATAGCGATCTAACTTGACATGACTGTTTACAAGACCTTCTCTACAGAATTGAAGTGGTGGATTCAACGGACCGTGTTTTGTGTAACTCTAATAATTCCATGACTTTTGAACATTTAAATAATTGTATTGATTTTGTTACAACGCAGCAGGTGGTACAGATATTATCTTAACGCCTTAACAAGGCTCATTTACTTGTTACTCATTTCGCACTACCCTGGGAGCATGTGTAGCTTAAATTATGCTACGGATGCGAATAACATTACCCCCTCTGGGTCCTCGTAATTTAGAAGCAGGGACCAAGCAGAAGATCCTCAGGATTGGCCTTCCACCCCAAAGAAGTATCGTTTGACAGCTTAGAGGACTTTGTGACCATGAGCAATATATATATATATATATATATATATATATATATATATATATATATATATATATATATATATATATATATATATATATATATATATATATATATATATATATATATATATATATATATATATATATATATATATATATATATATATATATATATATATATATATATATATATATATATATATATATATATATATATATATATTATATATATATATATATATATATATATATGTATATATATATATGTATATATATATATGTATATATACATATATATATATATATATATATATATATTATATATATATATATATATATATATGTATATATATATATATATATATATATATATATATATATATATATATATATATATATATATATATATATATATATATATATATATATATATATACATATATATATATAATGAATAATATTCATTTATCATCATTAAATTCATTTTATTCATTTATCGTGTATTATATTCATCTAATATAATTAAACAATATTCATTTGTTGCATATTGTCATCGTGTCAACGCATGAAGATAAGTTCATTTAAATTAATTGCAAAATAATAACAAATATAAACGATAGCCTAATAACATTGAATGAATGAATCATTAGTTACCAATTTCTATAATCTCGAAATATTGTTATAACTTCAAGAGTGGACATTGTGCAGAATTTGTGAGAATTAAAATCCCCTGGTCTTAAATACTATCATAAAAAATATTATTATGTCTAATTGAGTAGACATTTTTCTAAAGTTAAAGTAAAAGAAAAATTTTATTTGTGTATTAAATATTTGCTTTCATTTGTTTATTTTACAAATATGTTTTACAATTAGCACCTAAACCATTAGTTCATAGTTTCTCCAATATTTTTAACAATGCTCTCTCACTGAGAATATACAATACAATTATATGAGCCGCAGCTGCTCAGTCGGAAAAGGCAGAGTTTTTTTAAGTGAAAGGTTGAGGGTTCGGGGCAGGAGCCGGCCTAAGGTCCGCCGTGTTCTCTAAGGGTAACTAAGGTACGTAAAATGTATATATATATATATATATATATATATATATATATATATATATATATATATATATATATATATATATATATTATATATATATATATATATACAGAGAAAGAGGTCTTTGTTAAATAGTCTGTAGTAAAAGATTATACATAAAATAATAAATACCTCAATTAAAATACATTGTACAATTAGAGATGGTTAAGATTAATGTATATTAGATCAAAAATATCGGCATTATGTCCAAATTTTCTAGATTATAAAAGAACTGTACAGCTATGTTTTATAATATTTTATCATTTAGAATTATAAAAGTTTCCTCTTTTTTCTTTATTTATTCTTTCTTTTCCTCCACATTTTCTCTCCACTCGCTTGAGAGCTTAGTACTAAGCATCGCAATTCTACCAAAACCTTCCAATAACACTAAGTTATATATGGATCAAACCGGCTGACTTTTTATGCATTGAAAAGTTACTGTAGTCTTTTATTTTTCTTTATTTTGATGGCTTTTTTAATTTTGTCCTATTCGGTATGTTGATCTCTTTTAATCAGTTAGATATTAAAATAAAGTGATGGCAACAAAAACTGTTAATTTCCCAGTTAAAGATTTGAAACTTAAAAGACCTTAAAAAGCTTTACCTTTTGCTTAATATGTCAAATAAAACAGTTTGAAGTCCTACTTAAGTTTGATTTAAGTAAGGTTTTGGTTTGGTTTGGAGCACTCATTTGCTACACTGGGGTTAATGAGACAGGAACTTACTGCTTAAAGACAATTCGAACGGCTACAAACACCCATGCCACAGTGGGATTACCTTACTGAAGATCAGCGCATTAATCATTCAGCCATCGTTCGACGATTTAAGTAAGAGTTTTAGAAATTAGTTCGATTGGATTTGGGAATTTCTTGTACCGACGTGCCCTTTTTTCCCGGAATGTATGTTTTTCCATTACCTTTAGAATCACAGTGGGACAAGGACAAACTATCAATTAACAGTCCTAGAGTTCTTAAAAACTTTGTACAATTAGAGATATTTTAAAATGTACACAATTTTTACTGCACATAAATTGCAGGCATTTTTACCTTCCAATAATATTGCAATAATGTGAACCTCAGTAGCTGCATGTTTATCTTAATAATTTACAACAATCGAGTAGTCAGTTGCAGAACCACAAAATCTATACAATGTCAAATAAAGAATCTTTACTATATTTCTTAAAATATTGATTTTGTCAGTTACATAAAACCAATGCATACTACTATTTAAATTACTTATGAATTGTACCTGGATTGAAGCTAATAGATTTTATCCATATGCTAAAATTATTTCCTCATTTTAAATAAAAATAATTCCGTGAAAATAACAAATTAGTTATTTTGTTTATCCTTTTATAATAAAATATTTTAAAATAAATTTTAAATATTTAATAATTAATTACTTATTAATTACTTATGAGTTGCACCTGGATTGAAGCTAATATACTTTCTTCATATGCTAAAGTTATTTCCTCATTTTAAATAAAAATAATTCCGTGAAAATAACAAATTAGTTATTTTGTTTATCCTTTTATAATAAATTATTTTAAAATAAATTTTAAATATTTAATAATTAATTACTTATTAATTACTTATGAGTTGCACCTGGATTGAAGCTAATATACTTTCTCCATATGCTAAAGTTATTTCCTCATTTTAAATAAAAATAATTCGGTGAAAATACCAAATTAGTTATTTTGTTTATCCATTCTAATAAAATATTTTAAAATAAATTTTAAATATTTAATAATTAATTAATTATTTATTAATTACTTATGAGTTGCACCTGGCATGAAGCTAATATACTTTCTCTATATGATAAAATTATTTCCTCATTTTAAATAAAAATAATTCAGCGAAAATAACAAATTACTTATTTTGTTTATCCTTTTTAATAAAATATTTTTAAATAAATTTTAAATATTTCATAATTAATTAATTTTAATAATTAATTACTTATGAGTTGCACCTGGCATGAAGCTAATATGCTTTCTCTATATGCTTAAGTTATTGCCTCATTTTATATAAAAATAAGTCAGTGAAAATAACAAATTAGTTATGTTGTTTATCCTTTCTAATAAAATATTTTAAAATAAATTTTAAATATTTAATAATTAATTAGTTTTAATAATTAATTACTTATGAGTTGCACCTGGCATGAAGCTAATATACTTTCTCCTTATGCTAAACTTATTTCCTCATTTTAAATAAAAATAATTCAGCAAAAATAACAAATTAATTATTTTGTTTATCTTTTTTAATAAAATATTTTTAAATAAATTTTAAATATTTCATAATTAATTCATTTTAATAATTAATTACTTATGAGATGCACCTGGCATGAAGCTAATATACTTTCTCCATATGCTAAACATATTTCCTCATTTTAAATAAAAATAAATCAGAGAAAATAAAAATATTTATTTTGTTTATCCTTTCTAATAAAATATTTTAAAATAAATTTTAAATATTTAATATTTAATTAATCTTAATAATTAATTACTTATTCATTACTTATGAGTTGCACCTGGCATGAAACTAATATACTTTCTCATTATGCTAAAGTTATATCCTCATTTTAAATAAAAATAATTCAGTGAAAATAACAAATTAATTATTCTATCATTTCTAATAAAATATTATAAAATAAATTTTAAATATTTAATAATTAATTCATCTTAATAATTAATTAATTATTAATTACTTTTGAGTTGCACCTGGCATGAAACTAATATACTTTCTCCATATGCTAAAGTTATTTCCTCATTTGAAATAAAAATAAATCTGTGAAAATAACAAATTAGTTATTTTGTTTATCCTTTCTAATAAAATATTTTAAAATACATTTTAAATATTTAATAATTAATTAATTTTAAAATAAATATTTTAAAATAATAATTAGTATCTTATTACCTGGTGAATTAACGTTCCTCCTATTTCAGTTTTTTATTAAACATATCTAATACAATTGATTGTAGAAACTAAGAAAAATACCGTATAAACTTTATTATACTTAAACCAACTTTTATATGCATTTATTGCAATTCTGAAATTCCTCAGTTAAATCTTAAGTACCTCTCTGAATTTCTTCTCTAGAACCGTTTCCTCTTGTCGTTATTTAAGAATTTATTGTTACCTTAGTACAATTGTTCCAACTGAAACAACGTTAAATTAAATGGAAAATTTAAACCCCAGTTGCTGCAGCTGAATAGCAATTGAACACTAATCAGTATTAGCCGTAATAATAGAAACCTCTTCTCCTACGAAGATCCCTGGTTTAAGAATAGACTCGATTAAAATAGCCGTTTCAGATAATTTACGGTATTCAATAGTTATCGATATCTGAAGAGATCAGCTGCTTTAAAATTATTTTTTTACTAGTATGAAAGAACATGGATTAATGATAAATCAGAATGATTTTCTGTACAGAAACTTTTGAGTTGTTGAAAATATAATTTCATTTACATATTATATGTAATAGGGCTTTAAAATTCTAAAAGCTATTATTAAAACGAGACAATTTCTCAGAGGAAAATTCTGACGTGATTTGCAGTGTATTAATATAGAGATACAATTTAGCTTTTAGCGGAATAAAATTCTATGAATAGGACCTTTTTATCAAATATTTAATCAATTACTTAAAATTAATTCATTTTCGTTCCTTTCTCGTTAAACAGGATTAAATCTTCAAGCTTGAATAATGTAGCTCATATT
>CM063504.1:79974957-79979957 GCA_032207245.1 Pardosa pseudoannulata
TTTATTACAGTTTAGTTAAATCTACTGGAAAAAAATCAAAAATAAAAAACTGGATTCAAGAAGTTATAATAGGTGTCAAAGAATACAAAAAAATCTTTAAAGGTATCCCATAAGTGCGCATTTTCTGTCAGTTTTCTGACATATGAATGGATAATGAATAGTTACATTCCGTTCGTGGAAACCTGAACTTAAAAAGTCAAATTCTAAATCGTAACCGTCTACCGTACTTACAAAAATCTATGTAAAATGTAAGATATAAAGAATATCGTGATCTGTTGAATTGACAGCATAAAGTAAGGGAGAACTTTTACTGACAGGCAATCTTTTTCCGGAAAAATGAAAAATAAATCTTTATTATATAAGTTATTCTTTCTAAACTTTAAGATATCTTTCAGACATTAATAAACGTGGAAAAAGTATGTCAGTTTATACAGGAAGAGTAAGACTTGTAAAATATTCTGATTTTATTAGTGTTGACCGTTATGTTTTTTGTTTAAAAAAAAGTTGTCTTAAAGTGTCTGATTCCCATTAAATTCTACAAAAGACGGCAAAATCAACTTTTCAACCCTTAAAAAATAATTTCTTTAGAAAATTGAATCTTCCCTGCATGTCAAGGTTTCTTTCCTAAGTCTTACATAATGAACTGCAGAATCCGGTTTTTTTAGCTAAAAACAAAACTACTTTTAAATTTAAAAATTTCTGTATTTTATTACAGTTATCTGGTTGTATTTAACAGTGCATATTCAGTCTTCTTATTCGGACAAAAAATTTTCTTGATTTTAACACTATAAAAAGAATGGGATATTTTTATTACCGCAAAGACCAATCACTGTCATTTCGACAAATGGCAATAAAATCTAGAAAATAAAATATTTAATGCATTTTTATAAGAAAAAAAAGTTAAACATATTAAGTTTAGAACTATATCATACTTTAATACAGCATTATTTATATTTAGATATATTTTTATATAGATATGTAGCGGTTATATGAAGAAGCAGATGTATTCCAGTATCTGCTTAGAAATGAAAATGATTATCATTGGGATGAGGGAAAAGATAAAAAAAAACACTTAATTCCATAAATAATGTCATCATTTATTAATTTACTATTTTGTTATTTTTCTATTTATGATTTTATTTGTTAATTTTCCATAGTTGTCAAAATGATACTGTTCATTCTTTAGAGGTATACAACACATTTTCCAGTACATGATAACAAATGAAAATGATTAATATTGAGAAGAGGGGGGAAGATAAAAAAAACACATAATTTCATAAATAATGTCATCAATTATTATTTTTCCATTTCTTTTTATGGTTTCATTTGTTATTTTTCCATAGTTGTCAAAATGATACTGTTTTTTCTTTAGAGGTATAAACACATTTTCCAGCACCTGCTGACAAATGAAAATACTTATTATTGGGAAGAGGGGAAAAATAAAAAAAAAAATAGTTAATTTCATAAATAATGTCATCATTTATTATTTTTTCCTTTTTTTGATTTTTCCATTTTTTTTATGATTGTATTTGATAATTTTCCATAGTTGTCAAAATGATACTGTTACTTCTTTAGAGTTATGCAACACATTTTCCTGGAAAGGAAACCTGGAAAATGATTATTATCGGGAAGAGGGGGAAGATAAAAAAACACTGAATTTCGTAAATAATGTCCTCGTTTATTATTTTTCAATTTTGTGAATTCTCTATTTCTTTTTATGATTTTATTTGTTAATTTTACATAGTTGTCAAAATGATAATGTTCCTTCTTTAGAGTTATGCAACACATTTTCTAGCACCTGGAAAATGATTATTATTTGGAAGCGGGGGAAGATAAAAAAACACTTAATTTCATAAATAATGTCATCATTTATTAATTTTCTATTTTGTGATTTTTCCATTTCTTTTTATGATTTTATTTGTTAATTTTCCATAGTTGTCAAAATGATACTGTTCAATCTTTAGAGGTATACAACACATTTTCCAGTACCTGCTGACAAATGAAAATGATTATTATTGAGAAGAAGGGGAAGATAAAAACACTTAATTTCATAAATAATGTCATCGTTTATTATTTTTCCATTTCTTTTTATGGTTTTATTTGTTATTTTTCCCTAGTTGTCAAAATGATACTGTTCTTTCTTTAGAATTATAAACACATTTTCCAGTACCTTCTGACAAATGAAAAGACTTATTATTGGGAAGAGGGGAAAGATATAAAAAACACTTAATTTCATAAATAATGTCATCATTTATTATTTTTTCCTTTTTGTGATTTTCCCATTTCTTTTTTTATTTTATTTGTTAATTTCGCATAGTTGTCAAAATGATAAAATGTTCCTTCTTTAGAGGCATACAACATATTTTCCAGTACCTGCTGACAAATGAAAATGTTTATTATTGCGAAGAGGGAGGAGATAAAAAAAAACACTTAATTTCATAAATAATGTCATCATTTATTATTTTTCCATTTCTTTTTATGGTTTTATTTGTTATTTTTCCATAGTTGTCAAAATGATACTGTTCCTTCTTTAGAGGTATACAAATTAATTTCCAGTACCTGCTAACAAATGAAAATAATTATTATTGGGAAGAGTGGGAAGATTAAGAAAACACTTAATTTCATAAATAATGTCATCATTTATTATTTTCTCCTCTTTTGATTTTTCCATATCTTTTTATGATTGTATTTGTTAATTTTACATAGTTGTCAAAATGATACTGTTACTTCTTTAGAGTTATGCAACAAATTTTCCAGTACCTGGAAAATGATTATTATTGGGAAGAGGGGGAAGATAAAAAAGAACACTTAATATCATAAATAATGTCACCATATATTATTTTTCCTTTTTGTGATTTTTCCATTTCTTTTTTTATTTTATTTGTTAATTTTACATGGTTGTGAAAATGATACTGTTCCTTCTTTAGAAGTATACAACACATTTTCCAATACTTGCTGAAAAATGAAAATGATTATTATTGGGATGAGGGGGAAGATAAAAAAGCACTTAATTTCATAAATAATGTCATCATTTATTATTTTTCCATTTTGTGATTTTTCTATTTCTTTTTATGGTTTTATTTATTAATTTGTTAGTTGTCCAAATGATACTGTTCATTCTTTAGAGGTATACAACACATTTTCTCTCCCTATTTACAGCCGAATTCATGTTTGTAAATGTAAATGTATAATGCCGAAAATAATAAAATCAATCTGAACGTGATCAATAAACCTTATAATTCTTAATATTTTAGTGTTTTATATCAAATATTACACAGGAAATAGTATTTTCTTAAGTCACGCTCACGTTTTATTACCCTCTCCTGTCATTTGAGTATGAGTTATGCAAGGTTTACAAAATAAAGTGTATTCGTAGCCACAGTATAGTTTTTTTAGAAACTTCTGTAAACAGGATGTTTCTAGAAAGCATATCTTTAATTATGTTTTACTTGCAGTTCCGTTTATTTTTTGAAAGGTTAAAAAGTAAAAGGAATTGACTGGTTGCTCTAAAATGTCATAGATATCGAGAAATTTGCTCTGCCCTCATTTTGGACCTATAACATATGCAGTGATACCCCATGTGAATCAAACCAAAACCATAAAATATCAACTGCATGCTCTTTTATATAAAGTTCAAACATTTCCTGCCTTATAGGTACCACACATTATCACACTGTTAGTGCTTAACAGTTTTAATTCATGATTCGTACAGGGGGACAGTTTATTTTCTAAAAGGTTAAAGTAAAAGGAACTGTATGGTAGCTTTAAAATGCTATATATATATATATATATATATATATATATATATATATATATATATATATATATATATATATATATATATATATATATATATATATATATATATATATATATATATATATATATCTAGAAATTTGCTCTGCCCTCATTTTGGACCCATAACATATGCAGTGATACCCCATGTGAATCACCCAAAAACCATAAGATATCAACTGCATGCTTTTTTATACAAATTACAAACATTTCCTACCTTGGATGTACCCCACATTATCACACTGTCAGTGCTTAAAAGTTTTAATTCATCATTTGGCCATCGTTATAGTAGATGGATGATGCACAATCTTTGTGTATCCTTTGATCAGACTGAATGTAGTCTTGTAATTAAACATAAATTTTCCTCTTTTCAGATGACCAATCTTATATGTGTTACCGAAACCAAGCCTTTTTTTCTTAATTGCTGATGTCAAAATACGCATCAAAACATTTTTTGGTGCATCTTAAGGCTAATTCTTCAAACTAAATTCTGCAGATAGCATTGAAATCTTCGTAAGGTCAGGATTCAACAAGTTCTCCTTTACTACAGGATAGGTATCTTTCTTGTGAAGAAAACTTTAAAAGTTTGACATTTAGAACTAGTATTTTCTGGTATAAGTTCCTTGATACTATATTTCACTTACCCTTTCAGATCATACGCGCTGAAAGGGTTTCAAATTATTCGAAAAGGCTTATATCTTAGATACTGAGATTGGAACCCAAAACCCTTTTATAAGTACAAACAGATAATTTAGCAACTTCAGCTAGAATATATTAAATATAATAAGATTGATATTCTGTGCTTCTCTGAATGGATTGAAATACTCCATTGAGCAAATATATTTGCAAAATTTCATAACTAGTTTTAAACAGTACCTTCCAGTTAAATTATTTATCGTCTGATAAAGATTTGACCATACTCATCAGAACAGTTCAAAGACTTTCCATTGCACATTAAAAAATAATAATATACAGCTTACTTTACTGTGGTTCTGAGTTTTTTTGTGTACCAAAAGTTGTCAAATACTATACATATCAGAGAAAATGTGATATTTATAAATTTTTTGTTTCATACAGAAATTTTCAGTGTCTCATAAACTGAGAACAAAGATGGAATTTCTAAATAAATAATTTTTAAAGTAATATAATATAGAAGATTACATTTTTTTTACCAAATTTGCAGAAATAGAAGTCACCAGACATTT
>CM063504.1:79984957-80097457 GCA_032207245.1 Pardosa pseudoannulata
TATATTATTTCAACATTTTTTGATGCAGAATATTTCTTATACACTGGACTAGTGAATCACCTAAAATCTTTGTTAATTTACATTTGGTGAAAAATTTTGATCCTTCAAAATCATACACATTGAATATTTAACGAATTTTCATTACCTTTATATCTAACTATGAGTGTAACATCATTAAAAATTATCGAAATTTAAAGCTTTTAGATCATTCACTAGTAAATATTATCAAAGGCATTCATAAAAATTTTCAACAAAATATTTTAAGAACTTTTTGAGAAATCACATTTCAAGTTTCAACATTTTATTAAAAATACCTTTCTGAGAAAAATGCATTTGAAGTTTATGAAAGCAACTTTAACTGTTAAACAATTAAAATACATGTTTAAAATTACTTACACTTTCTTGCTTCAAAAATTTCTAATTGCCAAGTTGCTAATTATTAAAAATACTAGAAAAATGTTTAATCTTCATGAAAATTTAAAAAGGTTTGTCCAAAAAATGCTCTTTAAAAGGCTTTAAATTCACAACTTCCGGTTCCGAAAACGCTACTTCCGTTTTGTTTTGACAGTTGTCATTGATGTTTAAACACCTGTAACTTTTCTTTAAAATGCCGTACAGACAAAACAAAAATAGTTTTAGAAACCTAAAAGTTTAAATTTTATAATATAAAAATAAAAAAACAATATGATTTTTGGCAAAAAAATGACATTTTCAATGTAGACGAATACTTTAAGCAAACAATAAATTAGATATTCGTTTTTTGCATAATATATGATTGCATTACAGAGACTTTTTGCAAAATTCATGCAGGGTTTAATATTCAAAAGTTTCTTGTGACATTTTTAAATTTCTGAGGCTGTATTAATAAAAATAAGATTTTCCTGAATAACCTGGAGTTTATCCTTTTCAAACGGTAGATCGGAGTTTGCTTTCACTTATAACTAAGTGCATTTACTTGATTCGAACTGAATAGAAAGTATACCAAACATGTGAGAAAAATTATAAAAATCTCAGTTAATTTAATGATATAGTTAACAGATAATATCATTTTTACTAACTAACTATTCGATCATTGCTATATATATTTAAACCAAAACCCACTTCAATGCGTCATATATTTTAACATTTAAAAATCTAATAATTTAATACAGCACAGCACATTTTATCTAATAAATACATTAATTTTTTTAAACTATATGCATTGTATGCATTAAAATATTTGATGATGCAAAATCTGATTTTGGAACACATATATTTTTGTATCCAATTCACTTCCAGCTAAAAACCGGAAATTATCAGAAAATTATCTTTTTTTTCGCTCAAGCATTAATCGCCTTTCTATTTAAAAATGTGTGAAATATTTTAAAGCGTTAGTTTATCGTCTCTCTAAAAACAGTATAATAGACTTTCGTAAAGTTATGATGGTTATTTATTAAAATTTAATTATAAATAAACAATTATTTTTAAATTATTCTCGTTGCTACTTTTTAAAATTCAGTGAAAAATTGAGCTTTAAAATTTAAAATTCACTTGTCAGTGAATAAATAACATGTTATTTTTCAAAATATTAAGCTTATTAAATATATTTATTATGATTTTAAATGGTTAATGAAGAATTATTTATAAAACTGAAAATTCTGCTTAAAATTATTAAATTAAACCTTGTAATTCATTCAATAATCTTTATATTAAAATGTAAGTTTTTTTTAATGTTTTAGCTCACAGCTTTCTTGGTGATTTTAGTTTAAGAGCGAAATAATATTCCATCATTGTAAAATTAAAAGAAGATAAAACTTAAATGAAAATTTTTTTAAATTCATTCTAGATAAGTAAAATAAACAAAATCAGATATTATTTTCCATGAAAGATCTTATAATCTCAAATATTTCATAAATTTACTTCAAAAATTAATATATACTTGAAAGTTTTGAAGCATGCAAAATAATATCAAAATTTTATATTGTCAAATTTACATAGAACTAAAAAATTGTAATGTTAAGCAATAAAGGTGTTATTAAAGGTTGTCATAGAGAATACTATATGTTCTTAAAATTTAAAAATTCTAATCACAAAATTTTTTTTTATACTTCAGACAGACTTCATACTAGTACATGTACTTGACAATCATGAACTACAGAAAAATCTATGCACTTTTTCTGTATTTTTCTATTTATTTTCAATTAATTACAATTTGAAAATTTGTAAATTCTTTAGTAAATCCTATATTTTAAAAAATCTAAATAGTGATTTTTTCTATCAGTTTTCGGTATTATTTTTACCAGCATATGAATGAACGGTATATTAGCTTTCCTATTTATGCATGCAATGTATGTCTCTATATCAAGTAAAATTTTAAATCTAAGTTTTAAATAACGTCACTTTTAAAATATTTTTGTAGAATACCACAAAATTCTATATATATTTCACATATCAAAATATGTTTTCAGATTATTTTTGTGGGATTCATGCACAAGATTACAAAATGAATAACAAATAAAACTAATTTTTGAAAAAAATCTATTAAACTTTGAAAGGATATGTGTTCCTTTTAATTGTGCAATTAAAAATATCCTTTAAACTGATATTGTTTAAAACATCACTATTTACATGATCAATCAAACGAGCCATGATTATTATAGAAATTACCACATGTTTTTTTTTTTAAATATTTGATTGGTTTCTCTGTGGTAGGGCTTGTACATTATAACCTGTTTACTGGTAAAATTATAAGGTTCTGCAAATTCAAATGTTTTAGAAATAATTTCAGAGTAAAAATAAAGTTTCAAATATGTTTTGTATAACATTTTTGCAGTATAAAACCATCAGATCATCGAATGTGAACCCGAGTGTTTATTTGAAGAAACTGAATTATTTATACCAAAACTTCATTCTTCATTAGGTGATAAGAATTTTGACAAATCAATCTTTTAAAAAAACACACTCGGTAGAAAATGATGAACTATATATAATATATATATATATATATATATATATATATATATATATATATATATATATATATATATATATATATATATATATATATATATATATATATATATATATATATATATATATATTCATATATCTATCTATCTATATATCTATCTATCTATATATATATATATATATATATATATATATATATATATATATATATATATATATATATATATATATATATATATATATATATATATGTATACATATATACATTACATATATATATATATATAAATATATACATATATACATATATATATATATACATATATAAATATATATATATATATATATATATATATATATATAATATATATATATATATATATATATATATATATATATATATATATATATATACATATATACATATATACATATATACATATATAAATATATATATATATATATATATATATATATATATATATATATATATATATATATATATGTATATATACACACACATATATATATACATATAAATACATGTTTTAAAATAATTCAGTAGTATTTTTAAAAATTTGATTGGAAAACAAATCAGTTTTATTATTGCATATTTTGTCAATATTTAAATTTTTACATCTTACATAAATGAATATTCAGTATTACGTCTTTAAAATAAAACTACGCAAACCGAAAATTACGATGTGTAACTAGTACATGCTATTTACTTTTATGCTATTTTTCAGGGGAAAAATTACCAGTAAACAGGTATTGAGATTTTCACTCACTGAATTACTGGTAAAAATTTCAGTAAGATTACAAGCCCTATTCTGAATCACCTTATAAAATAATTCTGAACTGATAAGATATGAAATGACACGGTATACATTTCTTCAGTACCCCTTCTCCTAAAATTTTGGATTGAGATTTTATTTAGAATGATTAGAATTGAAATAGTCTGCAGTTTCCTTAAATCATAAAAATCACCACTTCGCTGGTCCAAAGTACTTATCGCTCAACTGTCCTATGTATATTATATTTTGTAGTAAACCAATCCTAATCTATTAAACGGCATTTACCATCAATCATTACATGAGATGTAGCTCAATCTCTTTATTTTTCATGTTTTAATTCTAGTTCGGAGTTATGTGCCTCATCAGTGTGCTGTTAAATCCTTCCCACTTAAACAAAAGCAGAGAAGTTTGCTTCCCTTCCTTTGTTTTCTACGAAGTGACAAGAATGCATTTGATGCATCGCGATACACACCTAAAACTAACTGTGGAGCATATTAGTTATAAGTGTGCATTATTTCTGAGCATGACATTCATCGGTAGTTTTCGATATGTCATCAGTTGTAAAAGAAATATATTGATGATAAATAATTTGTATGGTGTAAATGGATATTTGAACTACCATTCATCTTATCCTTCAGTTCTTGTGAGTTGAAAAAGATTAAAAAAAGATAGAAAAAAGAAAATATTTCTACTCAACTCGGAGAGATGAAAATGGATGCTCACGTGAAAATTCCAAGCTAATCAATGGTTATCCATGGCGTGAACTGCAATGTAAAATATATTTATAATTAAAATTAAAATTTCTACTGCTTTGATGCATGATAAAAACAAGTCACAATGCGAATGTGTAATATGCGAATTTTGTCATGAAATAAGTAGAATAATTGAAATGAGGATAGATTCAGTATTTATTATGCTTTAAACTGTATTTGATGAGACGTAAAATGCTGTGCAATAAAAGAGAGAAAATTTTGAAATAAAAACTACTTTGGTAATTAAAAACATTATTTCAATAATGCATTCAATTTCGAGGTAATGTTAAAGATAAAGTATATTTTTGATCCAGCGTTGGACAATTTTAGGATCAATAATGTTTGAGAAAATTTCAAATAAAAAACTAATGCCTTTAAGTAATTCCCATAATGAAATAGAATTATTTTAAAAACAGTTTATATTTGCAATATAATACGAATCGTTTCACATACGGGAAATATATTAGGTACATTTTTAATAAATTCAATCATGCATCTCAAATCAGTTAATTTTTTTCTTAGTCTATCAGGGCTTCATAATTACTTCTAACAAACCCTTTAATTAAACTAATGACATCAGTTTAATTAATGTTATTTAACTAATAACGAAAAATTAATTTAAGTTAAAAATAAAAATTCAAATAACTCTTCGTAAAATTAAAATAACTTCCGCAGATAAATATTATTTGTTTTCTAGTTTCCTTAAGAAAAAAGCTAATAAGAGCTTAGTATTATAAGCAAAATTTTTCTTTACTCTTATAAAAATAACACAAAAACTTAGCTTTTTTTACAATAATAATTCTAATCATATTGCTAACATTTCTTTTATTACTTCATTAAAAATAGTTTTTGTGACATAGCATATTAGTTTTTTACGAGTCAATGAAGTTAGTAAAAGTACATTTATATGATTATTAATCACTTCAACGATCAAATCATTTATTAAAATTACTTTAGTATGCAAGTGTATAAAATAAAAAAGATATCTTTAAAAGATATTATTGATCGAATTAAGATGTTGACTTACTTTTTAGATAATATATAATGAGATTTTACTTTCTCGCACTGATTAAAATCAGCCAGAATTCCTTTTCAAGTTAAATCATGTATAATAAAAACATAATTTAAATCAAACAAAATGAGATTTTGATTTATTCCACTGATTAAAATCGGCCAAAATTTCTTTTCAAGTTAACCCGTGTATAATAAAAATATAATTTAAATCAAACAAAATGAGATTTTAATTTCTTCCACTGATTAAAATCAGCCAGAATTTCTTTTCAAGTTAACCCATGTATAATAAAAATTTAATTTAAATCAAACAAAATGAGATTTTAATTTCTTCCACTGATTAAAATCAACCAAAATTTCATTTCAAGTTAACTCATGTATAATAAAAATTTAATTTAAATCAAATAAAATGAAATTTTAATTTTATCCACTGATTAAAATCAGCCAGAATTTCTTTTCAAGTTAAGCCATGTATAATAAAAATTTAGTTTAAATCACACAAAATGAGATTTTAATTTCTTCCACTGATTAAAATCAGCCAGAATTATTTTCCAAGTTAACCCATGTATACTAAAAATATAAAAGTAGTGTCAAAAATAAAGGACAAATTAACAATCATGAATATTCGAAGTATTTTATATGCTATACAATTTCGTTGTCAAAACTATAAATTAGTACAAAAAATAAAGAATTATATTTTAAGCGACTTAATTTACGCAAATATGCTTAGAAACAAAATTAGTTCAAAACAATAGAAAGATTGTAAATGAAGCTTATATTTTTTCTCATAACTGTTGTAATAAATTATGTTGGATATCTGTATTATTGTGTTTCTTAAATGTGGTGAAAGTAATATGACACGATAAGGCATATTATACAGTGTATTTAATGATAATTTGAAGTTCTTATTGTGATGGATATTATTTTAAAATATCAAACTTTTATTGTAAATAGACCTGTTATAAATGTTATGTTATATTAAAATGCATTTTTGTTAAATTTTTTGCTGTCTACGTTTCTTCAATTGTTTGAAATATTCTTTTCTCCAGCAGTAATAGAAAATAGCTTGAGCATGTGACCAAGTATTAATACAATGCATATTCTAAATGTAAAATCCCACTTATCGATATACGCACGCACACACACACATATATATATATATATATATACATATATATATATATATATATATATTTATATATATATATATATATATATATATATATATATATATATATATATATATATATATATATATATATATATATATATATATATATATATGTATGTATATATATATATATGTATATATATATATATATATATATATATATATATATATATATGTATATATATATTATATATATATATATATATATATATATATATATATATATATATATATATAATATATATATATATATATATATATATATATATATATATATATATATATAAGGTGTCTATAATTAAATTTCCTTAATTTAAAGCCGCCTACAATCGAAACTATAATTCAGAAAGTTATAAAATGCTGTATAGGACATAATAAAGAAATTGGAGTTTGTGCGAATAAAAAAATGTAGTTCTAAATTTTGCCACCAGAGGGTCATTTTTAATGAATTACATATTGACTCTAGTTGAAAAAAAATATTACAATACGACATGTTCAACATGTTGGCCATGATTTTCAGCTATCATTTAAAATCGTAAGATAGCATATTCTACAGTGTGTCCAGCGAAATGCCGAGAACATGTCACGAAATGCTGTCTTTCAGATCAAGTATAGTGTTTGTTGTTTATCTAGACAGACTGCATGTTTTAATTGTTCCCAAGATAGAGCTCCTCCACACATTTGCCTCGCTGTTGAGAACGTATTCAAACATCACTTACAGAAGAAAGTGTCATCAGCTCCCACTTTGGCTAATATGTGATACTCAGATCTCCAGATCATCTTAACTTTGGGGCATTTAAAACATCTAGTCAGATCACTTACAGAAGAACGTGTCATCACCTGCCACTTTGGCTAATGTGTAGCACCCAGATCCCCAAATCATTTTCAGCTTTGGGGCATTTGAAACATCTAGTCAGCCTTGATAAATCAAGAACTATACCTGAAACACAGAACTTCCTGACATGTTCTCAGCATTTGCTCGGACACACTGTGGTCAACTGTAGAACATGTTATCTCACTATATCAAATGGTAGCTGAGAATAATGACGGTCACGTGGAACATGTCTTGTTGTTACAACCTTTATTTCAGCTAAAGTAAACGTTGGTAAATGTTAATTTAATTAAAAATGCCCTCTGGCGGTTGAACTAATATTATTTTAATTGCTCAAACAAATTTCCCTTTCTTCATTATGCTTTATGCAACTTTTCATAATTTTATGAACAATAGTTTGCAATTTAGACAACTTTACAGTTGGAAGTTTTAATTTTAGAACCTGCATCATTGGGAATAAACGTATGTATACAGAGTTAAGGGTCCATCAAACGTCAACCTGTATGCATTAAAAAAATCGGATTTAATTAAAGTTTCCTTTTCCAGAGAAAGAATGGTTTCTCATGGAATTGCAAATAATTTTATCTATGGAATCTTTTCACAACTCAACCTGAACTAAAATAAATCGATAGAAATTTTTTCGTTTTTGTACGAGAAATCCACTTATACTTCAGCGGAAAAGGAATTGAAAGTTGAATATGTTTCTTTTTTAATGTGTACAGCTTGAGCTGCTATTAGGCCTGTACACAAATTTGTTGTTTCAATACATTTAGTCAAAATTAAGAAACGGTTAAATATTAAGTCCTCAAAAATAGTCACAATAAAATATTTTTTTAAATTATTCGCTTTTAAATTGTTTTTCATGAAAGACTTTTAATTTACTTTTAATTCAAGACCTTAAAAATCATTAATAGAAACATATTTTGTTAATTTGAATGTTTAAGAACCTAAAAATCAGCAGGGAACACTTTCAAGTAAAGATACTCGAACGATGACTGAATAGTTAATACCTAGTGTTTGTGGGACTTCAGGCAATTTTGAGGTAGTACATTTTTATAGTTAACATATTACAGGCTTAAAAGTGACACTGAATTATGAAAGCTGATTTATTTTTTAATCAACAGGAAATGAAAGAAATAGATCAAATGAACAACTGAGTAGTTATGAACAGCAAATATTTCTTTCCTTATGTTGTTTTTCTTCGTATAAAGCTATGCATTAATGATAAAATCAAATTATGAAGCCAAAACATATTACTTTTGTACTTCTGAACGTATTGATATACTATTGCCTAATAAAAATAATAAATTAATTTACCGTAGACATTTCTAAAATGTGACTTTAGTGGCCAGTATATTTCCTACTAACTTAGGTAGAGGGAAATTATTTCCTATTAGTATTATTTCAGTTAGATTCTTCAATTACGTAATTGAGAATAACAAATGCAAAACTGACAGAATTTTGTTTCAAAGCAAATAGTTTTCATTAACTGTTATTACACGTTCCTTTAGACAAGTAATTGCTAAATTTAAAATTATATGGGCCCTTACTCTGGACGTTGCGGTTCATTTCGCACCTTCGTTGTGACGTCATTTTGACGTCAGCTTGCGGACATTATGTGAGCAAATGATCAAACTGACATCAAAGTGACGTCACAACGAAGGTGCGAAACGAACCGCAACGTCCAGAGTAAGCCCCATGGTATATGTTTAGTATATCACGTGCAAATATATTTTATATAAAAATACGTTCGTGTGAAAGAACGTTTAAAGTCATAACTGTATAATAATTCTATGTGGTGTTAATAATTTTTCACGTCAAAAGATAATAAGTATGGAAATGTATATTTGCATCTAATTTACAGTTACATTTCTTAATTAAATGACTTAAACCTGACGAAATTTTAGCTAAATTTTACTGGAAGTAAAATGCACCACTGAATTAATAACATTTTACGGAAAATTCTCTTTAGGGCTAATAAATTGTTTCATGATTAACGAAATGAGATTTAAGTAGAATTTTCGTAAGAAATGCATTATGTTATTTATTGTGACACTATTTAATGATTGTTTATCTTCCTAAATAAATAATACAGCTTAAAGTTACAAATTAAACAACAAATTGTAAACAATTGTAAAACATTAATAGGTACCTGCTCAATAAACATACTTAAAATATTTTTTGAACATAAATGTTCAAAAGTAATTGGGTAAAAAATTGCTCCAAAGGTTAATTGTCAATAATAACAAATAGCATGACGTAGTATAAATAAATTTCAAAGTAGTGATTTCATATACCGTATTAGAATCCTTCTGGATCGAACAATAGGGGAAGTTCACCGACTATTACATTAATCTTTCCATTAATCACCGAATACTGTCAATGGAAAACAACTTTTTTTTCGATTTCCTAGAAAATTACTTTAAGGAGAGCGTTCAAACTTGTGTCATGTGAAGAACATGCATGTCGTCACACTCACTAATAAAGAATGAGAAACGATTACATTTGAGGGACCATGCAAAAATCTAAGAGTAAAATTTAGGAGTTAGGTTATCAATCCGCAAAATACGGCAAAACGATCTATAAATTTCCCGAAATATTGACATCGGTATGAAAACTTTATGTGAAAAATAAAGAATACCTTAGGAAGATGAAATAAGGATTTATTTGGAAAATCCCATTTATTTTAAGCTGTTCAGGCTAATAATGTACACAAATTTCAGCAAAATTTTATGAAGTTTAAACAAATATTGTTTTACACAAGAAAACATACTAAAGGATAAAATTAATAAAAAATATATCTTAAGAAAGCATATGTATTTTCAGTACACATGCGTAATAAATATAATTTTCCCATTGCTATATTTTTAGACTTCAATATACGCTAACTTCAAAAGGTTAAACACGGAGAGGAAAATGTTAATTTCCGTAAACCAATCAGAATTAAAAAGCTGAAACTTATTTCAAACGTAAAAGAAAATATGCACACACGTTAGGTAACAACCAATCAAGGAATATGCAAACCAAGCAGTCGGTTAAGCTGGTATTGTGAAGAGTTAAAAAATTATTTAAACCATTTACCTCTTATAATTGCTTGCTTCTCTTTCCGATACTTTCAATTATAGGATTTTCAAAAGGGGAGGAGTCTATAGAAAATTTTTCACTTTTTAGGGGGAGGCAACTTAAAAATATTTGAGAATCACTGCTCTAATACATCAAATGTTCCAATGAAAATTAAAAAGCTGTAACTTAATGCAAATATAAACGAAAATATGCACATACGTCAGGTTACAACCAATCTCGGTTTCTCGTCTAGGAATATGCAAACCAAGCAGTCGTATAAGCTGGTATTGTGAAGGGTTAAAAAATAATTTAAACAATGTGCCTCTTATAATTGAGTGCTTCTCTTTCCCGATACTTTAAATTATAGGATTTTCACAAGGGGTGGGGGATGTTGAAAGTTTTTCACTTTTTACTGGGAGGCAGTTTAAAATATTTGGGAATCACTGCTCTAACACATCAAATGGTCCAATCAGAATTCAAAAGCTGAAACTTATTGCAAATATAAAAGAAAATGGGCAAATATATTAGGTAACAGCCAATATCGGTTTCTCGTCGGGGAATATCCAAACCAAGTAGTGGTATAAGCTGGTATTGTGAAAGAAAAAAAAATATTTTTAAACATTTTATCCCTTATAATTGAGTGTTTCTCTTTCCGATACTTTCAATTATACGATTTTCATAAGGGGAGGAGTCTGTTGAAAAGTTTTCCCTGTATAGGAGGAGGCAGCTTAAAAAAGTTTGAGAATCACTGCTTTAACACATCAAATGGTCCAATGAGAATTAAAAAGCTGAAACTTTTTGCACATATATTAGGTAACAGCCAATCCCGGTTTCTCGTCGGGAAATATCCAAACCAGGCAGTCGTATAAGCTGGTATTCTGAAGGGTAAACCAAATTTTTTAAACAATTTACCTCTTATAATTGAGTGCTTCTCTTTCCCCATACCTCAAATTTTAGGATTTTCAAAAGGGGAGGAGTCTGTCTAAAATATTTCACTTTTTAGGGGGAGGCAGCTTAAAATATTTGAGAATCACTGCTCTAACAGATCAATGGTCCAATCAGAATTAAAAAGTTGAAACTTAATACAAATATAAAAGAAAATACACACGTACGTCAGGTTACAACCAATCTCGGTTTCTCGTCGAGGAATATGCAAACCAAGAAGTCGTATAAGATGTTATTGTGAAAGGTTAAAATTATTACTTAAACAATTTGCCTCTATATAATCAATCATAGAGTGCTTCTCTTTCCCCATACTTTAAATTTTAGGATTTTCAAAAGGGGAGGAGTCTGTCTAAAATTTTTACTTTTTAGGGAGAGGCATCTTAAAAAAGTTTGAGAATCTGCTTTAACACATCAAATAGTCCAATGAGAATTAAAAAGCTGAAACTTATTGCAAATATGAAAGAAAATATGCACAGACGTCAGGTTACAACCAATATCGGTTTCTCGTCGAAGAATATGCAAACCAAGCAGTCGTATAAGCTGGTATTGTGAAGGGTTAAAAAATTATTTAAACAATGTGCCTCTTATACGTGAATGCTTCTCTTTCCCGGTACTTAAAATTATAGGATATTCACAACGGGGGGAGGGTGTAGAAAGATTTTCACTTTTTAGGGGGAGGCAGCCTAAAATATTTGATAATCACTGCTCTAATACAACAAATGTTCCAATCAGAATTAAAGAGCAGAAACTTACTACAAACATATAAAAGAAAATATACACATATGTTAGGAAACAGCCAATCTCGGTTTTTCGCTAAGGAATATGGAAACAAAGCAGTTGTATAAGCTGGTATTGTGAATGTTTATAGGAGTTACACACACACACACACACACACACACACATATATATATATATATATATATATATATATATATATATATATATATATATATATATATATATATATATGTGTGTGTGTGTGTGTGTGTGTAAACACATACAGATATCCCTGTACTTTATTTACGTAATTTTGGAAGATTTATAATCAGCTCTTATTGGTTTTTCCAAATCTTGGTGCAACAAATAACTACTTGTTTTAATTAATTGATTTACTTTGATCCCGTAATCAAACTCAAGACGTCGGTCGTAGACAAAACTTCACATACATTTCATCATATTCCCTAAACATCGTATTCCAGACAACACCGCCTGCAAAATATGTCAAGGATATTACTATGTCATCCAAGAGAGAGAATAGTGGTCATGCAGATTTTGAGACGCCCTCAAAATATTGCTTTAACACATAGATACTCAATGGGGTACTACCACCCCGGAGGGCGTTGAGAAGATGCTAAGGTGATGTGAACTTCTTTTTGGTTGAAGGCGAACATGTCTTGGGCCGTAATTTTGAAACGAACGTTAAGAAACTGTCTCTGAATTATTAAGATCAACTATCCCACTGATATAAATTCCTCTAATTTATTTAATCATAATGATTTTTTGAGTAAAATATGTTTAGCTATATAACTAAGTGAGAATTAACATTTCATAACATGTTTTCTTTTTGTTTTATCCATTTTAATTTGAACAAATTGAATACAATTATTGAGCATTTACACAATTATTGGCCAAAGTATTGAGGTAAACCATAAAAATTTGGGGTGTCAATTGATGGAAAAAAAGTATTTAAACAATTTGCCTCTTATAACTGAGTACTTTTCCATTTCGATTCTTTAACCCATAGACCGGCTAAGTCGATGGAGGTTCGACAAAGCGTTCTTGTTCATAAACCGACTGGCCGACTCGTTCATCTCGTCTATTCTTATTTCGGTATGACCGATACCCCTCGACGGTGGTGGTCTGTTTAAAATTTGTCACGCCTTGAACTTGTCGTCAAACTATTCAGGGCTTTTTTCCACTTTCAGTGTAATACACTGAAGTTTTCATCGCACCTGCTCCCCTCTATTCAAGAGATCTTGCACTTCCCGAGCGGTGGACAGTGGACTCAGAATGGATTGCTGTTTTTCTTCGGAAATGAATAAAGCTTTTATGGACAAATATTTTCAACAAGAATAAAGGGTTTTATTTTAAATACAAAAATATGTAAATGTGTAGTGTTAAAGTTAAGTACTAAAGTTCTTTTGAAATCACTTGAGAAAAGCATATCATTCAGAAATGGTTCGAACAAAAACCAATCCATCCCACGTGTTGCATTGTTGCTGACTGCTTATTATTTTATCCTCTCTTGGATGCTAGTGCGAATAGGATTTTATAGACAGATTTTTTAGTTAATTACCTGTGTGTAGTTCTATTTAATTATCGGATTCCAAGTAAAGAAAAGGAAGAAAATAATATACATGCAGAAAAATTAAATAAACATAATTTATTAAGACAAACATAAACAAAATTTATTAAAACAAACATTAATTCTGAAACAAATATACTCAGATTGATTAGTTATATTGCCTTATTTCTCACTTAATTCTGCAAACTCGTCAATTAGTTTGTCATAATTAATAGAGTTTTTTAATAACACTTTTTCTACATAAAGTAATAATAAACTATTTAATTTTTGTTGGCCTAATGTAGATCTTAAAAAATTTTTATTCTCGCCATTACTGAGACTGATCTTTAATTGCTTGCATTGCTTATTGGAAGGGTTAAATAAATTCCGATAATTATATTTAAATTAGAGAATTTTACAATTGTATTATTTTCCTGAATAAAGGACCAAATGGATGCAGGCTAAATAATATTTTTTTTTAATTTATAAAAGTCTTAAAATGTTTCGGTTCTGCTAGGTTTAAATCTTGTTTATAACATTTTAATTCCTTTATTGAAAAGTCACTAACATTACTATCATGAAAAATTGTTTTGAATTTATTGTTAATAGTTTGATATCCCTCAGATCTCTTTTTAATCTAAAGAATACGACAAAAAATATTAACTATTCAAAAAATATCAGTGGAAAAGAACATTTTAAAAATGTTCTTTTCCACTGAATCTTGTTTCCTGTTCTGGAATTTCACATAAGATGCAATACGTCCAGGAGACACTGAGTTTTAATAGCTACGTTTAACTTTTTAAACACGTTCTGACGTTCATAGTAAAGGCATGATAAGCACAAGGCTCGATCATATTTACGTACATCAACACTCTCTGGCTTGGATGCATAATCACTGGAACGCTCATCCCCACTGATCGACCTTATCAATCAACGAATCGGGATAATTTGGATTTGTTTCCTCAATAATTATGAATATCACGTTTTTCAGTGAAATAAAAATAAAAATTATAAACCTAATTTTCGAGCCTCAAAAATTACGGGCCCTAGGCACCTTTCTAGGTTGTCTAAGCCTTAGTTTGCCACTGTCTACAGGACGATAATCTAAAGTAGCAAGAACTACTTTTATGAGTAAAGACTTGTATAGAGCAGTTACCTGAATATACTTCCTTTATAGGTGGGTTTTATACAAAAGTGCTATAAACAAACTTTTTTATGTGACTCACTCGTACAAATTGTAAAATTTTAATGTAATATAAATGTAAATTATATTACAATTTGACATAAATAAAATAGAAGTGTCTAACTATAATTAAAGTTTTAAAATAGAATATAAATTTCTAAGCCGAGTCTTTATGTAAAAAGATAAAAATGTATGGATTTTTTTTTCACTCAAATAGTGTATGGGTGGGGTTTGAACTCCCAACTTCTCCCTTTTGTGTGCCACTGATGGCGATTTTTCCTTAACTCGAAATATACCATAACCGATAAAATTATCGTTAACCCCTTCCCTGTTTTGCCCGTACGCTGTAAGGCCACAGCTTTTGGTCCATTACTGATTTACCGGTACGGTGTACGCGCAAACTAATTTTCTATTTCGCTTGCACTGTTTCGGCGGTATTTTTTCCAACTTTAGTAACACATTATTCGTATAGATGGCCAGTAAATGATAGTTTGCAATTTATTGTAGTTTCTACTCTAATTAGTTCAAAAACTTGTTTTTTTTTTTTTTTTTTTTTTTTTTTTTTTTTTTTTTAATCAGAAGACGAATTGTTATCTTTTAGTGTATAGCTTTCTGGTTATATTTTACTAACCGCCTGATAATTTTATTGATGTAAGAGTTGAATAATATATTTTTACTTTTAAATAATGGATAATTCAGAGCGTATGGAGCTAATTTCTTGTGATTCGAACTGTGACTCGGAATCAGAAACTGAATTATCTGTAAATGATAGTAGCAAAAGTTTACTAGATGACCTGGATAGTAGTGACTGGGACGTAGTACAGATGGAATTAGTCAAGCAAGACTTTTTTTTTTAAATTAATTGTGATAATCCTTCGGGTCCGCCTCCTAGATTTGCTTTCACTGGAATTCAAAATATTAACTTGGATATCGATGAGACTAAAAGTAAACTTCAGTTTTTGATGCTTTCAAAGAAAGAAACAAATTGTAATAAATGCTTAAAAATTATTAGAAATGTTAATTTTAATATCATATCTTTACTTAAAAATGTAAATTAAACAAAAAAATGCAATAAAAATATGTGACATTTTTTTTTTGACCGAATTCTGAAAAAAAAAATGAAACTGTCAAAGGGTTAATGTATGTGTAAAAAATGCGATGGATAGTGATTTAAAAAAGAAATAAAGGAAATAGGTATGTATTAAGTGAATAAAATAAATAAATAAAAAAAGAAATGAAAGGAAAGAAATGGTATGTACTAAGTGAATAAAATTAATAAAAAAAAGAAAAGAAATAAATAAAAGAAATAGGTATATATTAACTGAATAAAATAAAGAAAGAAAAGAAATAGGTATATATTAGGTGAATAAAAAAATAAATAAAAGAAATAAAAGAAAATTAAAGAAAAAAATAAAAGAAATATGTATGCATTAAGTGTTGGTATGTTTAGTAGTAACAACTTAAATTAAAATATTGACGAAATCATATTCGACAGAAATGATTTCATCAATAGGTATGGATAATGGGTAGAGTAATTGGATAAAAGGATTTTTTCCCAAATTTTAGAATCCTACACCGCAACATTTACTTACGATTATTAGTTCTTTCTAACCTAATGCAAACATATCTGACTTTCGCCTGACGTGATACCTCTGGCGGGATTGGCACACAGCACAAGACAAATTTCTAAAAATATATTTCTAGAGGGAGATCAGCTTCATCTGTTTAATGAATGTGGCCTTAAATTCAACAACATCATCTTCCAGCTTGGTTCATTGGAAAGAACATGTCTTAAACACTTAACGAAAATGAAGTGCGTATGTCGTACTTGGTGCGAGTGTGTGAAAGTTAACAATGTTACACATGCAAAGTTCATAAAATGATCTTTCCTCGCATTTATATCATAAATCCGAGATAATAGTTCTATCATATGCATGCCTTACCTGCAGGAACTTTAAAATATGTTGAACATTTCTGTTAGAATTCTTGTGGAAAAGAAATCATTATATTTACACTGTTTATTTTTATGAAATAGAGTATTGCCATATAACGAATATCTAAATATTGTAGTAGAAAACTTCGTGAAACTTTAAATTGATTTATGAATAAGTAATGTACTATCAAGTGACACTGAATAATTTTTATGCATATTAAAACATAAAGTTTGTTCTGCTTACGTGAATTTAAGTCTGAAATAACAACTTGATTATACCACTGAATACTACCACAACTTTGCCAGAAATGAAGAATTGGTCAGAATTAAAGGAAGTTTACCCAAACTGTAAAAATAAAGACCAGTGGATAAAAAAATCCTTTAAATAAAAAAGACATGTAGGATAAAATTTTAATGTAATTTACATCCTTGAAGAAACCAGATGTATTCTACTTCATCAGTGATTTCAGTAACATCACTAGTCATGTTTTCATATCTCTTTTCTTCAAAGAATAAAATTTGGTTTGGTTTGTAGTGGAACATTCTATTATTTTGTTCATATGAGCTAATGAGGCCAGAACCTACTGCTTAAAGCCTAATTCGAACGGCTATGAACATCGACCCAGGCAGTGGAATTCGAACACGAGAACTCCAGTCCCGAAGACAACACGCTGCGAATCTGTAATCATTCGGCCTGAAGAATGAAGATTTCCTCCAATAACTTTAAATTGTGGATATTTTATTAGAACTTCCAGGAGACTGACTCATATGTATTTCTCACATCGTCTTCAAATGATTTAGGAGTTTGCTATAATATTGAAAAATAACTGTAAAAATTTACCTTTTTAAAAAGCATCAATCAAAACCATTGAAATACACCACCATAAATGCAAAGCTATTATAGATTCCTCACTTGGAGGCAACCCCCTCCCTCCTTTTTTTTACGTCAAATTCTTATTTTTAAAACTGTTCTGATGTCCCTGGACAAAAAATATTTTTGAGTTTTTCTATCCCTAAACTCTTTACTCCTTAGTTACTGTGTTACGAACTCATGAATTCACCATTCTATCCCCAAATTTCATCTTTTAGTTGTTTTTATGCTCTGCTCGTAGTCAATTTCTCTGCTTACTGTAAGAAATCTCTGGATTAGAGTGATAGGAACAGGCAATCCAGTTGCCCTACCTTCCTGAAGGTCATGAAGGTTCCCTCCCTCCTATAATGATCCACAGCCCTCTGTGAACAAAAGCAAAGTAGCTATGGTCATTATCCTCCAGTTCTCCTGAAACTACTTCTTATCACTTTTATGTTCTGAAGCCTTTTCTTGCCCCTTCTTCTCCTGAATCTTTGGGTAAAAAAAGTAAAAAAAAAAAAGAAATGCTACAAGCCAAACTGGTACTTTAATGCAATTTTTTTTTCCAAAAATTGCAAATGTTTAGTACATGCTTACCAATTTCTTTTTTAAGTAAATGGCATATATAAGCTACGTTTGTTTATGACAAAAGCAACATACATTACTGTTCTGATGTTCATAGCCAAAAAAGTTTTTGTGTTTTTCTACCCTAAACTTTGTGCTCTTTAATTGCTGTGTTATGGACTCACGAATCCACCTTCTAACCCCATCTTTTAGTTGATTTTAAGATCTGCTCGTAGTCAATATCTCTGCTTACTGTAAGAAATCTCTGGATTAGACAGTTCGGCCCAGGAAATCCGGTCGACCTACCATCCTGAAGGTCCTGAAAGATTAACATATTGATTAAAACATGTCCATCTGAAATGTGATTAATGCTGTAAGTGGATTCAAAATAAAACTAATAATAGAGGAATTCCGTGGAGTCGAGAAGTATTGCAGCTAAATTTATTTTTATACACAGTATTGTTCCTAATAAAATGACTTTAATTGTTGTTAAATGATGAGAGTTTTTACTTGAAACTAAAGGGAAACATTTATTAATTATATAAGTTACTGCTTTTACTTCAAAAATGGATGAGCTTCTGAGCATCTCGAATATGAAAAAAATTAAAGAAATACTAGGTTGATTCTTGAGATGACCTACAAGATGATAGGTAAACTGGATTTCCTATTCCGAGCCCTCTAATCCAGAGATTTCTTTCAATAAACACAAAAATGAAGGCCAGCAGAATAAACTATTATGTTGAGAAAATATATAATCTTTTATATATTTTTCTTAATTAAAATTACTCCTCGATTCTTGAGATGCTGCTGCATTGCCCTATCTGTTTGCGTTTTTCCCAGAGTCCTTCTGGTAGTGACATTTTTCACACCTTACATTAGAAAGGAGTGTTCCTCTCATTTTAATAGTGAAAAAAATAAAAACTCTAAGCTGATGGACACAATACATGTCATTACGTTACCTGTAACAGGTGGGGAAACACGGCGTCATTACAAAAGCGAAATTTTTGCCAATTAGTGTATGATTCCGTTAAATGATGTCACACATAGAGGGGGAAAGGAGTATTTGACAAGAGGTGAAGGGGTAACAAAAATTGTGACATCACATATTTTGGTTTAAATTAAAACTTTTAATATCAGCAGATTAAAATTTGAAGTATTTAAAAAATTATCATAATTTGAAGGCATTTTTTTAATGAGGGAAAAAGCAACTTTTACGTAATTATCATTTTTTCACTTATATTTGTTTTGATTCGTAAAACTGCATTCAGTGTAGGTTTTGAGAATGTGGTAACATCATAAATTCTTTACTCCTAATAAAACCTCCCCTGTGACATAAAACTTAATCGGTTTCAGAGGACTTTGCTTTCATAAAAAAATTAAGTTTTAAAGAACAATATATTAAATTCCGTTTAAAATACCTTCAGGAACTTCAGGATGGTAGGTCAACTGGATTGCCTGGGCCGAGCCCTCTAATCGAGAAATTTCTAACAGTAATCAGAAAATGGCAACGAGTAGAAAAGGAAACAACTAAAAGATGAAAAAGGTGGATTTGTGAGTTCATTACACAAAAAATAAAGAGTAGAGAGATCAGGGATAGAAAAAACGCACATATTTCTGCGGCCAGGGACATCCGTACAATTATACGTGAACTTAACAAAGTTAGCATTTTAAAAAACAGAAATAATTGTAGGGAAAAATAAAGAGCAAATAAAAAGCTAAATTTCAAAGGCATCAAAGGTGGTGATGCAACTGGACCCTGTGGGCCGAGCCCGTCAATCCAGAGGCTTCTATCAGTAAGCACAAAAATGACAACGAGCGAAAATTAACACATAAAAGAGCAAAGAGATAGAAGGGTTGATTCGTGAGTTCATAACACAAAACTAGAAAGTAGAAAGTTTAGGGATAGTAAAACATAAATATTTTTTGGCCAGTGACATCCGTACAAAATAAGCCGAAAAATTTTGATTAAGAGTGAGTAAAAATAAAATTTTAAAAATTTTGGAAAAAATAAATTTTAAAATAAATAAACTGTTTTAAAAATCAGATAAAGGCCTAAAAAATAATATTTATTATAGTAATAATTTTTATTGATTTATTTTTGATGTTATAAATTTTTATTTGTTTAGTAATAATGATCTGGTACGAAAGTTTTGAAAATGTGGAAAAAATAAAACACATGTTTTAAAAATAAATAAATTGGTCTAAAAATCCAAAAAGAGCTTAAATAATATTAAATAATCCCAAAAAACAATTTTTAGCAATTTTGAATTAGATTTGAAAATTTTGACTTCGTCGGGGATAGAATCCAAGCTAAATTTATGTTACTACTGCTTTTTAATTATTCTTTTACATTAATATTTTACTGGTATTGTAGTAACATTTCTGTTGTAAAACCTTTACTCTTAATTCATACAAGATATATACACGAATAATTGTTATTGTTATATTAACAGTTGTCATTAAAACACATAGTTAAAGTTTAAAAATAAAATTTGAAAAATTTATAAAGCAGTGCTTTGTTTCAGAAATGCAAATATATGTTCAAGTTATATGATATGAAATATGACAAGAGAGAGGGGATATATTGAAGACAGAGGGGTTAGAGGGATCCAAAATATTGAAACGTGTGAATCATTTATGGACAGCCCCCATGACGTATTCAGGAATAATCTCCATTGGCTTATAGGAGGAAATCTGACCTATGGGTTTATATCCATACAAATATGTTTCATTTAATCTACAAGAAAATAATGTTGACTGTGTGTAATGTATCTGGCAACAGCCAGAATAAAAGAACTCTGTATCAATTGGAATCTGGCAACACCAGATAGAGAGAATTCTGTTTTTGGGTTAAGAACATCAGAACAATAACTTAATGGTTAAAAATGTACATATAACGTGATTTGTGATTTGTGAATAAATATGTTTTCGTGAACATCTGCATCTTATATTAAGGCCCCTAAAACACTACACTGTGATTAAACATCAGTTTGATTATTACTTGTTTGAAACACTGTAAACTATTAAAAGAATTAGAAAAGTGAATCAATATTTAGGTGTGAAAGAAGCGTATAAAATCCTTAACGATTGACGCATGATTCTATACGCAAAGTTTCTGATAACCTATAATTCTCCTGCTTACTAGCGATGACAAAACCTTTAATTTTATTTTGGATTGGGAAGACTGACTGATAATTAAAACATGATTTAAATGTATGACATTAATTGGTATACAGAAATCTCCAAAGGAAGTGCTTATTTTTAAACTCCTGATCCTAGCCATCTGGATAAGAAATCCTGTTCACGTTGATATGAAAATATCATGCATCAGTATGACAGTATGAAATTTTAAGAAATCTTCAGTATTTGAATTAAAACATTTAGTAATTTAGAAATATATGCTCGAGTTCGCTTCCGATAATGACACAAAATACATTCACATAGAGTTAGTGTTGTAAATATCATGAAGTCATCCCTCTCTCAGATATTCGAATAACCCTTCTCATGTTAACTGTAACTGTCTGTATTGTATGTTATTAAGTAGTTGTTATGTTCTATTAAAGTGATGTTGCGTATATAACGTGTTTCAATGATAAACATAAATTGTAACAGTTAGTTATACAGCATTTACACTATTCCAACAATAAAAGGAATATAAAAATTATTTTTATCATACAGACCACATTTTCATTTTTTTTTACAAAGTTTATATAATTTCATGTATTTTTTCGTATTTTAAGACTCAATATACAGAACATTCCCAAGTTACTCACTATCAATAAATTGGCTTCTAATGGCTAAAAGAAAAAATAATTTTTCCTATGCAAGAATCTGCTATTCCTGAGAGCGAGGAATTGCATAAAAGTTTGGAAATCAGGTTTCAGGAGCAAACCAAACGACTCGAATTCTCTATCAGAAATAGCTGCCCATTGTTTCTTATGTTAAGTTTCTATATAGTCGGCTAAACCTAGTACATGATTAATGCTGATAATTTTGGAGAAACTGAAAAGTAAATTTAGGAGAGAATTTCGGAAGAGTGGGGAAATTAATTTCTCTCTGAATCTGTTTAGTTCTATAGCAACTTGGGGATTTAAAGATTTGCTGAATAGCAATGCTGTGAGCTGAGAAGACAGATTTTATGTGTTAATTGGCTGCGAATTACAATGCAGAACTCACGTAGGTTAAAAGTTGATGAAGGTAAGATTTATAAATGAGCAATCTATTTAAGCATAATTTTCAATTTCTAGCAAATTATTAAAAGAAACCGGTGGATTGGTGGACTTAAATTATACGCTCTAGCGGTGTACAGGGAAATGAGGTAAAACAACTTTAGAAGTGTCTTATTACAAAATTGTGAATTGGCTAACTACAGGATTTATACAGAATGTCAGAATGGTGGAGATTCTTGAATTTATAATCTCATTATATTTCAAGGCGTCAGGGCACTATTATTTGAACATTTCAGATATTGTCAGTATGCATCTCTCTTTAATTAGCAATGACTTAAGAAACTGAAAAAAAAATTCCTCTCTATCCTACAGAAAGATTTATGGCAATACAAGCATTGAGATGAATAAAATATACAGTTATTTATTACAGTTAAAAATTATTCTTTCCTTTGAATACCGCCAAAGGTAACTTGCCATAAAATTATATATACAGAATGTCAGAATGTTGAAGGTTCTTTAATTTATAATTTACATTATATTTCAGGGAGTAAGGGAACTATTATTTGAACAATTTAGATATTGTCAGTATGCATCTCATTTTAATTAACAATAACTGAAAAAACTGAAAAAAAAATTTCATCTCTATCTCAGAGAAGATTTGTGGCAATATAAACTTTGAGATGAATATAATGCACAGTTATTTATTACAGTTAAAATTATTCTTTACCTTCAAGACCGCCAAAGGTAATTTGCAATAAGATAATTGTTGAAAATATCTTAAAACTTGTGCACTTGAGAATAGTTAAACTCAATTTAAAAACTTTTAACTTACGAAGAAAGAGATGGAAATAAAATGCTAAAATTAACAGAATAGATTTATTTTTTCTTTATCCCCAAAGTTCTGGTTAGATTCTTGCCTTTAGAGAGGGGTTATAAATCGATTAAATATGATTAAATTTAGGATATAATATAAGCTAGATAAGAAGTAAAAATGAGATTAATATGCTATTAAAAGCGATTAAATGCTATTAAATATGATAAATTTAGGATATAATATAAGCTAAATAAGAAGTAAAAATGAGATCAATATGCCATTGAAAAAAATAAATGCCATTAAATATGATTAAATTTAAGATATAGTATAAGCTAGATAAGAAGTAAAAGTGAGATTAATATGCTATTAAAAGAAATTAAATGCAATTAAATATGATTAAATGAGAGTAAATGTATCATAAAAGTGAGTAAAATATAGAAACATTAGCTCAGAATCTTAAATCGGATTCTTACACAGTATTAGTAAAATTTCAAAGAATTAAATGGGAGGGGCCAATGCTACCTCATTAGAAGAAAAAAATACTTGACTTTTTAAGTTCTCCTATTTAGAATTTAAAAATTTTGATAACCTGGAGAGTAATAAAATCAGAGGAGGGACTTAATATTCCCAAGAAACATAAGTTTAGGGGGGCTAAAACTAAAAAAAAATTGAAAATGTGGGATGTATATTTGTACTGCAATATTGGTGTCAGAAGCTATGATATTAGAAGTATATATTGTATACCCACAGAAAGATTGGTGGTAATATAAACTTTGTGATGAATAAAATGCACAGTTATTTATTACAGTTAAAAATTATTCTTTACGTTGCATACTTTCAAAGGTAATTCGCCATAAAATTATTTTTGAAAATATCTTAAAATTTATGCACTTGAGAATAGTTAAACTCAATTTAAAAACTTTTAACCTACGAATGAAGAGATGGAAATAAAATGCTAAAATTATCGGAATAGATTTATTTTTCTTTTATCTCCAAAGTTCTGGTAAGATTCTTGCTTTTAGAGAGGGGTTATAAACATGTCAAACAGAAAATTACATTAAACAGGGCAAGATTTTCAATTAATTTTATGCATCAAAGTAGAAACACCTGGTCCAGCTAGAAGGAAGGCGGTTTATTTAATTTAAATAATCAATTCAAGACAAAGGAGAAAAATTTGATTAATTAATCTGAATTCGCTTTCAAATACCTCAGGAGAAACTGATTGAATATTTTTCTATGTTTAGAATTTAGATATGTTCGGGAACTCTCCAAAGAAAAATCCGAATTGGATTTTTGCATTAAGGAAATGTCAACTGAAGTTTTAGATTCTCTATTTGAGAAAAAAAAACTTTAAAACAATATAATTACTTCGAAGTTAAACTTTTTATAAGGAAATTATAAGAAAAGTTAATTTAAGTTGTGCCATTATTTGGGATGTAGATACCTTTTCGTTCATGGTTTTATATCAAGTAATATATAAGAATATTTATGTTTTTATTGTTACAAAATAAATTTAATCTGCCTGTAATGCTGAAGTTTTATGTAAAATTTTTACTTTTTTTTCTAAAATGTTGTTTGGAGCTTTGTTTCTTGTTTTTCTGATATCATTTCAGAAACATACCCTTCTCTTCTCAGATATAGTATTAAATTTTGAAAGAGATTCTTTACTCATAGAAATGCAATGTAAACTTTAAACATATAATGAAAAGTAAAACCTTATTTTTCTACCTACCTTTATTTTGTTTATGTTTGAATACAGCATTATCTTCAGAATTGTAGGAAAATGAAATTTAGGTATCAACGTACTGAGCAAAGGTTTTCTTTTGTCATACAGATGAATAATTGAGATTGTTGTAACCAGTGTTCTTTCTCAAAGGGGAACCACAGTAAAATATATGCTATGGAATTAAAGGAAGACACCTACATTTATTATGTACACTATTTACAAATTAATACATCACTTTCTTAATTTTTAACATGTTTGGTTTTCCTATTCATGAATAGTCTTGGAATTGTATTTATTATCAAAAGATTATGAGACCAGGTAATAATTATGAATATTATTAAGTTTAACTCCAGTAATTACAGTGAGGCAGGCTGGGGCTGTCAACAGGCTGGACGTCGATGCTTGAGTGCGGACGTACATGTCGTCGGTACTGGCGTAGCGGCCGTTTTTTTTCTGGACGCCTGTGCTGGCGTTGATCATACGCATGCGGGTTGGGGAATAGATTGCTGGCCAGGGATTTCTGGCTTACTCACGGGATCTGGATGTCTATCAACTCTTGAACAACGACATCAACTCCTCTTTACAACTTTCTTTCACAACTTCTCACCTCGATTCAACACCCCTTTTTTCTTCTTGAGAATCACTTGTTGGTGAAATTTCCCCACATCTGCATCCCCTGCAGGTGTGCAGGTGGGCTCATTAAAATGGCCCCTTTGGTGAAAGTTGGCATTATTGCTTAGACCTGCCCCCATATCTCAGGGCTACATTACTGTCTGGGCTTGACCGTTACACTTGTGCAACTCCGTGATCTGTAACTCCTCCGCAGGGGTCCCCACTAAAACTCGAAGTCAACAGCTACACCTAAATTCTTCTTGGAAATTTAATCCACAGCTGTGTATGCACGTGCTAACCATCCTGAGAAAGTACATCGATAAGAGATTTTTTTAAATATGGGAAAAAATATAATAAAAGAATTTGTTTTATCTCTAGAACCACGACAGTTCAGATTAGGAGATTATCCTCAATGCAATAATGGCCTAAGTTATCCATCCGCCTGTATTCGAATTTATGAAGCGGTTGGATCTAGAACAGATAGATTCATCCATATTGGATTCTTGATGAATTAGAGTTAGCAAAATTCAAAGCGAGCAAAATTCATTTTCTCCTAAACTATAGATCCGATTCTAAAATAAATTGGTATAAATGTGCTTTATATTACAGCGAAAAATACTATCGTCTTTAAAACTTTCGAAATCTACTCCTTTCTCCCTTTTCGAACGTTTAATGCTATTATATTAAGCCCCATTTTAAGAGCAGGCTATTAAATTTATTAATTTATCACATAATAAAAAGGTAAAAAACGCATTATTCCTAGCATTATGACGTCATTCCTTTAGCCGTCTCATTTAATCATTTCTTATTTTAAATTATTTAAATATTGTCTGCATTATGTTCATACGTTTCATCACTGAACTTAGATATTACGTAAATAATTTTCTTTTATATTTGACTTAAATAATAGAAGATGTAAAAACATGTATTTGAGATATAAATTTTATAAGCATTTTTAATATCTTGATAGATAGGAAATGTTTCATTTTTGAAAAGTAAATAGTATTTATCTGACATAAAAAATAATTTTTATATAATGTAATTTTTTTTTAAACTTTCTTAATGTTCTTCTCTAAATATTCATATTTACTAGCATGCAGCAAGTCATATGATAGGATCAGTAAAATTTTTAATTTTCCAGAATTGTAAAGTACTCTATGAGGCAATTAAGAAAATGGTTTGTTTTTTGGCTGAGAATTATCTTGTAACAAAAATAATAGATTAGTTATGTGATAATTTTAAATTTAATCATCGATTATTTTTGTTACAAGATAATTCTCAGCCAAAAAGCAAACCATTTTCTTATTTGCCTCATAGGGTACTTTACAATTCTGGAAAATTAAAAATTTTACTAATCCTATCATATGACTTGCTACATACTAGTAAATATGAATATTTAGAGAAGAACATTAAGAAAGTTTTTAAAAAAATTACATTATATAAAAATTATTTTACTATGTCAGAGAAAATATTATTTACTTTTCAAAAATGAAACATTTCCTATCTATCAAGTTACTAAAAATGCTAATTAAATTTATATCACAAATACATGTTTTTACATCTTTTAGTTGCATAAAAGAGGAAAACAGTTGGGTAGAGTTAATTGTCATTTTGCTCTTTTTGTGTATTTTTTAGTATTTTTCAAAAGTAAATGGACAGAATAATTAAATGAAAGTAATTAATATATGTAAATGGATTAATGGATTATATGTACCGAACACATGTTTTAACATCTTTTAGTTGCATAAGGAGAAAAAGCGTAGGACACATTTAATTGTTAATTTGCTGTTTAATTATAAATACATTAATGTAACAAGGAAATAAAATAATGAAAGTGATAAAGTGATGGTTATGAAATTATATAATAGTAATAATAATGAAAACAATTTTCGAAAGTAATAAATTTTCTAAATTTATTTTTAGAACATTGTGTACTTTTGGAGAATAAAACATTAACTAACTATCAAGTTCTTAAAAATACTAATGGTATAATTGAATATATTAATGGACAATTAGAAGCTTTTGCATTTTGCCGTTGCGTAATATAATAAAGTGTAGGATACAGATAATTTTCTATTTAAGCATCTCATATAGTCATTTTTACATATTTTCAAAGGCATCAAAGGTGATGTGGCAACTGGACCATATGGGCCGAGCCCTTCAATCCAGAGGCTTCTGTCAGTAAGCACAAAAATGACAACGAGCGAAAAATAAACACATAAAAGAGCAAAGAGATAGAAAGGTGGATTCGTGAGTTCATAACACAAAACTAGAGAGTAGAGAGTTTAGGGATAGAAAAACATAAAATATTTTTGTGGCCAGTGACATCCGTACGAAAAAGTAGAATAATAGTGATCAAAATCGAAAAAATTAAAAAATTTTTGGAAAAAATAAAAATATATGTTTAAAAATAAATAAATTGTATTAAAAATCCGAAAAGGGTTTAAATAATAATTTTTAAACATAAAAATAACTTTTATTAATTTAGATTAGGTTTTATAAATTTTTGTTTATTAAATAATAATGATCAGAAACGATAAAGTTAAAAATTTTGAAAAAATAAAAATATATGTTTTAAAAATAAATAAATTGCATTAAAAATCCGAAAAGGGCCTAAATAATGATAAATAAACAATTTTTATTAGTTTTTGTCTTCGCCGGGGACAGAACCGTACACCCGACGAAAGAGATGTAGTAACGGCGGAGGCGGGCTAAGCCAACCATAACACACCTTCTCGACAATAAAAATCTAAATAAAAAAATCAAAATAAAATATTTGTAGAATTGAGTTTACGATGTTAAGATTGAAATAATAGGCTCCGCCTTCCGCAGGATCGCAGAAAATCAAAACAGTACGGAGGAAAATAGCAAAATAAACGGAATAAAAAAGATTTAGCGTACGAAAAATGATGTATGGCCAATTTTAATCATTTTAAAACTTTTTTCTTACATTTTTAATATTTTACATAATTTGTGTATTTACTATCCATTTATACTTCGAAACTGGGATGAATATCAACTTTCTGGTTTCAAAATCATAGAGCTCGTAATTAAATTTATTCTTGTTAATATATATTCTGTGTTTTTACATTTATTTGTTTAAAGGCTTTAAAGGTGGTGTGGCAGCTGAACCATATGGGCCGAACCCGTCAATCCAGAGACTTCTATCAGTAAGCACAAAAAAATGGCAACGAGCGAAAAATAAACACATAAAAGAGCAAAGAGATAGAAGGGTGGATTCGTGAGTTCATAGCACAATAACTAGAGAGTAAAGAGTTTAGGGATAGAAAAGCATAAAATATTTTCGCGGCCAGTGACATCCGTACAAAATAAGCAAAAAATAATGAATTAAAATGATCGAAATCCAAAAAATTGAAAATTTTGAAAAAATAAAAAATAAGTGTTTTAAAAATAATTAAATTGTATTAAGTATCCAAAAAAGGCCTAAAGAATAATAAATAAACATAAAAAACAATTTTTAATAATTTGTATTTATTTGTATTATATTGTATTTTATTTACCTGTATTTTTATTCGAATTTTGTTATAGAAGGTATATTATAAACACTGCATAACTGCTTTGAAAATAGTAGAATAAATTTCCTCTTAGAAGAAACTTTAAATGTATTTTTTTTATAAATATAGGAGATAATTTCAGCAATATCGAAAATATTTTAGCAGCATTGGCTTGCACTAGCCACATGATCGATACTATCTCCACGGTTTGTTGCAGGGAATTGACTTTTCGATAAACTTTCCCCCTGCTTCTAAAATAATACGAAACTTATCTGAGTGCAGATATCCAAATCTTGTTATGTCCAAATCTTATTGTCTTTATATCGAATCTTGGGAATCTCATAACTTCTCTAAGTCTTTTTCTTTACATAGTATCTTTGAAAAATTCTGGACTTCAAACTCCCCAGTTCGAAATATATTGCAACACATGTACGTCCACCCGTATAAAATTATTGTAAAAGAGTCAAGGTTTTTTAAAGGCGTTGATCCCACATTATTTCAATTTCTCCGAGATATTCTTTATTTATACTTTAAGGGGGAAATATCAGTTTTAAGTAGCTTTAATTAGAAGATTTTTTTCATGTTTTTATGTTATCATATCTTTTTTTAATTATTATCTTAAATACATGGGAATTTCAGAATTCATTTTCTGTTTTTATTTAATAAGTTTTGAAGAATTCACTTTGTTTCTAAAAAATAAGTTGTTTCTAAATCATAACTTCTTTAAGTCTGTTTCTTCACATAGTATCGCTGAAAAATTCTGAACGCCAAACTCCCCAGATCGAAATATATCGCAACGAATGTACGTCGACCATATTAAATTATTACAAAAGCCCCAAGGTCTTTTAAAGACGTTGATCCCACATTATTTCAATTTATCTGTGATATTCTTTATTTATACTTTAAGGGGAACTATCACTTTTAAGCAACTTTAATTAGATTTTTTTCATGTTTTCATGTTATATATTTTTTAATTATTATCTTAAATACATGGGATTTTCAGAATTCATTTTCTACTTTTATTTAATTAGTTTTGATGAATTCACTTTGTTTCTAAAAAATAATTTTTTATAAATCATAACTTCTCTGAGTCTGTTTCTTATCATGGTATCGTTGAAGAAATGTGGACTCCAAATTCCCCAGCCCGAAATATATTGCAACACATGTACGTCGACGCGTATAAAATTATTGCAAACCCCCAAGGTTATTTAAACTCGTTGATCCCACATTATTTCAATTTCTCTGATATTCTTTATTTATACTTTAATAGGACATATCACTTTTAGGAATATTAATTAGAAGATTTTTATCCGAGTTTTCATGTTATCATATCTTTTTTTAATTATTATCTTAAATACATGGGATTTTCAGAATTCACTTTCTACTTTTATTTAATTAGTGTTGATGAATTCACTTTGTTTCTAAAAAATAAGTTGTTTCTAAATCATAACTTCTCTGAGTCTGTTTCTTTTCATGCTATCGTTGAAGAAATGTGGACTCCAAACTCCCCAATCCGAAATATGTTGCAACACACGTACGTCCACCAGTATAAAATTTTTGCAACCCCTCCCCCGGGATTTTTAAACTCGTTGATCCCACATTATTTCAATTTCTCTGATATTCTTTATTTATACTTTAATAGGACATATCACTTTTAGGAATATTAATTAGAAGATTTTTATCCGAGTTTTCATGTTACCATATCTTTTTTAATTATTATCTTAAATACATGCGATTTTAAGAATTCATTTTCTGCTTTTATTTAATTAGCTTTGATGAATTCACTTTGTTTCTAAAAAATAAGTTGCTTCTAAATCATAACTTCTCTGAGTCTGTTTCTGATCATGGTCATAGATAAACGCACTTTCTTAGTCTATGATCATGGTATTGTTGAAGAAATGTAGACTCCAAACTTCCCAGTCCGAAATATATTGCAACACATGTACGTTAACATTATAAAATTATACACACAAAACCCCCAAAGTTCTTTAAAGGTGTTGATCCACATTATTTCAATTTCTCTGTGATATTCTTTATTTATACTTTAATGGGACATATCACTTTTAGCAACTTTAATTAGAAGATTTTTTTTCACGTTTTCGTGTTATCATATCTTTTTTAATTATTATTTTAAATACATATGATTTTCAGAAATTATTTTGTACTTTTATTGAATTAGTTTTGATGAATTCACCTTTTTTTCTAAATTATAAGTTGTTTCTAAATCATAACTTCTCTGAGTCTGTTTCTTATCATGGTATCGTTGAAGAAATGTGGACTCCAAACTCCCCAGTCCGAAATGTATTGCAACACATGTACGTCGACCCGTATAAAATTATTGCAAACCCCGCAAGGTTTTCTAAACTCGTTGATCCCACATTATTTCAATTTCTCTGTGATATTCTTTATTTATACTTTAAAGGGACATATCACTTTTAGCAACTTTAATTAGAAGATTTTTTTCATGTTTTTATGTTATCTTATCTTTTTTAAATTATTATCTTAAATACATAAGATTTTTAGAATTCATTTTCCACCTTTATTTAATTAATTTTCATGAATTCACTTTGTTTCTAAAAAATAAGTTGTTTCTAAATCATAACTTCCCTGAGTCTGTTTCTTAGCATGGTATGGTTGAAGAAATGTGGACTCCAAACTCTCCAGTCCGAAATATATTGCAACACATGTACGTTAACATTATAAAATTATACACACAAAACCCCCAAAGTTCTTTAAAGGTGTTGATCCACATTATTTCAATTTCTCTGTGATATTCTTTATTTACACTTTAATGGGACATATCACTTTTAGCAACTTTAATTAGAAGATTTTATTTCACGTTTTCATGTTACCATATCTTTTTTAATTATCTTAAATACATGGGATTTTAAGAATTCATTTTCTGCTTTTATTTAATTAGTTTTTATGAATTCACTTTGTTTCTAAAAAATAAGTTGTTTCTAAATCATAACTTCTCTGAGTCTGTTTCTTAGTATGGTATGGTTGAAAAAATGTGGACTCCAAACTCTCCAGTCAGAAATATATTGCAACACATGTACGTCGACCCGTATAAAATTATTGCACCCCCCCCAAGGATTTTTAAACTCGTTGATCCCACATTATTTCAATTTCTCTGTAATATTCTTTATTTACACTTTAATGGGACATATCACTTTTAGCAACTTTAATTAGAAGATTTTTATCCGAGTTTTCATGTTACCATATCTTTTTTAATTATTATCTTAAATACATGGGGTTTTAAGAATTCATTTTCTGTTTTTATTTAATTAGTATTTATGAATTCACTTTGTTTCTAAAAATAAGTTTTTTCTAAATCATAACTTCTCTGAGTCTGTTTCTTTTCATGCTATCGTTGAAGAAATGTAGACTCCAAACTTCCCAGTCCGAAATATATTGCAACACATGTACGTTAACATTATAAAATTATACACACAAAACCCCCAAAGTTCTTTAAAGGTGTTGATCCACATTATTTCAATTTCTCTGTGATATTCTTTATTTATACATTAATGGGACATATCACTTTTAGCAACTTTAATTAGAAGATTTTTATCCACGTTTTCATGTTACCATATCATTTTTTAATTATCTGAAATACATGGGATTTTAAGAATTCATTTTCTGCTTTTATTTAATTAGTTTTGATAAATTCACTTTGTTTCTAAAAAATAAGTTGTTTCTAAATCATAACTTCTCTGAGTCTGTTTCTTATCATGGTATCGTTGATGAAACGTGGACTCCAAACTCTCCAGTCCGAAATACATTGCAACACATGTACGTTGACATTATAAAATTATTGTAAAACCCCCAAGATTTTTCAAACGCTTTAATCTCACATTATTTCAATTTCTGTGTGATATTCTTTATTTATACTTTAAGAGGACAGATCACTTTTAAGCAACTTTAATTAGAAGGTCTTTTTGACGTTATCATGTTATCATATCTCTTTTTAATTATTATCTTAAATGCATAGTATTTTCAAAATTTTTTCTCCACCTTTATTTATTAGTTTTAATGAATTCACTTTGTTTCTGAAAGATAAGTTTTTCTACATCAAGACATCTCTGAGTCTGTTTCTTATCATAGTATCGTTGAAGAAATGTGGACTCCAAACTCCCCAGTCCGAAATATATTGCAACAGATGTACGTTGATTGTATAAAATTATTGCAAAACCCCAAGGTTTTTTAAAGGCGTTGATCAAACATTATTTCAATTTCTCTAAGATATTCTTTATTTATACTTTAAGGGGACATATCACTTTTATGCAACTTTAATTACAAGATTTTTTTTTGACGTTATCATGTAATCATATCTTTTTTTAATTATTATCTTAAATACATAATATTTTCAGAATTTATGTTTCACCTTTGTTTAATTAGTTTTAATGAATTCAGTTTGTTTCTAAAAGATAAGTTGTTACTAAATCCTAACTTAATAAAAAAAATTAGTTTCCATAACTTATCCTCCAACCCTCATTATACGTATCCTACTTTTATCAGATAATAACATATTAAACATTACATTCGATGGTTATAAATAGTAAATAAATGGTAATATAAATAGCAAATTGAATAACACTTTTTAAAATATTAAAATCATTAATAATATAGAAATATAAATTATATAAATTATATAAATAAATATAAATTATATAAATTATATAAATAAACATAAATTATATAAATAAATATAAATTATATGAATTTAATAATGTTTTATGCTTTATAGATGAGACTGATATATCAAGTTTTGTTACTAAGGAAATTTAATTAAATTTTTATTTGTTTTGTGTAAAAATAACTCTTGTTAGTAATAAATAGTGGCACAAAATAATTCTCAATCTTTAATCAACATTTAAAGTGAAGTATTTTTGTTAGAATTCCTTGGCAACATTTACTGATGCCTTAAATCATTTTCGTATACATCCTCTCTAATTTTTCTAACTTTAACTTTACCCTTCCACTCCAATAGATGGCGCTACAAAGACCCTTGCTACATCTCGATGCGTTTAAATAAGAATCGTATCAAATATTAAACTTCCGTAAACATTTTTCGCTTGTAATTTTAAATGTTTATTAATTGTTGTAGTACCGTGTATTATTATAACGAATCCTAATCTTGTAAATACTTAAATATTCGTATTTAATTAATGTAGTACCCTATCTGCTTATTATTTTCGTAACTGTAATTCCCATCCACTATTGGATCGTGTATTATTAAACCTAGTTTATTTTTAATTTTTAAATTTTTATTTTATTTTAAATTAATATTACTAAGGAAAAGGTTTGTAATTATAACGCTTGTATTTCAATAGCCATTATTCCGTCTCTTAATAATGATTGCATCCTAAAAATTTCCCGCATCTAACAAAGCACTCTATAAGGGATTGCAACATTGTTACCACTGGTAGGTTCTTATGCCTAATTTTTTGTATTTTGCTGCTATTTTTAGGGAAGTACTGTTTTTTGTTCTTTTAGGCTATTTTTTCTCAGTATAATTTTTTTTCAATATTTTGGGTTACTTATTATTCCGCTACTTTGCTCTCGCTTATTTTGTATTCTGTGTAATGTTCTGTCTTGTTTTATGTTATTACAAAAATTGAAAAAGGCTTAATACAAATTTTAAAATTTTGTAAAATACAAAAATATATCTTTTTGTTAGTGCCGTCACTTTTTGCCTATTTTTAATATTTTTTGTACCAAGTTGCATTTGTTATAATCCCTTTAAATTTTTTTTGTGTGTATTTATGTATTTTCTGAGCTTCACATTCTATTGCATACTATGCATTGCTGTTAACTATACCTACTGGTTTTAACGTCTAGGATGCAGTGCCAGTAGTGTACTTCAGGAAAAAGAGATTTTTAGATTATATACATTTAATCTTACACTATTTACAGGAACTAATACAATGCATTAGCACAGTGAACAGCATCGCTCACATTCACCATATCACGTGGAATGATCTTACATGTTGCCAGATTCAACAGATACATTTTACATTTGCCAGGGGCAACAGATACATTTTACATTTTAATAAATGAGTGGCTTGACGCTAGTACAGCCACCCCATCCTCCTTCCTGGGAAAAAGAAATTTTGTTAAAATTTTTAAGAAACAAAATCTTGATACTTAGCAGGGAAATGCACCCTCCGACCAGCACGAGTACGTGTCGGTAATTTTTCAGGCATAGATTTTTGCTCTTTTTCCAAAGGCATGGGAGATGATGTGTTGACCAAAGGAGATTCAACTTTACTTCTAGGAGTTTCAAGACTGTCCGGCAAAAGGTGAGCTGGTTTCAATCTGTCGATAGTCACCGTCACTTGTCGCTTTCTTGTTATCCTTACATATAACGACATTTGTTAATTTTAATGTAATCTCATCTTAGTATATCTTTGCATTTAACGAAGCACACTGTAAATGATATCTCATATGCTCACCACTGGGGATACGACTGTCAGTCAGTCAAGGAGCCCCAAAACAACTTGCTACTTGGAGACTTGGAGTGACAGAACTTTGTAGGGACCTGTGTAGGGTGGCGACAAGGATGGATATACAGCATCCACTCGCAGGAAAACATGTGAACAAACATCGAGATCTTTGTACACAAAGATAGATCTTGCAGAGTGGTTAGTTGTCGGAGTTGGTCGCAGTTGCTGAATATGACCTTTTAGCTTTCTTACGAAACCATTCTCCGTAGATAGTGGTTCGTGCTGGACGAAGAACTGGGAAGGTAAACAAAGATTTTCACCCTACACTATTTCAGCCGGGGAGTACTGCAGATCCTCTTTGTATACCGTTCGAAGACCAAGTAGAACAGCAGGCAAAGCTGCTACCCAGTGCACTGAAGTGTGGCACATAATAGCTGCTTTCAAGGTTCGATGCCATCTCTCAGTTGCACCATTCGCCTGGGGAATGATCTTACATGTTGCCAGATTCTACAGATACATTTTACATTTGCCAGGTGCAACAGATACATTTTACATAGTCAAGGTTCAAGTCTAATTATCCCCTAATTAGACAATACGTTGGTTATTCATAATTTTTTATAAGAACGTTCTCACCTCCTCACCTGCTTGTGAGCTGGAGTGTATTAAATTTTTGCTGGGATTACTTTTTGCCTAGAGGCCTTAATTGATGTTTTGATCAGTTTTAGTTTCGGAGGTTAAAGTGAGGACTTTCCACTTCTCTTGGTACTCCGTTAAACCCAAGTACTTTGACGTTGACCTTTGTTAGTACTAGCGATTCGGCTTTTAGCCCAGGTACTCTATACAACCTTCCATTCTGTTCTGTTTTTTACGAACTATCAGTCTATAAGTAGTTAAATGATACATAAATAAACTTAAAAACCCCTTTTTATTTAAATTTTAATGATTAATAATGTGTATGCATAGATATACAGAAGAAAATTTGTTTAATGACTGATGCAGCAGGAATACTAACATAAAATAATGTTCAAACTATATAATTAACATTTAAAAGGAAACATTATTTTTTAAACTTTCGTGAGTGAACTTTTCTATGAGCTGTCAGTCTACATCTAGGTTTCAAAGATAAGGAATAAAGACAGTTGAGAGCGATATGATATTCCGCCCCTTTGTGTTATTTTACATTCATCCATTATTTTTGACCTGAGTTTTAAAAATGCTTTTTAACTATCGAAAATCTATCTCAGAAATGACGTGTGAAGGGAATTTCATGGAAAAGTTTAATAAATTTGCTTTTGTATGTTTAATACTTTTTCAGGAAATTTGTTGGTAAGGTTTGATGTACAACTTGTTTTATCTTGATGTAGATCGATCCCGTAAAGCAAGGGTAGACAACTGAATTGATGCATTTGCATTAAATGGGAATAAAAGTTTGCTGAATCTGATCATAGCAAGAAAGGAATAGTGACAAGGATTTACTGATAACGTACTTCTGTAGCCATTGAGTTAAACTGGCTTAATAGTAATGCGTGTATGTATAATTCATTACAATTTAAAAATAAAATTAACTTTCTTAAAAATTAATAGATTTTAGATATTCAAAATGTAGCTCAATGAAAAATAGTTCTTGAACATTACTTTTTAGCCTGTAGGTGGCTCAATTGTAAACAACCCTCTGCTTTAGCTTTCATTATTGCCACATTGATCTTTTTTTCATTTGGGATATCTGATGTATTCAACTCGTCGTTAATTGAAAGTTTTTTCTTGGTAATCTGATTCTACAATTTCTGAGATTTTAACCAATCAGATTCCAACTCCCACATACTTTGTTTTTTCTAGTACCTGGTTTTCGAAATTTCAAGTTGACCTATTGGAAAGTAATTTGTTTTTGGAAGCAGCCGTTTTTAAGCTATGGATGGCGAATTTGTTATTTGAATAGTTGAATACTTCTCTGCTTAAGCCTTCTGTATTGCCGCAGAGATCTCTTCTTCAGTTGAGATATCTGATGTAATCAACTCTTTATTAATTGAAATGTTTTCTTGGTAATACAATTCTGCAATTTATAAGCTATTAATTAATAAGATTCTAATTCAAATATATTTTGCCTTTTATAGTACCTGGTTTTCGGAATTTCAAATGGACCTATAGGAAAGCAATTTGTTTTTGGAAAGCAGCCCTTTTTAGGCTACAGGTAACGCATTTGTAAATACCCCTCTGCTTGAGCTTTCTGTATTACCTAGGTGATATCTTCTTCATTTGGGATATCTGGTGTAATCAACTCGTCGTTAACTGATTTTTTTTCTTGGTAATCCAATTTTGCAATTTCTAAGCTCTAAACCAATCAAATTCTGACTCACATATATTTTATCTTTTCTAGTACCTGGATTTCGAAATTGCAAACTGGTCTTTTGGAAAGCAATTTGTCTTGAAATGCAGCCCGTTTTAGGCTATAGACTGAGCATTTATAAATACTCCTCTGCTTTAGTGTTCTTTGTTACTGGTATGATTTTCTTTAGTTTGGGGAGAATTTAATATTGTATGAAATGTAAAGAAAAAATTCTATAAGTATGTACAAACCAAATTATTATTTACTACACGAACGCAACATTAAGAGATATTTAACAATGATCGTCAACATTTTATAATAGAGAATATGGACGTTCGATCATGGCACCAGCAAAACACAAAACTGAAAAGAACAAAGTACAATACTGTTGTCAAAACTGTTATTAGATAATTGAGTTGCTATAGTGGTTGGTTGGTTGGTTGCAATGCCATCATACTTTTCTTCAGTTGAGATAGCTGATGTAACAAACTCCTCATTAACTGAAATTCTTTCTTGATAATTCAATTCTTCAATTTCTAATCTATTAAAAAATAAGATTCTGAATCAGATATATTTTGTTCTTTCCAGTTCCAGATTTTAAAAATTTCAAACTGACCTATTGGAAAGCACTATTTATTTATTTATTTTTGAACGCAACCCTTTTAAGCTATAGACGGCACACTTGTAAATACTCTTCTGCTTCAGCCTTCTTTATTTGCGCAGTGATCTCTTCTTCAGTTGGGATATCTGATATAATCAGCATGCCGTTAATTGAAATTTTTCTTTGTAATCCAATTATGCAATTTATGAGTTAACTGTCAGTAAGATTCTGACGCACATATATTTTGTCTTTTCTCGAACCTGGTTTTCGAAATTTCAAACTGGTCTTTTGGGAAGCAATTTATCTCGAAATGCAACCCTTTTTAGGCTATAAATGGCTATAAGGTTGATTTATAATCAGCATCTTGAAATTTAGATGTTAAGGAAGAGTGCTTAATTAGAAACACAAAGATATATTATAGTTGGTAAAGCAGCTGAGTAAGTTACAACCGTGACGGACATCGACAATATACATATGTTGCCAACATTCATTTACAGAAGTTAATATAAACTAAACGATTACAATTCTTTCATCGATATACAAAGTGAACCTTACACGACGCATTTGTAAATACCCCTCTGCTTGAGTCTTCTTTATTTCCGCCTTGATCTCTTCTTCAGTTGGGATATCTAATATAATCAACTCGTCGTTAATTAAAATTCATCTTTGGTTTTCGAATTCTGTAATTTCCAACCTATTGACTGATACAGATTCTAACTTACATGTATTTTTTCTTTCTAGTTCCGAAGTTTCAAATTGGTCTTTTAGTGAGCAGTTTCTCTTTGATAAAATTAATATTTTCCTCAAAATGATCATTTCTTTTAATTTTACACACACATAAATATCATTTGTATATTGTAAGCTCATTCTTACAGACGATATACCCTACAAGGATAAATGGTATGTTCCACAACAATATATTGTATATCCAGTTTTCTAACAAAGCAGTGCGAAAAGGATTTTAAAACCCTTCCGGAGAGAATTATTTCTGAGAACTCGTCATTAATTAAAATTCTTTCTTGGTCTTCGAATTCTGTAATTTACAACCTATTGAATGATACAGATTCTAACTTACATGTATTTTTTTCTTTCTAGTTCCGAAGTTTCAAACTGTCTTTTTAGTGAGAAAACTGTTTCTCTCCGATAACGTTTATATTTTCACCAAAAGGATAATTTCTTTTAACTTTACACACACACAAATACCATTTGTATATTATAAGCACATTTTTACAGGTGAGGTAGCTGACAAGGATAAAGGGTATGTTCCACTATCATATATTGTATATTTATCCTGTTTTCGAACAAAGCATAGCGAAAAGGATTTTGAATCCCTTCCGGAGGAAATTATTTCTGTAAATCTCATTTCTAGCAGCTGGAAAGAAAAGATTTCGTCAAAAAGTGTCACGGAAACTATCCTCAGTATATCTAAGTTATGTTCGCTATAAAATAGTTTTATGAAGGCTTTTAAACTTTAAAACAACCATTATTTAAAAGAAAATTCGTCGTTAAACCTAGGTTACCTTTGAACTCGGAATAAACGACTTGAATTTAATGAAAATGTACACGATATCAACAATATTACGAGTACAATAACAGAAAATAAGACTGATTTCAATATTTTATTTTCAAACAGGCTTTAAAATAATGCCAAAAAAGTTATTTTACTTGAATTTTTTTACTTGTTTTTCATTAGTACCATTTCAAACAAAAACATTTATAAAGATTACAAATAGAGTATGTAATGTTTTGTCTTAGTAACACATTTTAAAGTTCATACACACTATTTCAGTGTTAAATATAAGGAGAAAAAATTCATTATACTATGAGATTTTGCTAAATGCAGTATTAGAACTAAATAGATAAAATTTTGGTTTAATATTCAATATCTCTAGATTATACTGCACTTACCCTCTGCGATATACTGCTCTTCAAAAGAATGTAATCAAAATAGAATGCAATAAATTATATCATTATGTATAATTCATATTATTAAATGATTAACATTTCTAACTGAAGTAAAAGTATTATATACGTTCCAAAATTAATAGTTATTACTTGCGAATTTATGGATGAGTAATGTATAGTAAGTAGTTTTATAGTATTTACAATAAATTACTTTATTGTAAATTATTAATACAATAATTTATTGTAAATAATTATATTATTGTAATAACTAATGTATTGTAATAATTAATTTTACTCAGGGCTTCGAACCAAAAGTGCCGAAGGATGGCCGATTCGTTAGGGGACTGGAATTCGGTACCGGAGTTCGTGGGGTTTGATTCTCACTGTGGCATGGATGTTCGTAGCAGTTCGGAATCGGTTTGAAAAAGTAAGTCCAGGTCTCATTAGTCCTCCTGTTGCAAAAAGTAGACCGCACTCCAAACCAAATCTCAAATCGAACCAAAAGTGGACCGAAAACCGGAAAAAAAACCGTTATTTTGGTCGGCACGAAAACCGGAATTGAATTGAAAAAATATCCGTTTATTTCTGTACGATATATCTTCAGTTATTTCGTTATTATAACCATCTTATCAATATTTTCTAATTTAAAGTCAGCCATATAATTGTCGTCATTACATGTACATTGCATCTCGATTTCCTGTTTTGATGTTATCTAGCACTTTTCCGTTTCATTTTCAAATGGAACTCCTTATAGAAGGCAGATCTGATTTAGTTGAATGTTCAGTTGTCAAATGCGATTTTGGTAATGAATAACAGTGCTAATGCTCGACGTTCTCTGCTCACCGATCGTATATCACATGCTGGTCAATGCTGGGCATGCTGGTCATTTTCAAATGGAGCTCCTTATATAAAGCAGATTTGATTTAGTTGAATGTTCACTTGTCAAATGCGATTTTGGTAATGGAAAACGGTGCTAATGCTCGACGTTCTCTGCTCACCGATCGTATCTCACATGCTGGTCAATGAGCTGGGCATGCTGGTCATTTTCAAATGGAACTCCTTATAGAAGGCAGATTTGATTTAGTTGAATGTTCAGTTGTCAAATGCGATTTTGGTAATGAATAACAGTGCTAATGCTCGACGTTCTCTGCTCATCGATCGTATCTCACATGCTGGTCAATGATTATTTATATTATCCAGGTGAATTGTAGCAAATATGATTCATCCGTTTTCTGTGAAAGGTATGTTTTGAATGTATATAAAGAGCAAAATTAATCTAACAGAAAAAATTTATACTTTAAAAATTTATATTTGAAAATAACTGGGCTGATACAGATGAAAAACACTTGATTTAAATACTTGCAGAGAATGGAATTGCCAATAGCACTTTGTACATAAATCATTCACATTAATCTGTTTTATTATAAAAATTTTTATGCCACATATTACACAGAAATAATTTTAAGTATAAATTAAAAAAAAATGCCATAGAATCTTTTAAGTTTTAGCTTGGTATAATAATTTATTAAATGTGAATTTTAAACTGCTTACCGCTGAAGATTTAAAGATCATACATTTCTTCTTAGAGAGTCCTATACAATATATATGTAGTCCTATATAATTTAATCCAAATAACACAGCTCCAACAGCTGAAAATATTAAGAAAAACAAATAGAAAGAGCATCAAAAAGTTTATAAACCCCTTTCCCCTGTATTACAACCCTAATAAACTAATTCATAAAACAGCTAAAAGAAAACAAATTATTTAAATTTAAATAAGATAGAGGAAAGAATAACAAAATATAACTCAAATTAAAATGTACGTTTGACAGATATACATCCGCTAAACAGAAATTAATAAAATTTTTACTAATATTTACAAGCAATAATGTTACGAAAAAAAAAACAGTTATTAGCAAAACACATAAATACAAAAAATAACAACAAAATGTATCATTTTAAGAAATTTTAAAATATCCGTTAGAACATTTGCTAACAAAAGTAATGAAATTCTTTGGATTTTTCAAAGAAACAAAACTAGAAAATAAAAAAAAAGAATACCAGTTTTTAGCAAACCATGTAAATAATATTCGCAATAAAGTGGTAATAATTCAAACCGTTAAATTCGGTTGACTGGATTTAAATATTGGCCGAATGTCATAATTAATATTTATAGGAATTATTTTTGAAACAAAAATGCTATAAAAGAAGGTTACTTATTAACAAAGCATACAAATACAGTAGTAAAATGTAGCAGAAAGTAATTTTGAAATATCCGTTAGAACATTCGCAAACAAAAAAGAAATGAAATTCTTCAGCTTTCTCAAACAAAAATGCTGGAAAATAAAAAAAGGTCAGTTAATAGTTAACATGTAAATAACATTCACAATAAAGTGTTAATATAAGTAATTCAAACCCTTACTTTCGGTTGATTTTATTAATATACAAATCTCAACAAAGCACAATCGCTTTCAGTCTCAAAATTTTCCAAGTCCAAAACGACAACAGGGAAAGATTTCTGGTAACCGTTTACAATCGCCAACGGATTAGGGCCTTCAATGTTAAGATCACAGACTACATAGAAGCAGACCATCGCCAAGGTCCCAGACCACTGCCAAAGCGCCAATTAGTTCAGATGGTCTGACACCGAGGGCGCGCAAATCTAGCCCGACGACGCATTTGTAAATACCCCTCTGTTTGAGTCATCTTTATTTCCACATTGATCTCTTCTTCAGTTTGGATATCTGATGTAACCAACTCGTCGTTAATTAAAAATTTTTCTTGGTTTTCGAATTCTGTAATTTCAAACCTATTGACTAATACAGATTCTAACTTACATGTATTTTTTCTTTCTAGTTCCGAAGTTTCAAATTGGTCTTTTAGTGAGCAATTTCTCTTCGATAACATTAATATTTTCATCAAAATGGTCATTTCTTTTAATTTTACACACACATAAATATCATTTGTATATTGTAAGCTCATTCTTACAGACGATATACGCGACAAGGATAAATGGTATGTTCCACAACAATATATTGTATATCCAGTTTTCTAACAAAGCAGTGCGAAAAGGATTTTAAAACCCTTCCGGAGAGAATTATTTCTGAGAACTCGTCATTAAAATTCTTTCTTGGTCTTCGAATTCTGTAATTTACAACATATTGACTGATATAGATTCTAACTTACATGTATTTTTTCTTTCTATTTCCGAAGTTTCAAACTGTCTTTTTAGTGAGAAAACTGTTTCTCTCCGATAACGTTTATATTTTCACCAAAAGGATAATTTATTTTAACTTTACACACACAAGCACACAAATACCATTTGTATATTATAAGCACATTCTTACAGGTGAGGTAGCTGACAAGGATAAATGGTATGTTCCACTATCGTATATTGTATATTTATCCTGTTTTCGAACAAAGCAGAGCGAAAAGGATTTTGAATCCCTTCCGGAGGAAATTATTTCTGTAAATCTCATTTCTAGCAGCTGGAAAGAAAAGATTTCGTCAAAAAGTGTCACGGAAACTATCCTCAGTAAATCTAAGTTATGTTCGCAATAAAATAGTTTTATGAAGGCTTTTAAACTTTAAAACAACCATTATTTAACAGAAAATTATTCGTCGTTAAACCTAGGTTACCGTTGATCTCGGAATAAAAGACTTGAATTTAATGAAAAAGTACACGATATCAACAATATTATAACAGAAAATCAGACAATGATTTCAATATTATATTTTCAAACAGGCTTTAAAATGATGCCAAACAAGTTATTTTACTTAGATTTTTTTACTTGTTTTTCATTAGTCCCATTTCCCACAAAAAAATTATAAAGATTACAAATAGAGTATGTAATGTTTTGTCCCAGCATCACATATTTAAGTTCATACACACTATTTCAATGAGAAAAAATTTCGTTATAAGATGCGATTTTGCTAAATGCAGTATTAGAACTACATAAATAAAATTTTGGTTCAATATTCAATATTTCTAGATTATACTGCACTTTTCCTCTGCGATATACTGCTCTTCAAAAGAATGCAGTCAAAATAGAATGCTGTAAATTATATCATTATGTATAATTCATATTATTAAATAATTAACATTTCTAATTGAAGTAAAAGTATTATATACGTTCCAAAATTAATAGGTATTACTTGTGAATTTATGGAAAAGTAATGTATAGTAAGTAGTTTTATAGTATTTACTATAAATTACTTTAATGTAAATTATTAATACAATACTTTATTGTAAATAACTAAACACTTTTTACAATAAATACTTTATTGTAAATAATTATATTATTGTAATAACTAATGTATTGTATTAATTAGCTTTACTCAGGGCTTCGAACCAAAAGTGCCGAACGATGGCCGATTCGTTAGGGTGCTGGAATTCGGTACCGGAGTTCGTGGGTTTGATTCCCACTGTGGGATGAATGTTCGTAGCCGTTCGGAATCGGTTTGAAAAAGTAAGTCCAGGTCTCATTAGTCCTCCTGTTGCAAAAAGTAGACCGCACTCCAAACCAAATCTCAAATCGAACCAAAAGTGAACTGAAAACCGAAAACCGGAAAAAAAAAACAGTTATTTTGGTCAGAACGAAAACCGAAACTGAATTGAAAAAATATCGGTTTATTTCTGTACGATATATCTTCAGTTATTTCGTTACTGTAACCATCTTATCAATATTTTCTAATTTAACGTCAACCGTATAATTGTCGACATTACATGTACATTGCATCTCGATTTCCTGTTTTTATGTTCTCTAGCACTTTTCCGTTTCATTTTCAAATGAAACTACTTATAGAAAGCAGATTTGATTTAGTTGAATGTTCACTTGTCAAATGCGATTTTGGTAATGGAAAACGGTGCTAATGCTCGACGTTCTCTGCTCACCGATCGTATCTCACATGCTGGTCAATGAGCTGGGCATGCTGGTCATTTTCAAATGGAACTCCTTATAGAAGGCAGATTTGATTTAGTTGAATGTTCAGTTGTCAAATGCGATTTTGGTAATGAATAACAGTGCTAATGCTCGACGTTCTCTGCTCACCGATCGTATATCACATGCTGGTCAATGAGCTGGGCATGCTGGTCATTTTCAAATGGAGCTCCTTATAGAAGGCAGATTTGATTTAGTTGAATGTTCACTTGTCAAATGCGATTTTGGTAATGGAAAACGGTGCTAATGCTCGACGTTCTCTGCTCACCGATCGTATCTCACATGCTGGTCAATGAGCTGGGCATGCTGGTCATTTTCAAATGGAACTCCTTATAGAAGGCAGATTTGATTTAGTTGAATGTTCAGTTGTCAAATGCGATTTTGGTAATGAATAACAGTGCTAATGCTCGACGTTCTCTGCTCACCGATCGTATCTCACATGCTGGTCAATGAGCTAGGCATGCTGGTCATTTTCAAATGGAACTCCTTATAGAAGGCAGATTTGATTTAGTTGAATGTTCAGTTGTCAAATGCGATTTTGGTAATGAATAACAGTGCTAATGCTCGACGTTCTCTGCTCACCGATCGTATCTCACATGCTGGTCAATGAGCTGGGCATGCTGGTCATTTTCAAATGGAACTCCTTATAGAAGGCAGATTTGATTTAGTTGAATGTTCAGTTGTCAAATGCGATTTTGGTAATGAATAACAGTGCTAATGCTCGACGTTCTCTGCTCACCGATCGTATCTCAAATGCTGGTCAATGAGCTGGGCATGCTGGTCATTTTCAAATGGAACTCCTTATAGAAGGCAGATTTGATTTAGTTGAATGTTCAGTTGTCAAATGCGATTTTGGTAATGGATAACAGTGCTAATGCTCGACGTTCTCTGCTCACCGATCGTATCTCACATGCTGGTCAATGAGCTAGGCATGCTGGTCATTTTCAAATGGAACTCCTTATAGAAGGCAGATTTGATTTAGTTGAATGTTCAGTTGTCAAATGCGATTTTGGTAATGAATAACAGTGCTAATGCTCGACGTTCTCTGCTCACCGATCGTATCTCAAATGCTGGTCAATGAGCTGGGCATGCTGGTCATTTTCAAATGGAAACTCCTTATAGAAGGCAGATTTGATTTAGTTGAATGTTCACTTGTCAAATGCGATTTTGGTAATGAATAACAGTGCTAATGCTCGACGTTCTCTGCTCACCGATCGTATATCACATGCTGGTCAATGCTGGGCATGCTGGTCATTTTCAAATGGAGCTCCTTATAGAAGGCAGATTTGATTTAGTTGAATGTTCAGTTGTCAAATGCGATTTTGGTAATGAATAACAGTGCCAATGTTCGCCGCTCTCTGCTCACCGATCGTATCTCACATGCTGGTCAATGAGCTAGGCATGCTGGTCATTTTCAAATGGAACTCCTTATAGAAGGCATATTTGATTTAGTTGAATGTTCAGTTGTCAAATGCGATTTTGGTAATGAATAACAGTGCTAATGCTCGACGTTCTCTGCTCACCGATCGTATCTCACATGCTGGTCAATGAGCTGGGCATGCTGGTCATTTTCAAATGGAACTCCTTATAGAAGGCAGATTTGATTTAGTTGAATGTTCAGTTGTCAAATGCGATTTTGGTAATGAATAACAGTGCTAATGCTCGACGTTCTCTGCTCACGATCGTATCTCAAATGGTGGTCAATGAGCTGGGCATGCTGGTCATTTTCAAATGGAACTCCTTATAGAAGGCAGATCTGATTTAGTTGAATGTTCAGTTGTCAAATGCGATTTTGGTAATGAATAACAGTGCTAATGCTCGACGTTCTCTGCTCACCGATCGTATCTCACATGCTGGTCAATGAGCTGGGCATGCTGGTCATTTTCAAATGGAACTCCTTATAGAAGGCAGATTTGATTTAGTTGAATGTTCAGTTGTCAAATGCGATTTTGGTAATGAATAACAGTGCTAATGCTCGACGTTCTCTGCTCACCGATCGTATCTCAAATGGTGGTCAATGAGCTGGGCATGCTGGTCATTTTCAAATGGAACTCCTTATAGAAGGCAGATTGATTTAGTTGAATGTTCAGTTGTCAAATGCGATTTTGGTAATGAATAACGGTGCTAATGCTCGACGTTCTCTGCTCACCGATCGTATCTCACATGCTGGTCAATGAGCTGGGCATGCTGGTCATTTTCAAATGGAACTCCTTATAGAAGGCAGATTTGATTTAGTTGAATGTTCAGTTGTCAAATGCGATTTTGGTAATGAATAACAGTGCTAATGCTCGACGTTCTCTGCTCACCGATCGTATCTCACATGCTGGTCAATGAGCTGGGCATGCTGGTCATTTTCAAATGGAACTCCTTATAGAAGGCAGATTTGATTTAGTTGAATGTTCAGTTGTCAAATACGATTTTGGTAATGAATAACAGTGCTAATGCTCGACGTTCTCTGCTCACCGATCGTATCTCACATGCTGGTCAATGAGCTAGGCATGCTGGTCATTTTCAAATGGAACTCCTTATAGAAGGCAGATTTGATTTAGTTGAATGTTCAGTTGTCAAATGCGATTTTGGTAATGAATAACAGTGCTAATGCTCGACGTTCTCTGCTCACCCGATCGTATCTCACATGCTGGTCAATGAGCTGGGCATGCTGGTCATTTTCAAATGGAACTCCTTATAGAAGGCAGATTTGATTTAGTTGAATGTTCAGTTGTCAAATGCGATTTTGGTAATGAATAACAGTGCTAATGCTCGACGTTCTCTGCTCACCGATCGTATCTCACATGCTGGTCAATGAGCTAGGCATGCTGGTCATTTTCAAATGGAACTCCTTATAGAAGGCAGATTTGATTTAGTTGAATGTTCAGTTGTCAAATGCGATTTTGGTAATGAATAACAGTGCTAATGCTCGACGTTCTCTGCTCACCGATCGTATCTCACATGCTGGTCAATGAGCTAGGCATGCTGGTCATTTTCAAATGGAACTCCTTATAGAAGGCAGATTTGATTTAGTTGAATGTTCAGTTGTCAAATGCGATTTTGGTAATGAATAACAGTGCTAATGCTCGACGTTCTCTGCTCATCGATCGTATCTCACATGCTGGTCAATGAGGAATTTGCACATGTGGGGGATTCGAACAACTTAGTATTTTTTCAGACTCGTAGATTCCAAATATGTTCTCAAAAATGTAAAAAAACTGGGTCCATCATTTAAAAAAATAATTTTAAAGTTAAGAGAAAATCACGTGACATCAAAACGCTCCGTGATTGGTTGTGACGTCATCGTCCACGTTGTCCAATATTTTCTTATTGCTTGTAAACGAGCACTATTTTCCGATTTTGTTTTTGCAAGTTCCTGGAATTTTCTAGCTATCAAAATTTATTTTTATTTAAACCTGAAGGTCTATTTTACCGATCTAGATGGCTTAGTTATCTCAATTTGTCATAACTATCTCTTCTACGCTGATTTACCAAAGGACAGTCAGACAACCTCCCGAAAATTGACAGCATGTCAATGCATCTGTTCTTGGGAAATAAACCCGGATTTTATGGGAGCAGAAATACAGGGAATTAAAACCCAAAGGTATGTAAAATCATTTATATATTTATCCAATTTTACTTAACATGTTTTAATATTTTAATCATGCTAATCATAGCTCTTCTGTTTGTGACATAGACAAGTCAAATATATATATATATATATATATATATATATATATATATATCATATACACGAACATTTGTAGTAGGATGGATTTTTATAAATAGAGATAGATGCAATATATTAAAATAAAAATTAGAGGAGGTATTTATTGCGAGACCGGGACCTTTAGCCTCCGTGTTGCAAAAAGTAGACCGTAGCGCTCCAAAAACTAACCAAAACAAAACCAATTCTTAAATATGTTAAACTTGCTGAAAAGAAATTTAAAATCTTTAAAAGAATTTACTTAATTATTTGTGCTTTTTTAAATAGCAATACAATTTTACTACCTTTAATATTAATGTTAAATTAAAAAATGTATAAATTTTCTGAAATTAAATTTAATTTTTAAAATAATATCATTATAAGTATTTTAAAAATATTATATACTTTTTTCAAATCAGTCACCAATTTAACCGAAAAATATCACAGTGAACTGATATACTTAAGAAAGTATGCATCCCTGAAGAAAATATTTATAATACCTTGAAAATACATAACTTTCCCTTCCCCCGAGTTATTTATTAGACAATTATATGCTTTAGACTTTTATATGTTTTACGATATTTATATGCTTTATCAAACATTCCTTGTAGTTGAACTCTATGATAATACTCGAAAATGAGCAGTTTTAAAAGTTAAATAGCACTGGTTAATCAACAGTCCTTTTAAAGGTATATATGTATTTTTATATACTTTTATATATTTAAACAAAACTGTCTTCACAAACCCATAGAGATGATTTATATGATAATTTGGGGTTTAATTTCTCACCCTTTTTCATCGCATTTAACCAGATTTTAAGTGTATGCGGATCTTTGGAAACACTCAAAAATATCTTCTCATTGCAATTAGTTGCTTTATTTTTACAGAGTGGCACAATACAATATTTTTAATATTATTTTTTAATGCCAGACACAATAAAAAAAATTTCTATTATATGCTATACTTTACACAGTAACAAATTTAAAAGTCGCCTTTTAACTTGTAAACAGCATAGGCGCTAGGTGTCAACGTGAACTATGACGTTACAAACTTGGTTGAGGAAAAGTATCGTAATTGAGAGACGTTAAAGAGTCCGCTATAAAACCCATTAGAAATCACTAATTAGGCCCCCAAATGAAAGAAAAATAGGTACTGTCCTGCTTACTTTTTTGTTTTCTATTGTTTAAAATTAAAATTAGAAAACGTGAAAATTCTTCATTGCATCAATTCATTCAATGTACCAATTAATGAAAAGAATAAAATCTTGTAAATTTTGATAGAATTACGTATTTTATGATATAATTATATTTTTAGTGCAAATAAAAATATACATAAAATAAAATTATTCATTCGGAACTGAACCAAAAACCAAAAACAGTTTTTTTATTTGGCGGAACAAAAACCGGAAATGAATCAATATTTTTTTTAATTGAAACAGGATCAATAATTTTTTATTACTTTTCGATGTTGTGATATTATCCACATTTCAGGTGTTTAAAATAAAATTTTAAAAAATTTTGCATTACAAAATTAATTTTTAAAATTAGTTATAGTTTTCTATCAATGTTTATTTAATTAATTAATGAAAAACCTTTCAAATTTGCTTTTAGTATTTCCACATTTAAAATATGGCAGATAAAAAATATAACTTTAAAATTGCGTTGTGCTAAACTGAAATATAGCAACAAATGTTACTTGATTAGTTGAAGAGTATAAGAAAATGTATTTTATTTCTCACTTTTTCTTTGAAACAAATAGTTTTATATAATTATAAAATCTTTAATATTTAAGTTTTAATAAAAATTTTGATGATTTAGTTAAAAATTTTAAATTAAACTATGATTTCTAATCCTGTGCATTATAAAATTTATTTTTTATGAAAATTTTTAAATTAAATATTTGTGTATCTCTTTTAACCTTTAATTAATACTGAATAATATTGCTTTTGATGTATTTAATCGACCCACAGGTTTTGAAAATTTTTAAAGCGTAGAAAGAGCCAACTTTTAGCTTTAAATAAGTGCTGCCATCTAGTATAAATAATGTGTAACAGAAACTATTTCTAAAATTATAATTAAAGTTATTCAACAAAAATAATTGTTTTTCTGCTTTTACTTAGATATATAAAACACACAAATTATTTTCATTTAAAAATATTTGGTATTCTATTTACATTTCTTAGATTTTTTTTTCTTTCTATCAGATGATGTATCTATTTCAGTTTATCTAGATAAAATGTATTTGAATATTAAAATTAGACATAAATTTATGCAATTACACAAAAATAAATCACAATAAAATGGATACTTAGAGGAGTTTAAAATTAATTTTTGATAAAAAAAATCTCAATTTAATGCAAAATTAGAAATTTCATAATAATTGTATTCAAACAATAAAAACATTTTTATATATAATTTAAACAAAGTATTTTATTGATGAAATGATCTATAACTAGAAAGTAGTAAAGGATCTTATATATATATATATATATATATATATATATATATATATATATATATATATATATATATATATATATATATATATATATATATATATATATATATATATATATATATATATATATATATATATATATATATATATATATATATATATATATATATATATATATATATATATATATATTATATATATATATATGTATATATATATATATTTATATATATTATATATATATATTTTTATATATCTATATATATATATATATAGATATATATATATATATATATATATATATATTGTGTGTATATATATATATGTATATATGTATATGTATATATTATATGTAATTTATAATTTATGTATATATATATATATATATATTATATTTATAATATATATATATATATATATATATTTATATATATATATATATATATATTTATATATATATATATATGTATATATATATATTGTACATATATATATATTTATATATATAATATATTTATATATATATATATATTATATATATATATTTATATATATATATATATATATATATATATATATATATATATATATATATATACATACATATAACCAACTTGAAATAGAAACTCTAGAATTCATATCTTGAATTTGTTTATTTACTAATATTGGAATCAGCATTAGTAATCACGGAATTTTTGGTTTTTAAATGATAAATAGCTTATATCCATAAAAAGAATTTAAAAATTTAAATAAAAATTTATGACATTTGTTCTTTAGAATAATCCATTCTTTAAAATGTTTACTTTTGGGTCAAAGTTTTCAAAATAATATTATTGTTATTTATGCAATCAAAATATTTAATATGATAGCAATAATAGCAAATAAGTATATATTCTTTGAGATGTTTAAAATTGCAGCTCATCACTAATGTAGACGAAATTATTAAAAAATGTTTAACTTTCATATTTCTTTTACTTCAAATGTCTGCATAAGCTTAGATTTAAGATATAAATCAATATATATTCGGTAAAAACGATGCAGGTATTAAAGACTTAATTTTTAAATTCTTTAAAAAAATATTGTTTAAGTTATTGCCCATTCACCATATGAAATGTAAAGTGGAATATAACACCATAAAACAATAAAAAATCGTTGTACAAAACAAAGAGTGAAAAACTCTTTTGCACGTTAAGAAAAAATAATAAAATTTAGTGAAAACATATTTATATTATATCATGTCGATTATAGTATGATTAAATAGTTAATGTAAATATTATAGTGCGACAGTTATAGAATGAATAAATTTCGTTTAATTTAAAAGTTAATACATTAGCGTTTAAATGCTCTAATTAAATTTTGCGAAGCTATTAGGGATTAATAATTTCTCGTTATTCATTAACATTCACTAACATTGGAGAAAATTCATATATCTAAATTTCTGTCTTTAGAAAATAATCTCCTTATTAAAATCTTTCTGATTTGGTTAAAATGAATTTATTAAAATATCTTCTAAATCCGGACTACATTAATTTTAAAACTCATAATCTGCATGTTTATCCCGAAAAGGTAGTCTAATTAAAATTAATATTTTTGCCATTAAACAAATCCAAACTGGTTCCTAACTTTGGTTCCCGAAGATTAATTTTCAACCTCAACACCTCTAAGTCGTCAAGAAAACTAATTTGGTAAAATTATTATTTAGTTATATTTAGAAAATGGAGAAATACTAGAATTAAATATTATTATTATTATTTTGGACGTTTTTTGATACATTAATGACAAGATTTTTTTTTCTAAACTGAATACAGGTGATTAGTATTCTGAAACCTCCTTTCTGTATAAGGCTATTTGTCGGCCACCTGGATCAAAAATCGTATCCTAAGGTGTTAAGATAAATCATTATAGCCAATAAAAGTGCTCTTTGGTTAAATTCGAAAGTTTTTAAAAATGCAGGTAAGAAAATGTTCAGTAAATTATCAAGATAATGCCTATAAGACTTCATAATGTTGGAGAGTTAAAGAACTTTTCAAAATCAATACTAAACTATAGAATATTATGTATTGTGCAAGGGCGTGGTTTAAGGTAATTTATTGCCTACTGTTGGAATCAAAAAGTATTGACTGCTATAGTGTATAATCGAACAAATTTTAAGTAAAACGAAGCTGAATATTAATTTAAGTTAAAGCGTGTTAAATTGGATTTTAAAATTTGAGCCTCGTGCTACGTTTGGGTGGGGGCGTGGTTTAAGTCATCTGATTATTTACAGCGTGAAACTAAAAAGGTTGGCTCCTCCTGTAAAGACTTGAATAAAAATGTTTAAAAAGATAATAAAAGTTTAATGTCATAAGTTATTACTTGTTGAATTTGATTTTAAGATGTTTATATCTTTGAAAAGCTATTTATTCAAGGTTTTTAAGGTGGAAAACAAGATTATATTGGCTGCGTCTTGATCTACGAAGAAGTCGAACCATTTGTTTGCAACTTTTAAATGCGAGATATACTTCCGAGTTTCTTTCCATCTACTATGGAAATAATTGCATATTGGATTGGATTTGGCATTGGATTATACATATGGCATTTAATTCCGGCTATTTCCTTATTTTGATATTTTATTTAGATAATTTAATCTAACAATGACAAAAAATTTTAAGTTAAATGCATAATATTTAAATATACTACTTCTCACATATTTAAATTTCATATTTTTAATAAATGTTGTATGTATAATTGTCTATACCACTTTGAAAGAGCATAAAAAATAGAAAAAAATTTACATAGTTTAATACGATGTGTGCGGGACTCGTACTAGTACGTTTCTGACGAGTGATACTTGAGCACGGGACCCGTACTAGTACCTTTTCTGATGATTGATAATTGAGCTCTTGTCATGTACTAGTACGGATTAGTGTAACAACATGGTCTGTTTGTGAGTACAAAAATAACGGTATATATACTGGAAAAGGATGCCGAATGTTCTTGTCTACTACATAGATTCTGGAAAAATTTAGACAAATAAAAACTAGTTTTTACATCAGTCGATGTGACTGATCTAAAATTAAATAATTTTCGATCTATTGAGATTTAACTGAATAACTAAATTTAGTCGCAAAGCTTCAACTCCCGGAAAAATTCTCGGTATAATGAAATGTAACCGCACACAATGTGTTAATAAACATATAAAGGTAGTTCTTGCAAATTGTACGTGTTGACATATATTCCACTTTAAATATAGAAATAAGCAAATTTTTCATATTTTATTAAAAACATAGAAATGTTTGTTAGAAATTGTACATGTATTTATACTTTCCACAATAAATGGACATCGAGACAAAGCAAATTTTACATGATTTATACAAAAACAGAAGTAATGGTTACAAATTATATTATGTTCTCTCTCGAATGTCACAGAAGAGCCTGCAAGTCCTGAGATTTCTATCAGTGAGAATAAAATGACAACAAAAGAAAAAAATGCCATCTAAAAGGAAAGAAGAGATAGATAAATATGAATTCGTAAACAAAATTAGTTCCAAATCCACGACAATAATTTACTAGAGGTGTAGAACATGTTTTTTGTAACTGGCTCGTGATATAAAAAATCCATAAAAATACGGTAGAGCATATTGCTATTTATTAAAAAAAAGTGCGAAATTCTGATTAAAATAAATTCAATTAAGTATTCAAAATGAAGAATGAGGCATAAACGTCGGTGAATAAATAATGGCTTTAGTTTAAAAAAGGGACTTTCTCGTAAGTGGAAGGTTGTGGGCAGGTCCGTAGCCAGAAATTATTTTCGGAGGGGGACCAAGGGAAAAAGATACCTTTTGTCTGTGAATGATAATTCAACTAATGAAAGGGAAAGCACTGTATTTCCGGCCAGCGGCCCAGCAAGACTTTTGTGGTCTCAGGGGTTTTTTCAAAGAAAATAACTGTCAATGTTCATGAACAACTAGGCTAATAGCACATACATAGTCGTGGGACATTGTCTATCCACAAAATAGTCTTTCAAAATTTCGGGGGGGGACCAGTCCCCCACATCCCACCTGCCTACGGCCTTGGTTGTGGGTCTGGATCCCTAGCTAAGATCCACCATGTTTGTTAAAGGTGACTGGGTACGTAAAATATGTTCATCTTCACAATGTCCTTTAAGATCTCAATCAATATTTCTGCTGGTGGCAGACCAAGCCTTTATCTTGCATCTTGCAAGTCTTCTGCTTGGTCCTTGCTTCTAAATTACGAGGTCCACTCTAGCATAAGTCATACTTTCACCTTTGAGGTGCTCGTTAAAACGAAAGGTGCATCCCTTTGCCTTAATACGAGGCATATGGTTAAATCGGGCTTGGTATGACCAAGTGGCATCAGAAACAACACAACAGTTTAAAAAAGGGATTTAAGACTGCAGTAGCTCTGTACTCTGTCATTTAGAAAAATTATCCGGGATCATACAGGCCCAATTTAAATGTGCCATAAAGGAGCCCAAATGTAGGATAAATCCGTTAATCGTACTCCCTTTTCAAGACTTATCTCTAATCAGGGTAAAAAATAAGGTGTAGAAAAATCCATCTCTCTACCAGAATAATTGCAGATATTTACTTCCTTTCGCATGATTTCCTGTGGTTTGCTGGTGCTAGATTTTAAAATGGCTTACTCCTCAGCTTCAAAAAAAGTATAGTAATAAAAAATGGAATTGAAAAGTTTCCACGAATGCAATTGCAACTGATAGTGACAGGATAAAAATAACTCCTTTGTAATCCCCCTAACTTTACTGCTTCTAAAAATTTCACCATAATTTAATGAATTTTTCAGGTGATTCATTAAAATAAAATATAGATGTTGAATTTTGTCGTAAGTGAACAAAAGCACATTACACTGAAGAATGAGATTTCACTTCTGTATGATTACTTGACTTCTGCCAACTATACCGACAAAAAGGAGGGTGAACTTATTGCTCCTATAAACAAGTTTTTCTGTCTCTCCTTGTAAAACATTTTTTACCCGGTAAAATGAAGAAAACTTTACTGGCGCGTGTAAACTGGGCTTACCTGGCAGATTTGTTTCTTCTAAGTTTCTTATCTTATACAAATTTTTAAAAAAGTTAACTGAAAGATTACTGATGACTTTTCAAATTAGATCCATATTGGCATTTTGATGTATACAGGGAAGAAGGTCACAAAGAATAATTACAGAGAACAAAAAAATTAAGTGGTAAATAGTTAAAATATGGAAACAGTACTATATCCTAATATTAATACTTTATTTCTACTTGATTCATTTAATTATATATATATATATATATATATATATATATATATATATATATATATATATATATATATTATATATATATATATATATATATATATATATATATATATGTATGTATATATATGTATGTATGTATATATATATATATATATATATATATATATATATATATATATATATATATGTATATATATGTATGTATGTATATATATATATATATATATATATATATATATATATATATATATATATATATATATATATATATATATGTATGTATGTGTGTGTGTGTATGTGTGTGTCTAATATATCAAGATTATTTCACTCTAATATAGCTTTAAAAAAACCTTCTCTCTCCTATTCTAATTAATTAAAACCTATTTTTCCAACCCCAAAATGTCTTAAGTAAAGGAGTGTCTTGGACTTCCAACCCATTTCTCAAATCTTTCTGTGCAATAGATGTAAATTTTCTGTCCATTCAACACAATTTCCAGCTGTCTCGATAAAATACCTCATTCCTACAATGATCTAAGTTCGCTGAATTAGCTTCTTGTCCCTTGTGAAAATTCTATGGTTCTTGCTGTGGGGTCCACTCTGTTCCAGCACGTGTTTTCGTGTACATTCTTTCGTCTGCAACTGACTAGTTTAGATGTTCTTTTCTAGCAGCTCTTAAATAAAATTTCAATTAGACTTGTGTGCTATTTTCTTCAATATGGCCCAACTGCTAGCTGACTAGACTTCCCCTTGGATAGTAGCCCGGACAAGTAAAAACAATAGGGGCTACATACTTATCGTGACCGAAAGTTATTACTCCGCTGCATTACATATAAAGGGTGTCCCATAACGACAGCATAAGCTCTGCACAGCTGGATTCATCGTTGGAAGTACATAAAAACTGCCCAAATAAGAATTCCTATACGATCCGTAGTTCACGAGAAAAATGCGAAAAAAAAAAAAACTATGACGTCACTGCCGGTGCAAGAAAAGACACTTTATTGAACACATAAACAACAATATATGCACTGGTCTACTTTCCATTACATCGACCGTACATCAGGTACATGTCGCAGTAGTCAAGAACAGAATACATGGCCACCATACGAAGAGTACCGATTACTGCAAGATGCAACCTTTTAAATACCATTTCAACGGCGGCTTAACGTCATTGCATGCATGACGCGATATGCGCGGCGAACGTTATAAACATTATTGTCTGGAGAGATATGCAAATAGTGTTGTTGAAAGGTCCAATAAAGTGTTTTTTCTTGCACCGGCAGTGACGTCATACTTTGTTTTTCGTATTTTTCTCATAAATTATGGATCGTACAGGAACGCTTCTTTGGACAGTTTTTACGTACTCCCAACGAGGAATCTTACGGGGCAGAGTTTATGGGGGGTAGTGTTTGGACTTCCTGTATAAATATATGTATACACACATATGTATATGTATATACATACACATATATATATCGAAATATCTACTTGCCTGTGGGTAGATTAAAATATAATCTGCGTATATGAAGATTTAATGCTGAAATCGATAGTCGCCTATGAATCACAAAAAAAGGTTGCTTCGGATTAAAAAGCCAATTAAAAATTAGATTTTTTTCAACTTTGGATTAAAACGAAACTTAACATTTATAAATTACTCTTACGGCCTGTAATCACATACGGTATACTATTCTCTTAATAAATAAGAGATCAAATTGTTGAATTTTGACAGATACTCAGAGATATCTTTAGAGGGGTTTAGGAATACACAAAACAAATATCGTACCCTATATAATCACGAGTTACATTAGAAATATAAGCAACATGATATGGTTACTGTTATTAAAGTCAATCGCATTCTATTATTGGGGCATCTTTATCGGTTATATTCTCTAAATCAAAAGGAGTAAGAAAAAAGGTTTGTCCACTGACCAGTTAATTGGGTGTTGTTGAAAAAAAACTTGAAGATAATTGACGTAACAAACTGGAAAGCCAGGGTACCCAATAGGTCAAGAATGCAAAGACATTCTGGGACATCTTGTGACTGTAAGAGCTGAGTACCCAAGAAGATGAAGATAGGCAGGTTAGAAAAATTTACCTACCTTTAATAATAACTTAAGGGTTCGTACGACTTTTAAATGTCAAAAAAATATAAAAAAAATATTATTTTCGACTTCTCATACCTTGAATACTACCAGTTTTACAAGCATAATCTTTTAACATAGAACAAGCTATTTTCTTTACAACATCTCATCGTTCTCCTCGGGTGCACGGTTCTGTACCCGAAGATGACAAAAATTCAAAAACTTAATTTAAATTATTAAAAATTGTTTTTTATGTTTATTTATTATTCTTTAGGCCTTTTTTGAACTTTTAATGCAGTTTAATTATTTTTAAAACACTTATTTTTTTTTCAAATTTTTCAATTTTTTCGACTTTGATCATTTTAATTCAATATTTTTTGTTTATTTTGTACGGATGTCACTGGCCGCAAAAATATTTTATGTTTTTCTATCCCTAAACTCTCTACTCTCTAGTTATTGTGTTATGAACTCACGAATCCACCCTTCTATCTCTTTGCTCTTTTATGTGTTTATTTTTCGCTCGTTGTCATTTTTGTGCTTACTGACAGAAGCCTCTGGATTGAAGGGCTCGGCCCATATGGTCCAGTTGCTACATCACCTTTAAAGCATTTAAAGTTTTTATATACAAAACAAATTCATTTTTGAAACATAAAAAATATTTTTGAGAGAAAGTTTTTAATAAGAGACATTTTGTTGTTAACAGAAATAATATCAAGAACAACGCGCATGATTACTGAAAATATAATTAAGTTTAAGATAAACTTATTGTTTTAAAACATACTACAATATCTCAAAAAAACTTGAACTTAAATTTGTATATATATTAAAGATACATATTTATTTATAAAAAAATTTGATAAAAGACAAATTTTTTCTTTAAACATTAAAAATTTATCATTGCAACAAAAAAAAGACGTATTTTGGGAAGAACATTTACAGAAGAACATTTATGTTCAATCGGATAAAAATTATGTTGTATATAACCTGTAAAAGTTTCATGAAAAAAAATTAAAAACTGTTTGCGACAACATAAACACAATTTGAGAAAAACCAAGCCAAAGATTGTTTTATAGCAAATTACAGTAGGTAAAGTAGGTACAAATCATTATCTTTATATACAAAACAAATTCATTTTTGAAACATAAAAAATATTTTTGAGAGAAAGTTTTTAATAAGAGACATTTTGTTGTTAACAGAAATAATATCAAGAACAACGCGCATGATTACTGAAAATATAATTAAGTTTAAGATAAACTTATTGTTTTAAAACATACTACAATATCTCAAAAAAACTTGAACTTAAATTTGTATATATATTAAAGATACATATTTATTTATAAAAAAATTTGATAAAAGACAAATTTTTTCATTAAAAATTAAAAATTTATCAGTGAAAAAAAGACATATTTTGTGAAATATAGAAAAACATTTAGGTTCAATCGGATAAAAATTATATTACATACAACCTGTAAAAATTTCATGAAAAAAATTAAAAACTGTTTGCGATAACATAAACACAATTTGAGGAAAACCAATTTAAAGTTCTTTTATAGCAGATTACAGTAGGTAAAAACTTGTTTACAATAAACAGCTGATATTTTTCTATTCATAACCCTTTCTCAATATTGGAATTTTTTAAGCAGGTAGTATTAAAATTCTCAGATCTCGACTTCTTTTCACATATATTTTTTTCTGAAAAATCTAATTTTTTTGTCGATTTAACAGTCGTATGACTCCTTAACCTCTTTAAAATACAGTCATTACATTTATCCATTTTATCTACTGTATATGGTGCACTACATACAAGGTCCAGAATATGAGATAAAAGAGCAATACAGCAGGTATACAGCAGGTGAAAGGCGACAAGCAGTTAATGTAATAGATTTGAAGAACGAACACAGAACGGGGTTTGCTTTTGTCTCCATGTGTTAGTTGTCTAACCTGTCCTACGTGGGAGTCCAAGGGGGACAATTGTCTCTGTGTGCTGTTGGAATTCGCACTGTCGAAGATGTTTATTCCCAGTTTGAAGTTCTGACTCATGACTTGTTTATTCAGCTACGTACTTTATCATTTAAAGCATAAATGTCCTTCAGTAAAAGTTGAAAATCGTTTAAGGATATTGTGTCTTAAATTAACACTGTTCTGGAATTTGTTTCTTGTAAGGGAATTCCCAATGTTCAAATGAACTCCTTAGACCACATCAAACAGAGCTGTTGCCAGGATTTCATTTTGGGAAATGGTATTCAAACTGTCTACAGCCAATTATACAATTCACTGTATTAAACTTAAAAAACAAACATATAAAATTTAATATTAACAACAGTACAACAGTATTAAAACTATATAATATGTGATATTATGTATAGTAATCTAAAATTGCCTGCACAATCTCATGTAATGTGTGTAAGTAAATGTGTAAAAGAATTGGAGCACAAATATTTATTAAAGTAGATAGATTATCAATAAAAGAATTGTTAGAGGAGATCAGTTCATTAGTTGATGCAGGTAACAATCCACTATAACAATCAAAATAAATTATTTTTTTTAATTAAAAAATTTTATTCCTGATTACGAATTTTAATTTTTATATGTGTTGAAGTATTTTTTCTTCCTTGCTATTTGTCAGTATTAATTCAAATAAACTGACATTGTTATTGATCCTCTAGAATATTCAACTATGTGGAATATAGTAGCTTTTTGTTTACATTAAATTTCCCTCTTTTACACAATTGTAAATTATTTTAATGTAATACGAGGTTATTATTTTTCTTAAAATTTAAATGCACTGACATTGTTATTGATCTTCTAGAATATTCAACTATGTCGAATATAAATAGATTTTTCTTTATATTAAATTTCCCTCTTTTACACAAATGTAAATCATGTAATGATACGAAGTTACGTATAATACGAGATTATTATTTTTCTTAAAATTTAGAACAGCTATTTTTTTTATTTTAATTTTATCCTTTATACTCTTTTTCTTATATTTAAAATGAACAAATATCCATGAGCCCTAGAAAAAATATTTTTTATAACACAGGGATTCCCTTTATTTTTAATTAAACAACTAAAATCAATAAATCTTTATTTTTATTAAACTATGCCTATTATTTCATACTGGTTCAGTCGTCGTCTTGAACTTTATGAAATTTCTTGGCAGAATTTTAAGAAAGCTGTTCCTGAATGTGTGGCACTCGGCCATGCATAAAGTTTCCAATGTGCCTCTCGAGATGCACTAGTTCTCAGGGCCGTAACTAGGAGGTTCTTTAGCACCCGTAGCAAAAAAAAAAAAAAAAAAAAAAAAAAAAAAAAAAAAAAAAAAAAAAAAAAAAAAAAAAACTGGTCTGAGCCCCTACAGACAAATATAGGGAGAAAATTGACAAACGTTTTTTTTTTTCTGTCTGTAAAATGTATTCTTTATAGGCGATGTGGCAACTGGACCATTTGGTCCGAGCCTTTCAGTCCAGAGGCTTCTGTCAGTAAGCGCAAAAATGACAACGAGAGATAAATAAACACATAAAAGAGCAAGGATGAGGGGGGGCGTGGGAGGGGGGGTGGGGTGGGGGGGGGGGGGGGGGGGGGTGGGGGTCCATGACACAAAACTAGAGAGTAGAGAGTTTATAACATGTATAATCAAAAAGTGGTGATGCAACTGGACCATATGGGCCGAGCCCTTCAATCCAGAGGCTTCTGTCAGCAAGCACTAAAATGACAACGAGCGAAGATAACGGTATCGTCGTCTTCCATTTGATGGTAGTTGTCGGAGTCCCTGGCCAATGAGGGCATATCTCCAGTAGTAAAGATGTATAATAATAAAGGGAGCGGTTCTTGATGAGTATTATATGTGATACAGATGCCAGTTCCATTAAATATAAGAAAAAATAATAAAAGTTAAGTAAATTAATAATAAAAGAATAATAATTAAAAAAAGGCTAAAAAATAATATGATAGTAATAATTAAATATGACATAAATGCGATTAAATATGGTTTAAAATGAGTAAATGCGATTAAATATGAGTATAATATAGTATCTTAAGAGTAAAACGTAGAATTACATTGAAAAAAACCCTATCCATCAAAGGCATCAAAGGTGGTGATGCAACTGGACCCTGTGGGCCGAGCCCGTCAATCCAGAGGCTTCTATCAGTAAGCACAAAAATGACAACGAGCGAAAAAATAAACACATAAAAGAGCAAAGAGATAGAAGGGTTGATTCGTGAGTTCATAACACAAAACTAGAGAGTAGAAAGTTTAGGGATAGTAAAACATAAATATTTTTGTGGCCAGTGACATCCGTACAAAATAAGCCGAAAATTTGAATAATAATGAGTAAAAACAAAAAATTTTAAAAATTTTGAAAATGATAAAAATATACGTTTTAAAAATAAATAATCTGTCTTAAATTTTGAAAAAGGCCTAAATAATAATGTTTAATTATAATAATAATTTTTTATTAATTTTTTTGGTGTTATAAATTTTTATTTGCTGAGTAGTAATGACCGGGTACGAAAATTTGGGAAAAAAAAAACCCTATCCACAGGATCACAGGATGGATCAGCACAGAACTGCCTGGGCCAAGCCCTCTAGTTCTGAGATACATATGAATTTGGGCAAAACACTATTGAATTGTATTGGCTATGACTGGGAGTAGAGAATAAAAGGAAAAGGCAATGGTTGCTTGAGTTTGGGCAGGGGACATAACACAAATAACAACAATTATAAGTTCAGAGTACAGCCTAATTCTGACGAGAGTCAGAAAAGCAAGAAAAGCTTAATAGCAGTTTTAAACCCTATCCATAAAAGGAATTCACAAAATATTTTGTTAATTCTTAAAATATTTCTGGTATAGTAATTTTTAGTTTTTTCTTCTAGTTTTGCCTCATTAACACAAAATATTTTTCATCAGTCTGGGGTGGGTGGGTTGTTATTTTACTGATAAATGGAGTAGTTAATTTCAAGTGAATATTTTTTATTTGGACGTTAAATTTTTATAAAATAGTGGTTAGTTTTCTAAATTTAAATTTAATTTTCATGACTTTAATAAATTTCAAATTTAAAATGGATACCCGAATTTACACTAAGGCATTTTAGACGTGTTTAGTAAACATTTTATAAGAATCTATAAGAAGTTTAATCATTGAAGCATTTTAAAAATTAAGAACATTCATAAGAAAAAATAATTTCTAAACGCTTTGGAATTTATAAGTAAAATTGGACTATATAATAAAATTAATTTTTTTTTTTCAAATTTTTCTTTTTTCTACTCGGATTAAAATTTAGTTCTTATGACTTTAACAAATTAAAAATTTGAAATGAATACCCGGATTTACACTAAGCCATTTTAGACGTGTTTAGTTAACATTTTATAAGAATCTATAACAAGTTTAGTCATTGAAGCATTTTAAAAATTAAGAACATTCACAAAAAATAATTTCTAAACACTTTATTTATAAGTAAAATTGGACTTTATAATAAAAATAAATATTTTTCAACTTTCTTGTTTCTACTTGGATCGAATCATCCTCTTTCAGATCCCATTTTCATCACAGTTCTGCGCCCCTATGACTCATGTGCTCGTGACAAATGCCACCTTTGCCACGCCCTAGTTACGGCCCTGCTAGTCCTTACTAGTCGAAAACCTCTGTAATATAATAAGGTTATACGTATAACTCACTGAAATGTAAAATATTGACGAGTTTCTAAATTTAAATTTAGTTTTAACGACTTTAATAGATTCAAACTTCAAAACGAATACACGGATTTACACTAAGGCATTTTAGAAATGTTTAGTAAACATTTTAAAAGAGTCTATAGCAAGGTTAGTCATGAAAGCATCTTAAAAATTAAGAAAATTCATAAAAAAATAATTTCTAAACACTTTGAAATTTATAAGTAAAATTGGACTTTATGATAAAAATAATTGTTTTCAACTTTTTCTTCTTTCTACTAGGATTAAATTGTCCTCTTTGTTTATCACAGTGCGACGCCCCTATGACTGATTCACCCCTGTCAAATGCCACCTTTGCCACGTCCTAGTTACTACCCTGCTAGTCCTTACCAGTCGAGAACCTCTGTAATATAACACGGTTATACGTATAAGTCTCTGAAATGTAAAATAAATAAATAAATAAACCATTTCAGTTTTGCATCGTTTCATATAATAATAATAACTTACTCCACTTTTAAAGTTCATTTTCGATTTAAATTTTGCAATGAAATTCTTTCACAAAAAGTTATCTGCAACAAAATTAACCACACCCCCATGTTCATAATACTGCAAAAACATGAACCTCATATCCCAGGAAACAAATAATGTTCCTAGCTTTCTACTCAACCCCCCCAAAGTCGTTTCGGTAATAAAAGATTTTCATTAAGACATAGAGGGAGCAAGCTGCCACATCCCTTCTCCCCCGGCATTTTTTTTCCAGCCCACCCCACCCCTCTAAGACTGAGGCAATTGAAGGCAACCGTAACGGGGAGGGGTGAGTCGGAATTGTTTATCAATAATCAATCAAGGCTTTATCAAGAATTCTCCCACTCTTTCCATTCGGAGGCTTAGGTCTAAGAGGCTAAAGCGATGCAACTTCTGCGTGACTTGAATAATAGATATGTGCATCTTGCGACTTTCTGTATCTTTATTGAGCCCGAGTGTTGACTTAAGAATGCATTCCCGATCTTTTATACTGCCCTATGTCTCCTGAAGGAATCAAATTGATGTTCTTTTTTTCGATTATTTAAAGGAAGGATATTAATAAATAAGGAAGTATTAAGATGTACATGCATACTTTTTTTTTTCGGTTGCTGTGGATCAATTATTCATCCAATTCCCTTATGAACGTAATAAATTTTTATGTTTAATAGGAAAGGAAAACCGAAATACCGTTATCTTTTTACTGGACATTGATAGGTAATATTGAATTAAAGAAGTTTGATTTTACCACTTCTCGTTACTTATATTTATTTTAAACTTTATTAATATTTTGCCTCTGGTTGTAGTTTGTTCGGGGTGCCTTAGCTCTAAGCTGTACCCGTCATGAAGGTGATTAGATTCGTTGAGGTGAGCATCAGGATTTGCCGGTTACATTAAAGTTTAAACAAATTTTTAAGTTGATAAATTACATAAAGGTGAAAAAACAATTTGGCCCTAGATAGCCGTATAAAAATAGGTGTATAAAGTATTAAAGGATTTAAAAATTAATAGGAAATATAAAAAGGATAGAGAATTTTATAGCTGATGCAAGTGTCAATTTTATAATTTATAATTATAAAGTTGGATATTAATAATTATTATTATAATTTTATCATTTTTGTGTTTCAGCCCCAATGCATGGTGATCATGGAGTGTATAAAGTATTAAAGGAATTAAAAGAGAGTAGGAAATTTAAAAATGATAGAGAATTTTTAAGCTGATACAAACGTCAATTTTAAATTTTATAATTATAAAATTGACAAGTAATAATCATTATTATAATTTTATCATTTTTGTGCTTCATCCTCAATGCATGGAGATCACCTTTCTTCTTGTTCTGCCCTACAGGATGTCATTTCTTCGGGTTCCTTTTCGACACTTCCATTTAATGGGGCAATTTCTTGTCTGTATTGGACTGCAAGACGTCGTATGCTAGAAAGCATTCAGACAGGCGTAATATTAAAAAAATAAAAAAAATAATTATAAGTTTTTGTTTTCTTTTAAAATTTTACACACACACACACACACACACACACATATATATATATATATTATATATATATATATGTGTGTGTGTGTGTGTGTGTGTGTGTGTGTGTGTGTCACGTTTAAAAAGGGGGTAGTTGGAGAGGAAATTACGTGAGATATAAACGATTTTAAAAAGGGAACTCTTTTATAATAATAAAAAATGAAAAAGACCTACACTTGCGTAACCTTTTGAAGTAATGCTGTCAGGCTTGAGATACTTCACGGGAAGTTGATGACTAATCAAGCGAGAAGTTTAGTTAGAGCGTGGACATGGAGCTGTCAACACATTTCCACTAATTATTCGATTCGCCTTAACACTCGACAATTATATATATATATATATATATATATATATATATATATATATATATATATAAATTAAATAAAAATTAAAGGAGAATGTTTAAAATGATAGCGGAAAGGAAGGATGAAGTGGAGAATTGATAGGATATTAATATTTTCTTTTAAATTATACTTATTAGTTATATTTTTTATTGTATATTGACTAGTACTGGCATCTTGAGTATATTTTGTATCACTATTGAACCATTCATATATCAGAATTTCTTTATTATTGTAAGTACATCGGACTGGATAAGGTGCTCCATCATGTGAACAAATTATTTTATTCATTATTAAACCACGATAACACTTGTTTCTCTTGTGATCTGTAATAAAACCCAGACATAAATTCTAATCTGTTCTTTTGGATTTGTATAGATTTTTTCTTAAATAAAATTTATTTTATTAGAATCGTGTTATACCTTCTTAATTTTGTTATTTACTAATTTTAAGCTTTATTAGGTCTGTAAATATTTTCTCTGTTTTTAAATTTTATTTCATAGTTGTTTTTGCTCCTATATAACTTCTTTTAACTTTATGATGGTCACCTTGATGAGCTCAATTTGTGTGTGTGTGTATATATATATATATATATATATATATATATATATATATATATATATATATATATATATATATATCATATCACCCACAGGTAATTTGTATATATATTTATAGTTGTATATTTTAAATTTATTTTATTTTATAAATATTATAATTTATTATAATATTTTGTATTATTTTTAATTTGTTAAATTTTTCTTAAATTTATTTTACTATAATCGTGTTGGTACTTCTTAATTTTGCTATTTACTAATTTTAAGCTATATAAGGGCTGTAAATATTTTCTGTTACTTTTTTTTAAACTTCATTTCTCATAGTTGTTTTTGCTCCTATATAACTTCTTTTAACTTTATGATGGTCACTTTGAAGAGTAAATAATTTGTATATACTTTTAATTTATTTTATTTTATAAATATTATAATTTCTTATAATATTTTGTATTATTTTTAATTTCAATATTTTTTTATAAATTAAATTTATTTTATTATAATCGTGTTATACCTTCTTAATTTTGCTATTTTAACTATTCTATATTATTTACTAATTTTAAACTGCATTAGAGCTGTAAATATTTTCTGTTTTTTATTTCACTTTATTTTCTATAGTTGTTTTTTCTCCTGTATAACTTCTTTTAACTTTATGATGGTCACCTCGATGAGCAAATAATTTATTCATATTTTTAATTTATTTTATTTTATAAATATTATAATTTATTATACTATTTTGCATTATTTTTAGTTTTTATGTATTTTTCTTAAACCAAATTTATTTTATTAGAATCATGTTATACCTTCTTAATTTTGCTATTTACTAATTTTAAGCTACATTGGGGATGTAATTATTTTTTTAATTTTTTTCACTTTTTTTTTCTCATAGTTGTTTTTACTCTTATATCTTTATGATGGTCACCTTGATGAATAAATAATTTGTATATATTTTTATTTTATTTTATTTTATAAATATTATAACTTATTATGATATTTTTTATTATTTTAATTCGTATATATTTTTCTTAAATTAAATTTATTTTATTAGAATCGTGTTGTATCTTCTTAATATTGCTATTTACTAATTTTAAGCTTTATTAGGGCTGTAAGTATTTTCTCTTAATTTTTTTTCACTCTATTTCCCATAGTTGTTTTTGCTCCTATATAACTTCTTTTAACTTTATGATGGACACCTTGAAAAGGAATTAAAATCATCTTAACAGCTGGAGATTTGGATTACAGACCAGATGCCCATTATATATATCAACTGTCCTTTCTTTTTTAAGCATTCTCCAATATAGAGTCATAAAAGTTGACACTTTGTTTTTAATTCTGAGTACTAATTTTTTTAAGGTCGATTTATTTTAATCCCACTTTTGTAATTATTCAAACCTTTAATTAGAAAAATTACAACTTCCAACTTTAATTTTATAAATTTGTTAGGTCGTGAGTTAACTAAAATCAGAATCTTAATGTGTCTTACATGGTTTTCAAATTATTACCGTACTCAGTATTGCCACTTTTTTGTTCCACGACACACCTTCATGCCTATGGACTTTAGATTTTCATTTATCTAGTTTAATTATCTTATTGTGTGCGGATAATGAACAAGGTGTCTATCGTAAAGTTAAAAGAAGTTATATAGGAGCAAAAACAACAATGGGAAAAAAAGTAGGAAAAAAATCAAGATAAAATATTTACAGCCCTAATAAAACAGGACAAAAAGTCAAAATGTACATTCTATATCAAAGGTTTCTAGTTTCTAAAGGCAAGAGAAAACCTTATATCTTATTGTAGTGTTACATTTTCATATAGGACAACTTTTGAAAACTTATGCCAGGAGGACAAATGTACCAGTATGATATAATATGCATAGTTTAATTAAAAATAAAAATTTAGTAATTTTAGTTGTATAAACATGAATATTCCTGTTATAAACCAATTTATATGGCTAACGACTATTTCTTCATTAAGAAATCAAAATCAAAAAATAGATTTATTAAGGTGAAAAGGGGAAAATTAAATCTCTTATAAACCTAGTTATTTTACAATTTCTGTAAAGAGCGAAATTAATAAGGAACAAAAGACTATTATACCCCAAACAACTGATGAAAATTTTGATGATAAAAACTCAATGTCAGGCTATTTGAATTAATATTGGCAAAGGGTAACAATACAAATAAACTAAGGAAGAATAATTTAGTGGGGTTCTTGGGGGATGGTTATCTGCATCATCTAATGAAGGGGTGTTCAACAACGGCTCTGCTAATCCTAATTTCAGAAGATAAAGCACGGACGAATTTGCAAGACGATTTCTGTAGAGATTTTTAATAAATTTAATCTAAAAAAATGTCGAGCTTGCAAAATAGATTTTTTTTAATCTTTTGCTGGCTCAAAATGACATCATGGGCCACGGGCTGGCAGTTGGAAAAGGTTGTACATAAAATTATCTTTACTGCTTCAGGTTATGTCATGGCCGCATATGATGACCGAATACGATGACCGAATGGGTAGGTTGCTATTCACAGATACTGGAGTTCATGGGTTCGAATTCCACTAAAACCATGGATGTTCGTGGTCGACTTTAAGCATTAGGTCCCGATCTCAATAACATCGTGTAGCAAAATGATGCCGAGTTCGTGGTTTTGAATTCATTAAAATCATGGCTGTTCTTTGTCATTCCTAATCGGTTTTAGCTAGTAGGTCTCAGGCTCAATAACCCATGTGTAGCAAAACACTTAATGTTAAGTTCCTGAACAACCCATCATCAGGTAATGACGATTCTTACACATGAATTTGACATTACATTTTTAGGTTTTTCTTACACATGAATTTGACATTACATAATTGTTCGCAAATAATTGCAAATATAGTTTTCCATCAACCCAAAAACGTTGTGAACATTAGCATACAAAAAATGAAAATTAATAATTAAAAAATCACATCTGAGAATCTGAGATATAAATCTCCGCCCCATGTTTTTTTAAAATAATTTGACATTACATTTTAGCAGTGCCGCAGATAATTGCAAATATAGTGTTCCGTCAACCCCAAAATGGAGTGAAACACTGGAATACAAAACAACGAAAATTAATAATAAAATAATCACATCTGAGAATCTGAGAGATAAATCACCGCCCCCCCCCCTTTTTTATAAAATAATTTGACATTACATTTTTAGCAGTGCCGCAAGTAATTGCAAATATCGTTCCGTTAACCCAAAAACGGTCTCAAACACTGGAATACAAAACAATGACAATTAAGAATAAAAAAATCACATCTGAGAATCTGAAATATAAATCTCCATCCCATGTTTTTATAAAATAATTTGACATTGCATTTTTAGGTTTGCCGCAAATAATTGCAAATATAGTGTTCCGTCAACCCCAAAACGGTGTGAAACACTGGAATACAAAACAACGAAAATTAATAATAAAATAATCACATCTGAGAATCTGAGATACAAATCTCCGCCCCATGTTGTTATAAAATAATTTGACATTACATTTTTAGCTGTGCCACAAATAATTGCAAATATAGTGTTCCGTCAACCCCAAAACATTGTGAAGCTCTGGAATACAAAACAACGAAAATAAATAATAAAAAAATCTGAGAATTAATATAAAAAAAAATTTTATAAAATTTTGATATTAAATCTCCGTCCCAAATAGTTTTAAAAAATAATTTTTAAATATAACAAAGATATTCAAAATATCAAAGTAAAACGGGAAGATATGTTCAATAAAATTACTGCTGTACCTTTATGCTAATCGTGTTATATTTTATCCGTACAGCAGAGCTAAAAAACATATTTCCTTATATTTACACCTATTAGTAGTTCTCAACAAATTATCGGCTATACTGGCAGAAATCTGAAAGATCGTGAAGTTTATGGAAGATGGATTAAGAGAAACAAAATTAAGACTCTTTAACAGTTAAAATTAAAAGCCCAAAATGAAAGAAAAAGTCAATTGCTAGTCATATTGGCGATGCGCGTTATACAAAATACAGTATAGAGAATGTGCGCATGACGTCAGGTGCAGCAAAAATTGCAGCTTAACTTCCTCATTGGCAAAACATTTGAATTTCCTACGGATTGTGCTTGTTATTGGGGTTTTAATTTTGTCAATTATCTGAAAATGGTAACAAGATGTTGTGCGTATGGCTGTACTAAGCGTTTAAAAAAATCTAATATATTGGATTGTATTGCTTTCCTAAAGATCCTACATTGCGAATGCTTTGGAGAAAAACTTTGAAAAGGCAAGACTGAACTCCAAGTTCTTCGAGAATTTGGGGCAAATATTTTCAGAATGGTAATAAAACGTTAACCTCACTGTAATGTAATAGATTGCACAATTATTATTCTATAAGAATTTGTTTATTATTACTAAGTTGTTTTTTTCATATTTCTAATGTATTTTCTATTCTTTTGCGAGAAGTACTGTACATATAAATGTAATTATTTTTTGTCTTTAAAATGATCAGATTTTGCACATTTTTATTAGACTCCTATTTATGTAATAATTTATAGTGCCTGTTAACATAATCACAGTAGTTATACTTTGATTCTGATACTTAATAGTACTGTGTAAAGTATTTAATTTAAAAAATATTTATACATTTGTAAGTGCTAAAAATCTATTTTGAATTACTTAACCAGTTTCTGAGGTTTACTTACTCTTTCCTTAAAAAAAGAATTAGGTTTGTTGTATACGTGATACATATCGAAGGTCCTAAGATACAATTAAAACAACAAGCAAAGTTTTGCCAACGAAAAGTTGAGTTGTAGTCAGCACTCTTATATGTTTACAAACATGCACTTTCTCTATGTACCATAGCAGTAGAAAATTATAATAAATTTTAAATTTAATATTAAATTTCACTTGAATGTGCATATGTTTATATATATATACACACACACACACATCTCTATCTTAAATTTCGTACCTAATATAGACATAAATTTTAAGTGAGACGCCATACCTGTTGTTTACCTCTGATAAAATGTATTGTCATGTCAATTTGAAGTTGAAATTCAATAGCATTCTAAACTGTAGGGACAGAAACAAATGAGACTGACATTTCATCCTTTGAACAAAGCGCGTTGAAATGCCATTTAAACACGGGAAAATTTCGACTATGCAATCACCATTGTTTCAGAATTCTTATTTTCCTAATTGATTCAGTCATTAATTTGCATTTCAAAAATATATCTGAATATCTCCATTGTGCACTATTACTTTGTTGTCTGCACATTAGATTATTCTTTGGGGTTTTGTAAGAGTTAATCATTAATATAAAACACAAATTGATACGTAAAGGTTAATTATGATTTTTTTTTATTTTCATTAATAGTTGAAAGCGTTGTTACTCACGAATCATCCGTCTATCGTCCGGATTATTCTTCATGATTAATTATCACTAAGAGTCATTCATTAATAACTCACATTATCCATTGCATAGTCTACAAGAAGAAAATGAGACTCAGTAGCTCAGTCGGCAAAAGCAACGGTTACGTAATTGCAAGGTTGCGGGTTCGGAACCGAAGCCGGACTAAGATCCGCAGTGCTAGTTAAAGGTGACTAAAGCACGTAAAATGTGTTCGTGGTCACAACGACCTCCATGTTCTCAATCAATACCTCTGGGGATGGCAGGCTAAATCTATGCTTAGTACCTACTTCAAATTTACGAGGAACTACTTCAGCGAAGTCGTCATTTCACTTTAATGTTTCTCATTAAAAAACGAAAGGCGCACCCCTTGACCTTAATACTTAGAAACTATAGGATTAATCATGCTTGCTTTGTCCAAGTAGAATGAGAAACAACAAGGAGAAATCATTTTTTCCATTTAGCCTAATCACTTTGTAGGGGAGGATGTTTGTGAACAAATGAACAACTATGGTAAAAAAAAATGAGTGCATGGAGCAACAGCTTTCTGTTCTAGATTCCGTAACTTTTTAGACTAAGGTTTGGAGCAACAACTTTCTGTTCTAGATTCCGTAATTTTCTAGACTAAGGTTTAGTTGCCAGTAGATGTCTTGGGGAAGATCAGTAGTAAAAGCGAGTTAAAGTAAATGCATATAGGGTCACGGAAGTAAAATGTGTGCATGATGAAAAGGATTTTCTGATAGTTGTTTTGTTTACAGTTGTAGCAAGTGCAGTGCATTGTGTGTGGGTATGAATTTCACTTGCCATTAAGTATTGAAATTTAATGAATGTAAGACACTCACTGACCTCTATGATTATAAATATTAGTTTTTCCTAGAAATTTTCATTTTTGGCAGCAACTCTTCTAGATCTTTAAATATATCAGATCCAAGAACATAAAACCATAACTGTTCCATAAATCGGTCACGCTCACTGACCTCTCTGATTATAGATATTTTTTTTCCTAGAAATTTTCATTTTGGGCAGCAACTCTCTTAGATCGTTAAATATACCAGATTCAAGAACACAAACCCTTAACCGTTGCATTAATCGGTCCCACTCACTAACCTCTCTGAACATAAATATTATTTTTTCCTAAAAATATTCATTTTCGGCAACTACTCTCTTAGAGCGTTAAATATACCAACGACAAGAACACAAACCCCTAACCGTTGCATTCATCGTACACGCTCACTGACCTCTCTGATTATGAATATTGGTTTTTCCGAAAAATTTTCATTTTGGATAGCAACTCTCTTAGTTCGTTAAAAATACCAACACAAACCCCTAACCTTTGCATTAATCGGTCACACTCTCTGATTATAAATATTAGTTTTTTCTATAAATTTTAGTTTCGGGCAGCAACTCTCATAGATCGTTAAATATACCAGTAATGAAAACAAACCCTAACCATTACATTCATTGGTTATTCTCACTGGCTTCTCTGACTTAAATATAAATATTAGTTCTTCCTAGAAATTATTTCTGCAAGCAGAAGTAGATTTTTAAGAGAAACAAACTATATGAAATCCAATCAAGTATCAAATTGACTATCTGTATATCTTTCAGTTTATTTAAAGGTAACAGCAATTTACACGTTGCTTTTATCTTTAAGGAAATAAAGAAGACCCCTTACAGACTATACAGTGGATAAAGTCATTCTTACTTAGGAACAATAGTCCATTGTTTTTAATGAGTCTCTCGTAGGTAACAACGCTTTCCAGTGATGTCTTATAACAATTCTCAGTTTATGTAAAGCTAACATCAAATTGCATATATTTAACAGCATATGTTTATAGTAACTTAAGATTGGTTTCATGCAGGATATCTCAGTTGAATTGAACAGGATATGTCCGAATGGATTGCTTTTCTGTAATGGAGTTTGTGGGTTTGAATTCTAGTACTAGCATAAATGTTCGAAGACACCCGGGATAGGCTATAACTAGTAGAATTTGGATTAAATAACCCTTATATTCTGAAAAGATGACAATAGTGCTTTGAATCAAACTCTGTCATATTATCCACAATATAGAATTGTATAGTTAACCTCCGCGTACGGCTCAGTTTTATACATTCCGGTCCTGAAATAAGGGGAGATTTTTTTAAATATTTTCTTTATATACATATTACTTTATATACATTCTTTATATCATATAACCCGTCATATGACGGCATTAGTAAGATAGTTTTTAGCTACCGACCTATGACGGCATTAGTAAATTTTTTTTTTTTGACGGCATTAGTAAAATTTTTTATTTGCCAGAGTTGTCAAGTATCCTATGAGGCAGGTAAAAAAATGGTTTCCTTTTTGGCTGAGAATTATCTGGTACACCCTCAATTATTTGTTTATCTACATCCTCCTCTAAAATCTCCCGATACTGTGAATGCAGTTTAGAATAACTTTGAATTTATTTGGTCAAACCGTGCGGTTATGTATAAAAAACAAACACACAGTTGAACAAACTTCTTAATTCTCAAAGATATGTAACTTAAAGCTAGATATTTATTAGTCCGTGAAATAGACTCCTAGACTTTTCCGAAAAGAATTTGTTGTTAATACCGGTGATACAATTTTCATTACAACAAAAAATAATCAATGATTAAATTTAAAATTCTCCCATATGTACCTAATCTATTTTCTAAGCCAAGTATAAGGCAATTTGTCGTAACGTCCCGAACTACTATAATGCCCTTGCCATTCATGTTCATGTTTACAACAGCCAATAGACAAACAATAAATTGCCCTTCCGTTTGAAACTAAAGCCAGAATTGTCATAATTTGAGAATTTGCCCTACTGCGTGAAATCGCCTTATAAAAGAAAATTATTTATGTAATATCTAAGTTCAGTGATAAAACGTATGAAAACAATGCAGACGATATTTAAATAATTTAAAAAAAGAGAGGATTAAACGAGATGGTTAAAGGAATAATGGCATAAGTCTAAAAAAATGATATTTTCATTTAATTGTAATGTGATAAATTAATAAATTTTTCACATAATCGGGGAAAATAGGGCTTAAAATAATGGCATTAAACGCTCGAAATGTTGGGAAGGGGTGGATTTTGAACGTTTTAATGACTTGCTTTGAATTTTGCTAACTCTAACTCATCAAGAATCCAATATGGATCCCTATCTATTCCAGGTCCAACCGCTACATAAATTCGAGGATAGACAGAGAGATAACTTAGGCTATTATTATATAGGGGATGTTACAATTCCCACATTCATAAATTGTTATAAATAATACAATAATTTTAGTAGCTTTAACGTTTTCAAAAATATATAATACGGTGCCCGGTTTAAAATTAAAAAAGTAATGTGATATTTTTACTTTCCGATTAATATAATTTTTAAATATTTTGTCTTGAAACATGTTACAGTTATTTTGTAATAAAACAGAAAAAATGAAAGAAAATAAGCATCAAATGATATTTTTTAATCTACACGGGGAAATTGCGATATCATTATTAAAATAAAGGGAAAATTCTTAGCCTGCGATTTGCACATGACCAGTAGTCGGGGAGAGCATGATACCTGCTCAATCAAATTGTCACTACCGCACGTGGAGGGTTAAACGATAGACTACAGCGTTGCAAACTGTTGAAAACAAGTATAAATAAACTCTATTTCTAAAATAGGTGCTCTGTACATCTACCCGATACTTAACGGCTGTCAATATGAGAACAAATACCTAATATCTCACTGGGATTATTGAAACAACATTTTTAATTCAACTCAAAAGCATATCCACATTTACACTGTTCCCCTTTTATAGAACATACCACGTCAGATACATTTCTTTCCTTAACTCACTTTATTTCACCACGTGAGATAAGATATAAATTCAGGTGAATAAGTCATGTGAATTTATGAATCTGTTTGTTAATGGTGCTAAAACTGGAGTTCATGAAGAAAAAGGATTGTGAAATTCAAGGACAATATTCATCAGCACAAGTTTTCAAAGGTGAATGACGTCACACATCCCACGCGAAAGCCGCAACACAAGGTAACAAACAATCATTATGTGGAAAAATGTTGATCATAATACTAAGAATAATTCAACCCATCATTCACTGGAAATTTTTAATGTCCTACTTACTATGTTATGATTCAAAACAGTTTCCTTCATGAAAAGATTTCCAAATTTTTACAAATAAATAATATGTAGCATAATGAAATATAAATTCTTTAACATTAACTATCTAATTAAACATTTTGTGTTAAAAAATAATTAATGTTTCTGACATTATATCAGTAGGAAACACAAGGTATAAATAACTATATATGATTAATTAATTGTATACAGTAAAACTTGCTTATAACGATATAGTTATCGTTATAAACATATCATTTTCGCTTTCAAAGATTATGTGCGTAGCTTGCATATAATATTTTTGTTGTATTTAGAGATCGACACATATAGTTTTCAAAATTAATTTATAATGTAAATATCTGTAATACAATGAGGAATTTGCACATGTGGGGGATTCGAACAACTTAGTATTTTTGTGATAATTCCAGACTAGTAGATTCCAAAAATGTTCTAAAAAAATGTAAAAAACTCGGTTCATCATTTAAAAATTAATTTTAACCCTCCGAGTGGAACACGTCTAGAAAAAAATTCTCCAAATTACGCTAATGTCAGTGGCCAAATAGTTCTATGATTTTTACCTTCACCCTTTGTCGACTAGAATGGAATATGGAAAACCCAATCTCGTTATTGCCCCTTTACTTCCGGTTATATATTGATATATAAATAGATATTATAGATTGTTAATTTTTAATACACATAAAGCTCGTCAAGTCTCGAATATTATCCCATAAGAAATAATGGATTCTAAAAGTACAAATAAAAATATTCTTTGAGAGACTTGTTTATATTCTTTACTAAAGTCATCCAAGATATTTAAGGGGTGCAATTAGAGATACATCTTTTACCACAAACGAAATACTTCGAAATAGAGATTTACAAAGCCATGAAAAGCTAATAGTGTCTTTGTGTTTTAGGGGGTAGGGTTGCATCCCTCAAAAAATATCAGTGAAAGAGGGGTGCAGTTCCTAAACAATAGGCCTGACCCTCCTACCTCAAAACTACATGGGGAAAGCACTGGCAAAAATGTACATTACATCCATTTTCGGAGAGTTTTTGAAGGTTGAAAATTGTATGTTTTGAAGTCATCATCGGTTTGGCGGAATTGTACGTGCGAACCACTTAGAGGATTAAAGTTAAGCGAAAATCATGTGACATCAAAACGCTCCGTGATTGGTTATGACGTCATGGTTCATGATATCCAATATTTTCTTATTGCTTGTAAGCGCTCACTAATTTCCGATTTTGTTTTTGCAAGTTCTTGAAATTTTCTAGGTATCAAAATTTATTTTTATTTAAACCTGAAGGTTTATTTTATCTCGATAGCTTAATTATTTCAAATTTTTATAAATGTCCCTTCAATCTGGATTTACCAAAGGACCAGAATTTCAGAGTTTATCAACCATTGTAGGGCATATTCCAAACATATGTTTCAAAAATGGTAGTAAAGATGAAATAACCTATTAGATTTGAATAAAACAGAAAAATTAGCAATAAATACATACTATAAGAATAACAATTAATAATTAGGTATACTCTTTGTTACAACGTTGCTATTGGAGCAATATTATCATTGCCACACAGTTATAAGTAATTTGGCTGATTTTATAAAAATGTGAGAAAAAATTTAACATCTTTAAGAAGCTTTACTTAATTATTTATACTTTTTAAAATAGTAATACAATTTTATTATCTTTTAATATTAACATTAAATAAAAAATGTATACAGTTTCTGAAATTAAATTTACATTTTTTAATCACTATTAAGTTTTTTAAATCTGAAAATTTAATTTAATTCTTAAGTATTTCAAATCTGATGAATAAAAAATTTAAAATCTTTAAAAGGCTTTACTTATTTATTTATACATTTTAAATAGCAATATAATTTTATTGCCTTTAATATTAATGTGAAATTGAAAAATGTATAAAGTTTCTGAAATTAAATTTAATTTTTAAACTAATATCATTATTAAGTATTTTAAAAATATTATACTTTTTTCAAATTAGTCACCATTTTAATCGAAAAATATTGCTGTGAATTGATACACTTAAGAAAGTGTGCATCTCTGAAGAAAATATTTATAATACCTTGAAAATACATAACCTTCCCCTCCCCCGAGTTATTTATTAGATAATTATATCCTTTAGATATTTATATGTTGTACGATATTTATATGCTTTATCAAACATTTATTGTACTTGAACTCTGTGATAATACTCGATAATTAGTAGTTTTAAAAGTTAAATACCACTGGTTAATCAACAGTCCTTTTAAAGGTATAGTGTATTTTTATATACTTTAATTGTTCTAAATTAGTAATATTTAAACAGAAGCAAGCATTTACTTACCGAAAAACGGTCTTCACAAACCCACAGAGACGATTTATATGAAAATTTGGGGTTTAACTTCTCCTCCCTTTTCATCGCATTTGTCCAGATTTTAGGCGTATATGGATTATTGGGAACGCTTAAAAATATCTTCTCATTGCAATTAGTTGTATTTTTACAGAGTAGTACAATACAATATTCTATTGTACTACAGAGTAGTACAATAGAAAATGATTTTTTAATGTCAGACATAATATAAAAATTGTCTATTATATGCGATACTTTACACAGTAAACAAAGATAGTAACATGTAAACATAGATCGGCGGTCGGTATTTTCATGAACTGTGATGTCACAAACTCGGTGTAGAAAAAGCATCGTTTTTGAGAGAAGTTAAAGAGTCAGCTATAAAACCCATTAGAAATCACTAATTAGGTCCCTAAATAAAAGAAAAATATTTACTGTTATTCTCACTTTTCAATAATTTTTTGTTTAAAATTAAACTTAGAAAACGTGAAAATTCTTTATTGCTATTTCATGGTTATTTTGAATTAAGGAAATAAGGAATAAATTAATTAACTTCAAATCTTGGGATCAAAGAAAATATCATTATAAAGAGTTTTACTGTATATTTTGATTGAAAATAGTTTTCTCTACTACAAAAATATTAACGTTACAGAAAAATTTCATTTACAACAAACATGAATAAGTAGTGCGTTGAATATAAAAAATAATGTGGGGATATAAATGCTTCCCTCTGCAATCAAACTGGGTACACCAATACACACTTCTCAAATAGACTGCTAGAATGCATGCCCAATAAATAAACACTGCCACACTTTCCATAATATTAGATATCAGCAGAGCAAATACTGATTCTTTACGTATGCAATTTAGTGCTGAAAACGCATAATGCATTCATCTGCTTAAAACATTACTGAAACGTATTTGAATAATTTATGAAACTGTTAATAACTGTAACTATCGAATACGAAATATCAGAGAAATATGAATAATTTATATTTTATTATATTTCTTCTGTAGATTTTTTATGTCATTTAATTCAATTAAATGACGTCGTCATTTGAATAACAAATCCTTTATAACAAGCTAAACTCTGGAGAGGAAAATCCGATTTCAAAGGATTAAATAATACTACAAAATAATTAAATAGCATTAAACGGGTAAATTATTATTAAATAATTCAAATGCTTGTATTGTAGGATTCAAATTAAAATTCTGAAAAATGTGCTAATTTTTATTTTCCACTGTGAATTATTTTATCTACTTAATAACTTATTAATAAAACAATTAATAACTACTTAATATTCTATTCTTAATTATTAATCAATTCAACAATTAATTATAAATATAATTTAGTTTAATTATTAATTTTTTTATTATTAGACATGTTCGTTAAGTTGATTAACTTTATAGCTATTTGATATTTACTGCGTTAGGTGGAATTATAATCTTATATATATATATATATGTATGTGCGCGTGTGTGTGCAAGCGCAAGTGTACATATTTATATCTTTAAAGTTGCTAATGAGAAATAAAGACAAGGCAAAACATGGAACATAGGACTAAAATAAAAGGTTTATTCATGTTGTATCTAAAATGCATTAACATCATCACAAAGCAAAAGGATTGTTCCTGAAATATGTGTGTGTATGATAAACAGATCTTGGTACAATGCAATTCTTTTAAGAAAATAAATAATACTTTGCAACATGTCATGTCTCCGCAAATCTCGAGAGCTGTCAGTAAATTGGCAAAATACAACCAGGTTGTTAAAATAAGAGGAGATTTAAAAAAGGGCTTGTAGAATTCTTATATTTTCTAGGAGCGATTATTTATTTTTAACAAAGCCCGATGACGTGTAACCCTTCTGACGTCTCGCACTGCATCGCATACCATGTGGGAGTGGCACCACAAAGTCTTTGTGGTGCCACACTGAAGGTTCATCCCATTTTGACCATCCTTGTTTAGAGAAACTTTTTTTTCCTGATTCCTTGTCTCTCCACCTGTTACTGGTTTCCTAACGGGAGAATATCCATACGTGCAGATTTTTGTCTTGCTTATTTCTCGGTATAGAACTCAATGATTTCTTGGTTTGGAGCACTATCTACGGTCTATTGTTTTGCTACAAGAGGGCTAATAGTTAGATAAATCCCCGTATACGCATTTGAAGAGCTTAAGGACAATGACAAACCAAATAGGGTTTTAGAATAGCAACCTTATAACCTATAACCAGCGAGAGGAAAGTTAGTCGGGCTACCTTCACCATCCGAGTAGGAAAACTGAGCCAATTCTAGATGGGTGCAACCGAACTACAACTGGAATCGGTGTCCCGGTAGTGCTCTTCCACGTAGACTACATTAAGACGAATGTAGTATGCCAAGAGAGTAGTAGGATTGTCGTAGGTCAACATGCCACATCCGATTACGTTATGGAGTTACAGGAAGGGTTGTATTGTGTTGTACAACCTGAACGAGAGAGCTCTTATCTTTGCACTCACTTGGGTAACATAGTCTCCAGGATCGAGTTCTTCAAAAAAAATAGCACTATCACTTTCCTTAATCCTACACGTACTCTCTGAATCACAGCGATTTCTCAAAGATTTCGAGAACGGACCAGTTGGAAATCGATTGGGAAGAACTACGGCAACCCACTGAAGCCTCAACGTTGGAAGTCCAAATTGCCGATTGTTCCCTGTTCGCCATGAAACGGGCAAAGCCTGCTCTTTCTTACCATTTTTAATTGATACTCAAGGATTATCCCATGCAAGAGAGGATTTGATTCAGATGAAATCTTTTCGTACCTCCCTACTGAAGCCTGGCAGGAGAGATGGAAGGACTCCGATAAGGAAAGATTCACCTTTAAGCTCTTTTCACAAAGGCTAATAAGTCCGAAACATTTTGCTTAAAGCCGATTCACAAACGACAAAAACATCTATGATAGCTGTGGAAATTGAACTTCTATGAACTTCGGTACCGAAGAGCGGTGCCCTATGTTAGATGTCCTATTAAAATAACAAGTTACAAGTTACATAAATATGAATTGAAATGAGGCATCTGAAAGTATAAAGAATGGCACCTATGGGTTTTAAGCTCAACGCGCTGGTCACTAGGCTCTCTTAGACTTGATATGATAACCTTATAAAAAAATCTCTTATATTTTCAAATATCTGTCATCACTTATTTTTAATTTCTCTTTGTACCCGCACGTTCCGTATTTTCATTGTTCGACATGTGATTTTTTTGCTTATTTATATGAACGAAAAATAGTTTAAAATTATATGTAAGAGATATGTTAAAAATCATGAATACTAGAAAAATTATTTTTTATTTAATCCCCCGACTAATAACCAAAACCAAAGAAATTTTACAGATTAAAGCAGAAATATCTCAAGTTGGTGGGCACAGATCATGTTTCTGAACTGAGTACTTCAAAATATTTTAAGTAGATACCTTGTTTTTGACAGCGACCGTAGTTGATCTTTATTTTCTAATCTATGTAAGTAAACCAGCTGGTATATAAATATTTGCTTCCCCCTTCCAGTAGATTCTTCCTTGTAGTTTTTCATCTCCGGAACAGTTCTGTTGGCGATATAGTGTTGCTATGCTTCAGGAAAGAGGATATATGCTGCGCTTCCCGAATTTACTAGATTATTTTTCTTTGTAAGACTAAAGTGTTTTGAATTTATTAACATAAAGCTGAAAGACGCAACATTATTTATTGATTTATTGGCTGACAGATTGCTTCAAATTTGTCTTTCGAAATAGGAAATCCCAAGAAAAACTAAAGTAAATTATAAATGGAAAATACGTTATCAAACAAACAAGTATTAAAAGTATCAAGTATATTTTTAAATGCATTTTCTAAAAGAGCCTTTTGGTAATAAAATTTTGCAGAATATTATATTCTAAAGTACTGAAATCGTGAAATACGTTTTACTCTAATTCAGATTATTTATGAGAATAATTTACAACACTTTTTAAAATTTTAAAATTAATAACAAAGAACTGAACGTCATAGTTCTGGTAATTTACATGTTGCTTAAAATTGGGTTTCAAATTCATTTTTGAATTTCATTGTTGAAATTCTAATAAAAACATAAATGAATCATAAATGGGAAATTGTTTAATAAGCAAATAAGCATTAAAACTATTTCTAATGAGTGTACTTTATAAAACAGCTAATAGAACAATAATTGATATATTGTTTAAAATTGGGTTTCAAATTCATTTTTGAATTTCATTGTTGAAATTCTAATAAAAACATAAATGAATCATAAATGGAAAATCATTTAATAAGCAAATAAGCATAAAAACTATTTCTAATTAGTGTACTTTATAAAACAGACAATAGAACAATAATTGATATATTGTTTAAAATAGGATTTCAAATTCATTTTTGAATTTCATTGTTGAAATTCTAATAAAAACATAAATGAATCATAAATTGAAAATTGTTTAATAAGCAAATAAGCATTAAAACTATTTCTAATGAGTGTACTTTATAAAACAGCTAATAGAACAATAATTGATATATTGTTTAAAATTGGGTTTCAAATTCATTTTTGAAATTCATTGTTGAAATTCTAATAAAAACATAAATGAAACATAAATGGAAAATAACTTAATAAGCAAATAAGCATTAAAACTATTTCTAATGCGTGTACTTTATAAAACAGCCAATAGAACAATAATTGATATATTGTTTAAAATAGGGTTTCAAATTCATTTTTGAATTTGAAACACATTATTTCTAAGGAGTGTACTTTGTAAAACAGCCTGTATAACAATAATTGATATAATGTTTAAAATAGGATTTCAAATTTATTTTTGAAATTCCTTGTTAAAATTCTAATAAAAACATAATTGAATCATAAATGGAAAATAATTTAATAAGCAAATACGCATTAAAACTATTTCTAATGAGTGTACTTTATAAAACAGCCAATAGAGCAATAATTGATATATTGTTTAAAATAGGGTTTCAAATTCATTTTTGAATTTGAAACACACTATTTCTAAGGAGTGTACTTTGTAAAATAGCCTGTATAACAATAATTGATATAATGTTTAAAATTGGATTTCAAATTCATTTTTGAAATTCCTTGTTAAAATTCTAATAAAAACATAATTGAATCATAAATGGAAAATAATTTAATAAGCAAATACGCATTAAAACTATTTCTAATGAGTGTACTTTGTAAAACAGCCAATAGAACAATAATTGATATATTGTTTAAGATAGATTTTCATATTCATTTTTGAAATTCCTTGTTAAAATTCTAATAAAAACATAAATGAATCATAAGTGGAAAATCATTTAATAAGCAAATAAGCATAAAAACTATTTCTAATGAGTGTATTTTATAAAACAGCCAATAAAACAATAATTGATATATTGTTTAAAATAGGGTTTCAAATTCATTTTTGAATTTCATTGTGGAAATTCTAATAAAAACATAAATGAATCATAATTGGAAAATAATTTAATAAGCGAATAAGAATTAAAACTATTTGTAATGAGTGTACTTTATAAAACAGCCAATAGAACAATAATTGATATAATGTTTAAAATAGGATTTCAAATTCATTTTTGAAATTCATTGTTGAAATTCTAATAAAAACATAAATGAACCATAATTGGAAAATCATCTAATAAGCGAATAAGAATTAAAACTATTTGTAATGAGTGTACTTTATAAAACAGCCAATAGAACAATAATTGATATAATGGTTAAAATAGGGTTTCAAATTCATTTTTTAAATTCATTGCTGAAATTCTAATAAAAACATAAATGAATCATAAATGGAAAAGAATTTAATAAGCAAATAAGCATTAAAACTATTTCTAATGAGTGTACTTTATAAAACAGCTAATAGAACAATAATTGATATATTGTTTAAAATAAGAGTTTCAAATTCATTTTTGAAATTCATTGTTAAAATTCTAATAAAAACATAAATAAATCATAAATGGAAAATCATTTAATAAGCAAATAAGAACTAAAACTATTTCTAGCGAGTGTACTTTATAAAACTGTCAATAGAACAATAATTGATATATTGGTTAAAATAGGGTTTCAAATTCATTGTTGAAATTCTAATAAAAACATAAATGAATCATAAATGGAAAATAATTTAATAAGCACACAAGCATTAAATCTATTTCTAATGAATGTACTGTATAAAACAGCCAATATAATAATAATTGATATATTGGTTAAAATAGGGTTTCAAATTCATTATTGAAATTCATTGTGGAAATTCTAATAAAAATAGAAAATAATTATTAAACAGAAACATTTTAATCCAATACAAAAATAATTGATATATTGGTTGAAATTGGATTTCAAAATCATTTTTGGAATTCATTGTTGAAATTCTAATAAAAGTAGAAATTAGTTATAAGTGGGAAATATTTTAATAACGAAATACACATTAAAACTATTTCTAATGAGTGTAATATATAAAACAGACTACACAATAATTGTTGATATATTGGTTAAAATAGAGTTTCAAATTCCTTTTTGAAATTCATTGTGGAAATTCTAATAAAAATAGAAATGAATTATAAATGGAAAATATTTTCTTTAATAATCAAATAAACATTAAAACTATTTCGTAATGAGTGTACTATATAAAATAGTCATTATAATTATAAGTATAAAGTATTGTATTTTGAATTACTAAGCCTATTAATCCTTTTTTACTGTGTTTGAGATTACATATATGAGATTAGTCGGATGATATCTTTAAATACCTTTTTAGAATCTATTTAAATCCAGATACAACTTCTATAATTCTATTTTTGGATAGTAATTATAATAGGTGCATCCCTTTGGATTTAACTTACATTCCTAAAACTAATCTTGTAGACTCTTTAATACATTCATATGTGGTTCCAAAAATTTTACACTATACATAAAGCACAGAACGTGTAAAGATCCAACTAATGCTAATAAAATCAAATTTTAAAATGGTTTGTAAATATAATGGAAATCCAGTTAATATGGTTAGTCGTATTGTAACAAACTACCAACTGATTTTCTTTTTATTAATCAGTTAATCAACTTTTGTCTTTCCTAATGCAAGAAATTGGGTTTAACAGGTCTAGTTGATTCTGAAACTTCTATCTAGCACAGCGTTACTAATATTTAATAACACTGACTTCTAAACTATACTAATTATTATTAAAACAGGATATTATAATTTCCTATATTTGTATTTCGAATTATTTGGTGCAAATATTTTAAAACAATATTACTTTCAAAATGCTCCAAGTAAAATTTTAATAAATAAAAATTTTAAATTTTAGTAAATAGTCTAAAGAAAGACAGAGAAAAAAAGAATAAAGAGTAAAAAAAATTGTTGCATGAAAAGACTCTTTAACTAAGGAAATAAAACTTCATCTTTAAGACTTTGAGATTAATCAGCTTCCTTAACATAATATTATTTAGTAAAAAATAGTAATATTTTTTGAAGGATAAAATAAGAAGCAATTTACATTTTCTACTTTTATGAAATTACTTTAAAATATTTGCATGTATTTCCATATTATTTATTTTATTTAATATCGAATTAAGTAATCAATTATAGACATTTCAAGTGTAACATTTCCAAAGAAGCATTTTAAAAATCTAAAAGGTATGTTATTTTACAAGAGACATTAAAAAAAAAGTAACCTTAACACAAACCCACTTATCCTATTTTATATTACTTGTCAATCAAGTCTACACCATTCTTAAACTGCCTCTAAGAAAGTTTATTTGCGCAACGTTTATAAAGATTACTTTTCTGACATCTAAAAATTGGCATCCTTGTTTCCTTTATCTCTTGTTACGACATCTAAGCGTCTTCTTTTAAGATTTATGGTAACTTCAGTGACAACAGTATTTAATAACTTCCAGCTTTGTGACGAAGCGGGATCTGATGAGGTAATTCATCAGCTCGTGTAATGCCTCAACAAAGTACTTTAGCAATGATACGGTCTTAATTAAGTTCCTTGAAAGTTAGTTAAATTTCCCCTTTAATTAAGATTTTTATTTCGTTTAATCTCAGATAGTGAGCAAACATACTTCATGAAAGGCTGGAGTAACTTAAAACAGAATTCCCTCAGAACGTTGCTGTGACCACAATGGATCAGACTTAAGTGTAGATTTATTTAAGCTTTACTTTATTACTCGAGGCTCCTTTGTGAGATGAATAAAAATGATTGCTGTTTCTAAAGTTATTTAACGTAAGTTTAACGACAGTAGTTAATTCACAACTCTAAATTGAGCAGAGATGATCAAAATATTTTTACCCTTAAATGTCTGAATTTTTAAAAACTAATTCAACTTTTTTCGACTTTCCTTTCTTATACAAGTAATGAGAAAATACTTTTAAAAATCATATCTTGATTTTAGTGGAGTTTATGGTTTAAAAAATGGTTTGTTCCCAGTTGACTACACTGGGACTTAATTAGAAAATTAATTTTTCTATAAAAACTTTAAAATATCAAACACACATGAGTTTTAATAACTAGGATAAGGAATTTCCCCAAAATATTTTAAAAAGTAATTAATTCTTATCATAAATACAACTTTTATTGCCAAACATTACAAAAATAAATGTGGAATGGAAAATAAATTGTTTACTTTGTAATACTTGATGATATGAGTATAAATTACTCACAGGAGTCTTTGTCACAACTTTGAGGATATCATAAATTTGACTGTTTATAGATTCTAAAAAATAAACTATAATTATAAGCTACTACAAAAATAAACTAACTGTATGTACAAAAGCCTTTATCGCAATCTTTGAGAAGGGTATAAATCCAACTGTATATACATTTAAAAAGAATAAACTATGATTATAAAATACTAAAAATCTTAACTACTTCTATTAATTACTGGCATTGGCATGACTCTTTTGGTGGCTTCCTGGGTATTTATTTAAGTTTTACTTTATTACCCGAGGTTCCTTTGCGAGATGCATTAAAATGATCACCATTACTAATGTTATTTAACGTAAGTTTAACGACAGTAGTTAATTCAGAACTCTAAATTGAGCATAGATGATCAAAATATTTTTACCCTTAAATGTCCGAATTTTTAAAAACTAATTCAATTTTTTTCAGCTTTCCTTTCTTATACAAGTAATGAGAAAATACTTTTAAAAATCATATCTTGATTTTAGTGTAGTTTATGGTTTAAAAAACAGTTTGTTGTCAGGCTTCAACAATGGCCTTTTATTGAAAAATTAATTTTCTTTAAAAAATTTAACCCCCTGATTAGACACATCGAGGAAAAAGTGTCAAAAAATACGCTAAATCTTTACTTTGTCAGTGGCCAAAGCGTTCTATAATTTTTTCCTTCACTCTTTGTCTACTAGAATGAAATACGTTAAATCCACTCTCGTTATTGTCCCTTTACTTCTGGTTATAAATATATATATATATATATATATATAGATATATAAATAGATATTATAGATTAATTTTTAAAACACATAAAGATCGTCCAGTTTCGAAGATCATCCCATAAGAAACAATTGATTCTAAAAGTACAAATAAAAATATTTTTTGAGAGACTTATTTATATTTTTTTTACGAAATACATCCAAGATATTAAGTGGTGCAGTCAGAGATACATCTGTTACCGCAAATAAACTTCGAATTTATAAAGCCATGAAAAGCTATCAGCGTCTTTGGGCCTGAAGTGGTAGGGCTGCATCAATCAATAAATTAGTCAAAGAGGGGTGCAGTTCTTAAACAATCGACATGACCCTCCTACCACAAAACTCCATGGGGCAAAGCACTGGCAGAAATGTATATTACATTTATTTTCAGAGCGTTTCTAGACATCGAAAATTGTACATGACAACCACTTTGAAGATATTATCGGTTTGGCGGAATTGTACGTGCGAATCGCTTAGAGGGTTAAAATATCAAACACACATGAATTTTGATAACTGGTATAGGGAATATCCCCAAGATATTTTTAAAAGAATTAATTCTTATTACAAATATAAATTTTATTGCCAAACATTATAAAAATCCATGAGGAATAGACAATAAATTGTTTACTTGATGATATGAGCATAAATTACTTCCAAGTGTCCTTGTCACAACTTTGAGGATGTCATACATTTGACTGTTTAATCATTCTATAAAATAAACTACAATTATAAGCTAGTAGAAAAATAAACTAATTGTATCCGCAAAAGTCTTTGTCGCAATTTTTGAGGTGATATAAAGCTGAACGTATATACATTTGAAAAGAATTAACTACAATTATAAACTATTACAAAAAATAACTATTTCTATTAAATATTGGTATTGGTATGACTGATTTGGTGGCGTCCTGGGTATTTATTTAAGTTTTACTTTATTACCCGAGGTTCCTTTGCGAGATGCATTAAAATGATCACCATTACTAATGTTATTTAACGTAAGTTTAAAGACAGTAGTTAATTCAGAACTCTAAATTGAGCATAGAGGATCAAAATATTTTTACCCTTAAATGTCCGAATTTTTAAAAACTAATTCAATTTTTTTCGGCTTTCCTTTCTTGTACAAGTAATGGGAAAATACTTTAAAAACATATTTTTTTTTGTTTCATATGGAGTTTACGGTTTAAAAATTGGTTTGTTACCAGTTGACTACACTGGGACTTAATTAGAAAATTAGTTTTTCTTTAAAAACTTTAAAATATCAAACACACATGAGTTTTAATAACTAGGATAAGGAATTTCCCCAAGATATTTTTAAAAGTAATTAATTCTTATTACAAATACAAATTTTATTGCCAAACATTACAAAAAAATTTGGAATAGAAAATAAATTGTTTGCTTTGTAATATTTGATGATATGAGTATAAATTATCACAAGAGTCTTTGTCACAACCTTGAGGATGTCATAAATTTGAGTGTTTATACATTTTAAAAAATAAACTACTATTATAAGCTACTACAAAAATAAACTAACTTATCTACAAAAGCCTTTATCGCAATCTTTGAGAAGGGTATATAAATCCAACTGTATATACATTTGAAAAGAATTAACTACAATTATAAACTATTACAAAAAATAACTACTTCTTTTAAATATTGGTATTGGTACGACTGATTTGGTGGCTCCCTGGGTATTTATCTAAGTTTTACTTTGTTACCTGAAGTTCCTTAGTGAGATGCATTAAAATGATCACCATTACTAATGTTATTTAACTTAAGTTTAGCGACAGTAGTTAATTCAGAACTCTAAATTGTGCTTAGATGATCAAAATATTTTACCCCTTAAATGTCCGAATTTTTAAAAACTAATTCAATTTTTTTCGACTTTCCTTTCTTATACAAATAATGGGAAAATAATTTGAAACACCATATTTTGTTTTAAGTGGAGTTTTAAGGTTTAAAATATGGTTAGTTGCCAATGGGCAACACTAGGCATTAATTAAAAAATTAATTTTCTTTATAATATTTAAAAAAATCAAGCACACATGAATTTTAATAACTGGTATAAGGAATTTACCCAAGATATTTTTAAAAGTAATTAATTCTTATTACAAATACAAATTTTATTGCCAAACATTACAAATATCCATGTGGAATAGAAAATAAATTGTTTACTTCGTGATACGAGGATTATTCTGAAATTTTTAAGATACGCGTAAAGAATTTACAAAATAAAAATAACGATTTAATTTTAAAATACGAAGTATTTTAACACAGGAGACGATTTTTTACTGACTTGCTTCAACTTGTTTAGCTTAGAATAAATTTTAAACAGAAGAGAAAAAGGAGTTGACGCTAGAACATTTTCGCGCTATGATTTTCTACGATTTTAAAGCAGGGTTAAATCATGAAAAATGCTTTAAAGGGTTACAATTGGCATTTGGTGATGAATCTCCAGCTTGTGCTTCTGTATTCAGCTGTTTTAAAGAATTTAGCAAAGGTTTAGGGTAAAGAACACACAGGAAGCCCGCCGTCGGCAGTAGTCCCAGATAATGTGTCTGCCATACGAAAAATGTTAATGGATGATAATCGCTGTACATATCAAATTATACAGAATGAACTTACCATTGGATCCACAGACATACAAAAATTATTAATGAAGAATTACATATGAAAAAAGTAGTTTGTCGTTGGGTTCCCTATAATCTAACTGAGCATCAAAATGGGGAGGTGTACAGAATCAGTAAAGAAACCCTTAAATTTCTAAATGATGGTGGATATATCATCATTTCTAAAATTGTAACTGGTGATGAAATGTACATACCATTGTTTGAAGTTCCAACATGTCAAGTAAGCAAAGTATGTGTCTTTGAAGGTGATCCCATACCAACAATGGTGAAAACACAACGCGCACTGAAATAAAGTGATGTATGCCGTTTTCTTCAGAAGTACGGGATTGGTCACAGCTATCAAATTGAAAGGACAGAAGACAGTAATAGTAAACTGGTATACCACTAAATGTCTTCCACAAATTCTTCAAGAAGTGAATTTTAGGGGACTAATTCTTCACCATGACAATGCAACTTCCCATACAGCCGGATTAACATTTGAGTTTTTTAAACAAAAACAAATTAACGTGATAGAACATCCGTCGTATTCACCTGATCTAGCTATGTGCAACTTTTGGTTATTCTTTAATTTAAAAAAGAACTTATGTGAACGTCGTTTTCATACAGAAGAAGAGCTTAATGTGGCTATAAATGCATTTTTTCATTTATTCCAAGCAATTAATGGCTTGAGGCATATAATCTGCGGAAAATTCGTCTACAAAAGTGAATTGATCCTGGAGGAGACTACTTTGAACAGACCTAAAATATTGGATTATATGTTTAAAAACTTAGTTCTATCTCAAAATTTTCAGAGTGACCATCGCATGAGTACAAATTACTCACAAGAGTCTTTGTCACAACTTTGAGAAAGTCATAAATTTGACTGTTTATCCATTCTAAAAAATAACTACAATTATAAGCTACTACAAAAATAAACTAATTGTATCCACAAAAGCCTTCGTCGCAATCTTTGAGAAGGGTGTAAAGCATGCTGTATATACATTTAAAACGAATAAGCTGTGATTATAAACTACTACAAATATTAACTGCTTCTATTAAATATTGTCATTGGTATGACTGATTTCGTGGTGCCCTGGGTATTTATTTAAGTTCTACATTATTACCTGATGATCCTGAGATGTATTAAAATGATCAACAATTCTAATGTTAATTCACGTAAGTTTAACGACAGTAGTTAACTCAAAACTTTATATTATGCATAGATGATCAAAATGTTTTATCCCTTAAATTCCCAAACCTTTAAAAACTAATTCAAATTTTTTGGCGACACTTTTTGAATACACACACACACATATGTATATATATATATATATATATATATATATATATATATATATATATATATATATATATATATGTGTGTGTGTGTGTGTGTACACACATATACATACATACATATATATATATATTCATATATATATATATATATATTTATTTATTTATTTATTTATATATACTTATATACACACTTATACACACATACACACAAACATATGTAAATATATGTATACATATATATGTTCATATATATATATATATATATATATATATATATATATATATGTGTGTGTGTGTGTGTGTGTGTGTACACACATATACATACATACATATATATATATATATATATATATATATATATATATATACATACATATATTTATTTATTTATTTATTTATTTATATATACTTATATACACACTTATACACACATACACACAAACATATGTAAATATATGTATACATATATATGTTCATATATGTATATATATATATATATATATATATATATATATATATATATATGTATGTATATACACACATACTTATATACATATACACACACATATATATGTGTGTGTGTTATACTTCGGAAATATAGATTTATTGCTGGAGAAGTGATGATTTATGAACTACACTCGTTTTTATTCTTAGTAAATTAATGTTTTTTTTTATTTCTACATATCTCAAAATACTTAATCCAAATTACATCTCCGTTGCTAAACGGTGCGCAGCCCATAAAAGATTTCTGACATATCCATCAAGTAGTCTCACCCTTAGCAACGAAACTCGAGCTATAACATTCATCAAAGGTCTTTTGTAGTACGTCGGGGGGAAAAAATTCGTTTCGAGATTTACTCTGTGCCCTGTGTGGGACTAAGGGGGATTATGCATGATCCCGTTATGGGTCTCGGAATTCTGTCAATAACGTCGTTAGTGGCTCTGCGATACATCTTGGTTTTAATGGGGCGGCAAAAGTGAAAAGCCAAGACTTGGCAGCAAAGTATGACGTGGTGACAGATGGCTCGGAGTCATCGGGGACCGTGAATAAATTGAATTCGTTTCCAGATGCGAAATCTGAAGTTCATATTTCCTGTAAGTGGTATTTTGAATGAGAACGCAGATGTTTTCACCTAATACAGTGAACTTCAAAATGAGTACAGCCAGTGACGACTCAAGAATTTAAGCAGCTTAAACTAAATTGTATACTTTTAGCCTAGGATAAATATATTCAACTCCACGTTTTATGATAAATATACAATTATAAAAGATAAATGTTTAATATATTCAAGCACTGAAATACTTTAGCAGTTATAGAGTAACAAATTAAACACAGCATAACTGAAAATGGTATATTTATTTATGATAAGCCGAACACCAATATATCAATCAATAATAAATGTATTAAAATTAAAACAAAAAATAAAATAAACTTTTTTTAAACTTTTTAATTCTGAAAACATATTGATTTAGTATTCAAAATGAATTTATTTAGTTAATTCCTGTTTAATAATCAATGCAGTTAAACCTTTTCACCCATATTAAAGAGTGGTGGACCATTACATAGACAGGTTAGCATTTGAATTAAATATAATAGAAATATTAAAAAATATTTTTATTGAAGGCTTCCAAGCTACAAACAATTGAATTTGCAAAATATTTTTCTATTAAGAAAAGTATTTTACAAATTCAAGCCCAGAGGCTGTCCAAACCAGAGTTCGATGTTCCTATTTTTGGGTCCTTTCTGGTATGGCAGAACCTTGGTTGGCCACCATATGTCCGTAGGGTGCTCCCGAAAAAGCTTTAAAAGTGTAAAAGAATACAAAATATAGGCTTCAGTTGTATATTAAATTCATAAGTTACATGCAGTTATCTTATCCTCTAAAAAACAATGTTTTGTTCGAAGACTACCAGCAGAGCCATTATAAATAATTTATGTAAGTTAAGAATAATTTTGGGTGACAGAAAAAATAGTTTATGTGAAATCGTTTTTCATATATGTGGCACCAAGAGCGAAATAGTGAAACCCGCGTAAATCGAATGCGAAATACAATTGTGGCTAACATTAATACGGCTAGATTTTGATGTTTGTATGAAAAAACTCCAATCACATCCCACTCTTTACACAAAGATTTAACAGTTGTTGACAACTATTTTTTATTTAGATAAATAAAATAATGCCTTGTCACTTTTCTTCATTTAATTGCTATGACAAGAACATATATAATTTACTTGTGAACGACATATACTTTTGTAGAAAAGTATAGGGATTCACCAAAATGCCATATTGTTTCAAATGTACCTTAAACTTTAAAAGTTTGAAGAAATACATTGGAATACAGAAAAGGAATTTAGTGCTTAAACAATACTGTTATTCTCTACTATTGTTGCCAAAAGAAAGCCTATTACCGTGAAAAAATAAGTTCGACGTTAATGTATTATATAAATGTTACAAATATGTAGGTTTGGCCCTAAACAAGAGGAAAGGAAGGCTACAACCTACGGCAACATTTTGGGGGAACAACACTGCCTGACATTCCGTTACTTGAATCTGCAAAACATATACAGAAACAAAGTTACTTTTGTGTTCTTTTTTTATTTTTAACATTTTTCCCTACAGAGTCGTGAACAAACTAGTAAAAATAGCCCAGGTATGGTCAAAATTTATATTAAAATTTTAAAATTAGTTTTAAAGTTAGGCTTAATACTAAAGCTGGTCAAAATTAGCGTTTTTGTTGAAATCTGAGCACTGATGTTTTTATTAATACTATACTACTCTCTTTATTTTGCACAATAAAGTAAAAATGTAAAAGTTAATGTAGCTGTAATTAAGGTAAGTTCTTTTGACTATCAATCTCTTAAAATGTATTTACCACCTATGTATATTTTAGATTTCAGCTTAAACTATTCTCATGAGTGTAAATATACCTTTCACCATTTAGATCTCACAATAGCCTAAGGTAGTTGAGACCTTACTGTGAATCCTAGAATAGACAAAGACATCCGAGAAATCCCCCCCTCTTAGAGACTTGACAGTTGATGTCTACAGGATATGATGATATAGGTGCATAAAGGACTTAGTTATAAACACCTTAGGGCAAACGTAACATTTTCTCCTGAGGTATTTAAAACATTTCGGGAAATTGCTCGTTGCTGCATAACGTAAAACATTTTATTGGTACTCTTTTCGGTTTTGGATATAACACATTTTATTTTCATTTGCCTTGTAAGAAAGCAATTTATCGTCAATATGGCAGTGAAGCGTTTAAAAATTATATGCTGGCTTCATTTCTAATTCAACACCTTAGAGCACTATATATAAAGAGGTGAAACCAAGTAAGAAAAAGTATCAAAAGGAGAATGCTGTGAATTTTTTCTCTCGACAAATTAGGGAGGGGGATGAAATGCAATACACTACTCCCTTTATTTTGCACAATAAAGTAAAAATGTAAAAGTTTATGTAGCTGTAATTAAGGTAAGTTCTTTAGACTATCAATCTCTTAAAATGTATTTACCACCCTTGTATATTTTAGATTTCAGCTTAACTATTTTCATCAGTGTAAATATACCTTTCACCATTTAGATCTCACAATAGCCTACGGTAGTTGAGACCTTGCTGTAAATCCCAGAATAGACAAAGACATCCTAGAAATCCCGCCCCCCCCTCTTAGAGACGCGACAGTTGATGTCTACAGGATATGCTGATATAGGTGCATAAAGGACTTAGTTATAAATACCTTAGGGCAAATGTAACATTTCCTCCTGAGGTATTTCAACATTTCGGGAAATTGCTCGTTGCTGCCTAACGTAAAACATTTTATTGCTACTCTTTTCGATTTTGGATATAACACATATTTTTTCATTCGCCTTGTAAGAAAGCAAATTATCCTCAGTATTCCAGTGAAGAGTTTACAAATTATATGCTGGTTTCATTTCTAATCCAACACCTTAGCGCAACCAAGTAAGAAAAAATATCAAACAGAAGAATTCAGTGAGTATTTTTCTCTCGACTAAATCTGAGAGTTGGAATGCAAACTTTTGGAGCATTACGCTGAGAACTAGAGGACATTTTAAATACAGTGTTTGGGTATTAGAGAGTACTAGAAAAGGAAAAAAAAATATACATATTATAAAGTATTTTTGAGCAATAATTTACGACTTAAATTTCTATTTGTTAAGACACCTAGCTCTAATCCATTGTGGTCACAGGATGTAAATGATGATTTGAGGTACTCCTGCTTTTCAAGATGAAGTTTACACATTGTATGGGACTAAACGAAATAAAAATATTAATTAAAAGATTAATTTAATTAACTTCCGAGGAACTTAATTAAGACCGTATAATTGCTAAAGTACATTGTTGAGGAATTACGGAAGCTGATGAATTGTCTCGTCATATCCCGGTACGTCACATGTTGGAAGATATATAATTTCTGTTGTCACTGAATTCACGAAACCACAAATGACTTATATGATGTAGTAATATGATGTTCATTGTTATATTTCAGAAAAGTATACTATTTATCTGTTGTGCAAATAACATTTCTGAGAAGTGAATTCAAGAAAGTGTAACATTGATTAAAAAGTAGTATAAGACAGAGTAATTGATATTAAATATTTAATCATAGTTTCTGAGTTATAAATTCCCAATTACATACGCTTCTCGTCTGTTTAGAAATGATCGATGGACTCTCTAAATAAAGAATATAATACGGAGAGATGAAAGAATCACACTCGGTTCCGCTCCCTTGACCCTGCAGAAGTCGGTAACTAAAAATGTAATATGGTAACCCCCCAGCAAAGGGTGGTTATTTTTTACATAGAAAAATGTTTTATTTGTCTATGTTCTTTTAAACTAAGCAAAATAAGAAAAATACACAAACATTCTTATACAAAAGCGTGATTTGTATTATTTTTCTTTTGAATTACATTTATTTTATCTACAGGTAGTGAATTTTGCGACTTTATTTATAATTATTTCATTGGATGTGACACTAATTTCAATTTCCTCTTCTATTACTCTACATTTTTATACAATTTTGCTCAAATAAATACCAAGTTGTTTTGTACTGAAGATCTAAAAACCGAAATATTGAAATAGTATGATATATTTGACTAGAATTGTTATGTGCAATCTTCCTTTGATTCTTAAATACTAATATGAACAATAAAAAAGGAATATTTCATATTTTAATAATTCTACACTTTTACAGATACGTAACGAATTGAAAGGTACAAAAGTTTTTAAATTATCCAAATTTAAAAAAAAGACCATGGTGCAGCAGTTAATTCCAAAAGATTTTTTGAACCAAATTTTGATTCCTGAAATTGGAAGAAAACTACCAAAGTAAGACAATGTGGAGGAATTAATTAAGAAAAAATCACACATATAAACTATCACTGTCATAAAAAAATCTGTAATGCAATTTTCGTTTGAATTTGATGAAATCTTTTTAAAAATACTAGCTTCACAAGTGAGACTTAAGTTTCGGATGCAATTTAACCTTGAATCTGTTATACTATTCCTAATGTTAGCAAAAAATCTCTCAGAATGGTTCCAGGTAGAGATACCGTACAGAAAACTAATGTGTAAATTAAACCCATGAATCTGTTTTACTATTCTAATGTTGTAAAAAAAAATCTCTCTTTCAGAATGGTCCCAGGTAGAGATACCGTACAGAAAACTGATGTGGTCTAGTGTGATTTCTTGTAGCAAGTTTTGGTTTGGTTTGGAGCACTACGGTCTACTGTTTTGCACACGAGGGCTAATGAGATCGGGACCTACTGCTTAAAGCCGATTCCGAACGGCTACGAACATCCATGCCATAGTGGAATTCGAACCCACGAACTCCGGTACCGACGATCAGTTCTTGTAGCAAAGAATGACACAGAAATCCTTCACTCGAACCGGAGTAGAGTGGGCAAAAGAACTGCAGAGATTCAGAAGAATGAGACTCGAAAGAGAAGACCCGAGAACTGTTTCTCTAGAAGTTGACATGGGATTCCTTCATCTTGTGAAGTGTCTTGAATATAATATTGTAGAAATAAAGTGATCCACAGGGAAATAAATCTCCCGACTTTTCCAAATTTTCTCAAAACTTTAGAAATTAATTCTTACATATTAGTATTGATCATCTTTTGGACTCATGCGGACTCTACCAATTCTAAGCGGTTGTTAGCCCTTCTCAGTAGGAAAATTGAGTAATTTTCATTGGCTTCCAACAACCATTCAGCTTTCTTTCCGCAATTTGCTGAATCCATTCAGTTTTAAAAAATGATGGACTTAGTTTTTTCAAGCAATTTCCTTATAGTTTGTAATCCTCAATTAGAAACTCTGACTAAATCTCATTGGCTCATAGAAAACAATCAAACTGCTTCTAGCATTTTGCTGAATCCCTTCAATTCTTACTGATGGAACTTACTTTTTTCATTAGTCATATGTGTAAAAATAATATTTTGCTTTTGAATTATGTAGAATTTGAATACTTTAACTTAACTTAATAATATATCAATTAAAATGTTGTATCAATTAAGATCAACTACTGTGTCAATTAAACTGTTGTATTCTGTACTTCCTCTCACTCAAATCGTGGATCCTAATTTTATTTTATAATTTTTGGTAATGCAAGTTCTATCAGTCAAAGTCTCAGTCTTCATTATCGTACTTAATACCTGTTAATTCTCATTGCGTTAACATTATCTCTAATGTAGAGAGCTAGGGAAAAGAAGATCAGAATGAACATCCTGTGCTACAAGTTTGAATATCATGTATCATTTCAATAATAAATGTTGTATCCTAATATGTTGTAATATTCCTAGTTTTATTCTTTTAATCCGCATGTAATCTGTACAAATAATGGCGACTTAAATTCAATTAGGGCAGAATCCAATATGAGGTTTTCATGCTTTATATTTAATGCAATTACTAAAAGATACTTTTTAATACTTAACATGCAGTAGTACCTCGATTAACCGAAACTCTCCGTTAACGGAAGTCGATTTCTTCTTTATTTTTTTTACTTTCTTACTATCATCCAAAATTTCCTCTTTACAAACTTATATTTTTAAAGTTTTCTTTTTTTCCCCACATTCCTTTTGTATGCAAGTCGTCCTTTAAAAACTACGAGTTCAGATAAATATTTTTGAATTTCCATTTTTAGAATACCATCTGGCAAGCACAGTTCTTGGTATGAGTGTACTCTCCCCCACTTTCACACATACCTGTTCTAAACAAAAACACACGCCATTTCGAAATTTGGAAGGTCATACTGCCGAGTCCCAGAACAATCGAGTAGTATGGTCATTTGTGCAATATTATTACCCAAATGAAAATACTACATATTAATCTAGATGATTATTGATGAATTCTCAATTATCCTAAAATTTCGATTATCCGAAGTAGGTTCGTTTCCAGTTACTTCGGATAATCGAGATTCTACTGTATTTCTATGCAAACTTTTACATTTAATTCCTATTTAGTTTTCGAGATGAGATTTTCTCTTTACAAACATGCATTTTTAAAGTTTTCTTTCTTCCCACATTCTTTTTGTATGCAAGTCGTCCTTTCCAAACTACAGCTGCAGATAAATATTTTGAATTCCCTTTTTTGGAATTCTTTCTCGCAAGCACAATTATCGGTATGAGTGTACTCTACCCCACTTTAACACATACCTGTTATAAACAAAAACTCACTCTTTCGAAATTTGGAAGATCATACTGCCGAGTCACATAACAATCGAATGTTATTGCACAAATGACGATACTACATATTAAACTAGATGGTTATGGATGAATTCTCCATTATCCGAAGTAGGTTCGGCCCTAATTACTTCGTATAATCGAGGTTCTACTGTATTTCTGTGCAAAATTTTACATTTAAGTTCTACAGTGGACTCCGTTTAATGTGATCAGTTTGGGACACCGTGATTTTGATAACAAAAACATATTGATAACAATAAACGATATGCAAAATTAGATAAATTTCCCCTTCTTTAATTCACACGTACTAAATTTCAAAACAAAACGAAAAAACATAGCTTATAATTAAGTACTGTATATTATAAGAATAAGAATTATATACATAATGTAAAAAATTGATCAATTCTTGACTGTCTATAATTTTTTCTAAGAAACTCATTGATAAATTGTTCTTAAGCATAATCAACCTGTCATAACGATTTAAAATTTCGATCATTTGTTTTAATGTTAAATCATTTCGACTTCTGGCTTCCACATCGACAAACTGCATGTAAGCGAGCAAGGCAAAAAATGTGAATACGCTCTTTCTCAGTTCCGGCAATAATGTGTTGCTTTTTGCTTATCTAAAAACCATCGACCACCAGCAGGGTGTGCGTACTTCTGAAAAATTCCAGGAACCTGTAAATATTCACTCTTTTGTTCATTCCACATTTACCCTAGGCTGAAGAGGAGATTTCTCGGAAATTCAAACAGCGAAGAGAAGGAAAAGAATGGGTTCCTTCTAATTATATTGTGAATATTCCTTCGCCACTTAAAATAGGGTTCTACTGATCCCATTAGCCAATGCAACGATGATATAAAGCGATAATTTTAACATACAAATGAATAGAGAAAATCGGGACCAAGGGATTTCGATAACAATAAGCGATTGATAACATTAACCTCGATCACATTAAGCAATGTCCACTGTATTTAGTTTTCGAGATAAGACATTCTCAGGCCAATAATCAAGCAAATATAACTTAAATAATATAATTAAAGAAAAACTGAAATCCAAATGCTTTGTTTAAATTGCACCATTTAAATAATCCTAATTTTTCTGTTGAATGTTATTTGAACACGATAACTCGATATATTTTACATTTTAAGGATTCCGCACATGCACACTTAAACAAAGACTGCCATACATATAATTTGTTATGGAAACCAGTTCAAAATAAACAACTTTAAGACAAAAGCTCAAACAGAAAATAAAATAATCAAATCACGTTAAAAGAATGTGAAGGAGAAAAAATATCTGAAGAAAAGTCTCGAGTGTCAGGCTTAATAATTTTGAAGACCTAAATGTTGATGCATAGTAATGGGAGAATGAATAAAAGGAATAAAGGAAATTTCAGCATGCTTGTTAACTTACAACAATAAAATATCACATAGCAATTCGGAAAGAAATTTTCCTGTCTCATTTTCTTTTATTCCAATCGGGATTTTAACTTCTTTTATCCGAATATCGCACTGAAAATAGGAATCTACAGATTTATTCATAAGCATCAGCCTTCAAATGGATGATTCGAAATTTTCTGTACAAGATTGAAAAGTGTTTGTATAATTTAAGGCAAATTTTACAAAATGGGGTTATTTAAAACAAAATTTTATTCATCATGTCGCATAAGAATTATTTTTGCGTTAAATAAATTGCTCAAAAAGAATATTTATCAAAGTTGCGAAGCAACTTTCAAAAAACATCAAAGAAATAATTTTCTTTTGTTCCGAACTAGATTTATTATCATTAAAAATAGTAATTTATACTTTAAGGTAAATAAAATAAAAATGTAAAAATAAATTAATATTTAATAAAGCACGCTGCATTATTAGTGAAATTTCTGTTCCTTTTAGAATAAAAAGGTTAATTATTACAAATTAATAATTTATTCCTTATGTTTTAAACAGCGAAATTATTTGAAAAGAACCAACAAAAAAAAATAAAAAAAAATAAAAATGTCATCTGAGATAATGGTGTTATGTTTTACGTTTTTAAATAGTGAGAATCATTTATTAAAATTACTAATTTTCTAGATTTAGAGAGAAACCACACCGAAAAAAAAATGTCATCTGTGATAATGGTTTTATGTTTTATGTTTTTAAATAGTGAGAATCATTTATTAATACTACTAATTTTCTGGAAGCAGAAAACAACACCGAAATAAAAGAAATGTCGTCTGAGATAATGGTGTTTACGTTTTAAAATAGATAGAATCATTTAATAAATTTACTAACTTTCCAGACTTAGAAGGAATCCACAACGAAATAAAAAATGTTATCTGAGATAATAGTGTTATGTTTTACGATTTTTAAGTAGTGAGAATCATTTATTAGAAGTACCAATTTTCTAGACTTAGAAGGAAACCACACCGAAAAAAAAATGTCATCTGAGATAATAGTTTATGTTTTATGTTTTTAAATAGTAAGAATCCTTTACTAACATTACTAAACATTTCTAGACTTAGAATGAGACCACACCAAAATGAAATTAAGAAACGAAATGTAGAATTATTGCAAAAGAGAGAATAAAGCATATTTTTTTCTGGAGGGAAAGGTTTTGTGTAATTTTTCAGTTTATAAAACATTAAAATAGAATTTTAATATTTTCAGATTTTAAACCTTTAGGTATTCCTTATCAATGAAGAATGGCTAAAAGAAGATCGGTATAAGTTTTTTTAATAAATTAGCACTAAAATATAATGGTCACTACATTATAATTTATACAGAATTCTTGAAAACCTGAGTACAGAATAACTTAATAAAATGATTGGTATGAATATTGTTATTAAAATGACAATAATATATAATTATCACTGCAATATAATTTATTCCAAAGTCATAATCCTCTCTATATAGAATGGTTTATAAAAAATGATATAATTATGTTTATTAAAATGACGATGGTATGAATATTGTTGTTAAAAATGACTCTAAAATATAATATCACTGCACTCTATTTATTCCAAAGTCATAATCATCTCTATATATAATGGTTTATAAAATTTATTGATATAAGTAAGTTTATTAAAATAACGCTTGTAAGAATATTGTTATTAAAATGACAATAATATATAATTATCACTGCAATATATTTTATTCCAAAGTCATAATCCTCTCTATATAGAATGGTTTATAAAAAATGATATAATTATGTTTATTAAAATGACGATGGTATGAATATTGTTGTTAAAAATGACTCTAAAATATAAATATCACTGCACTCTATTTTATTCCAAAGTCATAATCATCTCTATATATAATGGTTTATAAAATTTTTGATATAAGTATGTTTACTAAAATAACGCTGGTATGAATATTGTTATTAAAATGACACTAAAATATAATTATCACTGCACTCTAATTTATTCCAAAGTAATAATCATCTATATATAGAAGGGTTTATAAAATTACTGATATAAGTATGTTTATTAAAATATAGTGGTTACTTAACATAATTCATTCAAAAGTTATTAATATTTGTATATAGAATGGTTTAAAATTATTTATGGTTTAAAAGTTTACTAACATGTCACTAAAATGTAATGATCACTGCACTATATTTTCTTCAGAAATCATAATTTTTCTTAAAAAGGAATGGATAAAAATGATTAATATAAATGTGTTTATTAAAATGGAAATAAAATATAATAGTCTCTGTTCTATATTTCATTCAAAAACCATAAAAAATGTATGTAGAACGGTTTAAAAAATGATTTTGTAACTATGTATATGAAGATAACACTATAATGGTCAATGCATAGTAATTCATTCAATTGTCATAAACATTTGCATATAAATATATTTGTATAGAAAAAGAACATAATGTAAGGAAAGCATTTATTCTACGTATTTGTATTGATTACATAAAGAAATATTTGTCCAAAGATGGTCTAATTGGAAGGGTGGTGCTCGTTGGTATCGGAATTTGGGGATTTAAATCTCACTGCTGGTATAGACGGTTGAAGACATTTGGTATTATATTCCATTCATACATACGTATATTTCATTAATTGGTACTATACCTCTCTGTAGTATATTTCATTCAATAGCCATAAAAGTCTATATGTAGAACAGTTTAAAAAATGATTATGTAACTATGATTAAGAAAACCACACTAAAATGATCACTGCATAGTAATTCATTCAATTGTCATAAACATTTGCATTTAATATATTTGTATAGAAAAAGAACATAATGTGAGGAAAAATATTCTACGTATTTATATTGATTACATAAAGAAGTATTTGCTCAAAGATGGTCTAATTGGTAGGGTGGTGCTCGTTGGTATCGGACTTTGAGGATTTGAATCTCACTGTTGGCATAGATGATCGAAGCCATTTGGTACTAAATTTTATTCATACGTACGTATATTTCGTTATTCAGTACTATACTTCTCTGTACTATATTTCATTCAATAGCCATAAAAATCTGTATGTAGAGAGGTTTAAAAATGATTATGAAACTATGTTTACGACAATAATGCTATAATGGTCACTTCACAGTAATTCATTCATTTGTCATAAACATTTGCATATAAATATAGTTGTATAGAAAAAGAACATAATGCGAAGAAAACATTTATTCTGAGTATTTGTATTTATTACATAAAGAAATATTTGCCCAAAGATGGTCTAATTGGCATTTGCATTTAATATACATGGTGCTCGTTGGTATCGGACTTTCCGGATTTGAATCTCACTGTTGGCATAGATGGTTGAAGACATTTGGTACTATATGTCATTCATACATAGGTATATTTCATTATTTGGTACTATACTTCTTTGTACAATATTTCATTCAATAGCCATAAAAATCTATATGTAGAGAGGTTTAAAAAATGATTATGTAACTACGTTTACGACAATAATACTATAATGATCACTGCATAGTAATTCATTCAATTGTCATAAACATTTGCACTTAATATATTTGTATAGAAAAATAGCATAATGAGAGGAAAATATTCTACGTATTTGTATTGATTGTATAAAGAAAGATTTGCCCAAAGATGATGGTCTAATGGGTAGGGTGGTGCTCGTTGGTATCAGAATTTGTGGATTTGAATCTCACTGTTGGCATAGATGGTCAAATCCATTTGGTACTATATTTCATTCATACATAGGTATATTTTATTATTTGTTACTATACTTCTGTGTACTATATTTCATTCAATAGAAATAAAAGTCTGTATGTAGAGAGGTTTAAAAAATGATTATGTAAGTATTTTTTATGATAATAACACAATAATGGTCACTGCACAGTATTTCATTCAATTGTCATAAACATTTGCATATAAATATATTTGTATAGAAAGAGAACATAATGTGAGGAAAGTATTTATTCTACGTATTTGTATTGATTACATAAAGAAAGATTTGCTCAAAGATGCTGGTCTAATTGGTAGGGGGATTCTCTTTGGTATTGGTCTTTCTGGACTTGAATCTCACTGTTGGCATAGATAGTCGATGCCATTCGGTACTATATTTAATTCATACATACGTATATTTCATTATTTGTAACTATACTTCTCTGAACTATATTTCATTCAATAGCCATAAATATCTGTATGTAGAGAGGTTTAAAAAATATTATGTAACTATGTTTAATAAAATAACACTATAATGGCCACTGCACAGTAATTCATTCAATGGTCATAAACATTTGCAAATGAATATATATGTATAGAAAAATAATATAATGTAAGGAAAACAGTTATTCTACGTATTTGTATTGATTACATAAAGAAATATTTTTCCAAAGATGGTCTAATTGGTAGGGTAGTGCTCGTTTTTATCGGAATTTGGGGGATTTGAATCTCACTGTTGGCATAGATGGTTGAAGCCCTTTGGTACTATATTTCATTATTTTGTACTATACTTCTCTGTACTATACTTCATTCAATATCCATATAAATCTGTATGTAGAGAGGTTTAAAAAAGTGATTATGTAACCATGTTTATGACAATAACAGTATAATGTTCACTTCATAGTAATTCGTTCAATTGTCATAAACATTTGCATTTAATATATTTGTATAGAAAAAGAAAATAATGTGAGGAAAAAAATATTTTACGTATTTGTATTGATTACATAAAGAAATAATTGTCCAAAGATGGTCTAATTTGTAGGGTGGTGCTCGTTGCTATCGGGATTTGGAGATTTTAATCTCACTGTTGGCATAGATGGTCGAAGCCATTTGGTACTATATTTCATTCATACATACGTATATTTAATTATTTGGTACTATACTTCTCTGTACTATATTTCATTCAATAGCCATAAAAGTCTGTATGTAGAGAGGTTTAAAAAATGACTATGTAAGAATTTTTATGACAATAACACTATAATGGTTACTGAACAGTAATTCATTCAATTGTCATAAACATTTGCATTTTTATAGATTTGTATAGAAAAAGAACATAATGTTAGGAAAAATAATCTATGCATTTGTATTGATTACATAAAGAAAGATTTGCCCAAATATGATGGTCTAATTGGTAGGGGGAAGCTCTTTGGTATCGGTCTTTCTGGATTTCAATCTCACTGTTGGCATAGATGGTCGAAGCCATTTGGAATCAGGGTTAACCCCTTAACAATTTCATTTTTTTTTCACGAATTCAATCCAAAAAATGTCTCCACTTTTGTTTCATATTTTTTTCGCTTTAAATTTGTAAGCTGGAAAAAGTTATTAAATGTAATATTTCTAATTATTTTAAGCATGTATAACAACTTTTTTACGGGAAATAAAATAATTTCCCTTTAAGTTTTCTTTTTTCTCTCATGTACGCCAGACTGGATAGTTACATTTATAGCTGTGCATATAAAAATTACAAATATTTTCGATTACAATTACTACACAATTATTTCCGAATTCGAATACTACAAATACATTTACTTAAATGTATATTTCAAAGATCAGATTTAGTCCAACGTAACAGTCCGGAACAAACATTCCTAGTCTTTTTTCCTAATTCTTTGGCCGCTGTTATTTTTCTTCAGTGAGCACACATGCACTGGTTTACAGGTCTTAGTCTTTTCTGTCTGTAGGTGGAATTACATCTAAAATTCTGTCTCGGTCAGAGTCCCGTAAACTCAAGCCAAAAACTCAAAGATAAAAACTCGCGGAGTAATGCAAAACTTATTAGACAGCTCGTGCTTTTGAATCAAACAGAATACACTTCGAAAACTAACATCTTGTGGACATATATACGGCTAATTTGACATTAAAAAATGCGAAAGATACTGCTAAAACAGCGATAACGATAAAGAAATCAGATTGCCTGTACGCCGTGCGGGCAAATCATTAAAGGCGAGGTAACCACGCCCGTACTTTCTACGTGCAAAACAGGCAAGGGGTTAAGAAAGAAGTAGATCCCCGTCTCATTAGCCGTAGGGAAAAAATAAAAATAAAAGTAAACCGTAGCACTGCGATAGCTCAGTCGGTAAAGACAATGAAGTTGCTTGGAAAGTTGCAGGTTCAGATCTCGATTCGGCCTAAGATCCTCCGTACACGGCGGATCTTAGGCCATAGGATCTTAGGAGCATGGCGCTTTGAACATACCTGCACATTTATATCACTGTTAATAGTTACTTGTATTACAGAATCTTACATTAAAGATTATTTTATGCGTATAATGATTTTTTCAGCTTAAATACTTTTTTTTTTTAAACTTTACTAACGCTGCACCAAAAATCTAGAAACTAAAAGATAATTTTTAAAAAAATCTCAAATAAAAACTTAATCAAAACCCACAAGAAATGCTGGAAAATATTAGTAATGTGAAAGGATAAAATCCCAACTATATTAAACGTTATTTCTTGGAAAAATCTATAGTCAAAAATCTTGTTCCGATTCTAGAACATTAGCGGATAAACATTTAAGATATTTTAAAATTTGTTTGGAAGAAAATGAGGTTTTTAACATAAACCCTCTTTCAAAAATGCAATCTTGTCTTCACAGTAATCCATTTAGTTGTCATAAACATTTGCATATAAATATATTTGTATAGAAAAAGAACATAATGCGAGGAAAACATTTCTTCTACGTATTTGTATTGTTTACATAAAGAAATATTTGTCAAAGATGGTCTAATTGGTAGGGTGGTGCTCGTTGGTATCGGAATTGGGTATCGGAAATTATAATTTTTCTTAAAACGGAATGGTTAAAAAATGATTACTATAAATGTGTTTATTGAAAGGGAAATAAAATATAATAGTCTCTGTACTATATTTCATTCAAAAGCCATAAAAACTGTATGTAGAATGGTTTAAAAAATGGTCATGTAACTATGTTTATGAAAATAACACTATAAGGCCATAGTATCTTAGGTCATAGTATCTTAGGTGCATGGCGTCCACAAGAGAATGGTGTCCGTTTTAAACGTACATGCGCGTTTATATTACTGTTAATAGTTACTTGTATTACAGAATCTTACATTAAAGATATTTTTATCCGTATAATTTTTTTTCGATTAAATACTTTTTTTAAACTTTACTAATGTTGCACAGAAAATCTCAAAAGAAAAAGATAATTCTTAAAAAAATCTCATAAAAATAAAAACTTAACCAAAAGCCATAAGAAATGCTTGAAAATGTTAATAATATGAATTGATAGAATCCCAAATATATTAAACATTATTTCTTGGGAAAATCTATAGTCAAAAATCTTGTTCCGATTCTAGAACATTAGCGGATAAACATTTAAGATATTTTACAATTTTTTTGAAAGAAAATGGGGCTTATAACATAACCCTCTTTCAAAAATGCAATCTTGCCTGCACAGTAATTTATTCAATTGTCATAAACATTTGCATATAAATATATTTGTATAGAAAAAGAACATAATGTGAGGAAAACATTTCTTCTACGTATTTGTATTGTTTACATAAAGAAATATTTGTCAAAGAAGGTCTAATTGGTAGGATGGTGCTCGTTGGTATCGGAAATTATAATTTTTCTTAAAACGGAATGGTTAAAAAATGATTACTATAATTGTGTTTATTGAAACGGAAATAAAATATAATAGTCTCGGTACTATATTTCATTCAAAAGCCATAAAAACTGTATGTAGAATGGTTTAAAAATGGTTATGTAACTATGTTTATAAAAATAACACTGTAAGGCCGTAGTATCTTAGGCCATAGTATGTTAGGAGCATGGCGTCCACACGAGAACGGCGTCCATTTTGAACGTATATACGTGTTTATATTACTGTTTAAAGCTACTTGTATTACAGGATCATACATTAAATATATTCTTATCCGTATAATTCTTTTCTATTAAAAACTTTTTTTAAACTTTACTAATGTTGCGCAGAAAATCTCAAAAGAAAAATATAATTCTTTTAAAAAAATATCTTAAAAATGAAAACTTAATCAAAACCCATAAGAATTGCTGGAAAATATTAGTAATGTGAAAGGATAAAATTTCAACTATATTAAACGTTATTTCTTGGGAAAATCTATAGTCAAAAATCTTGTTTCAATTCTAGAATATTAGCGGATAAATATTTAAGATATTTTACAATTTTTTGAAAGAAAATGGGCTTATAACATAAATCCTCTTTCAAAAATGCAATCTTGTCTGCACAGTAATTCATTCAATTGTCATAAACATTTGCATATAAATATATTTGTATAGAAAAAGAACATAATGTGAGGAAAAATATTCCACGTATTTGTATTGATTACATAAAGAAATATTTGCCCAAAGATGGTCTAATTATTAGGATGGTGCTCGTTGGTATCGGAATTTGGTATCGGAAATTATAATTTTTCTTAAAACGGAATGGTTAAAAAATGATTACTATAAATGTGTTTATTTAAAAGGAAATAAAATATAATAGTTTCTGTAATATATTTCATTTAACCCTTTAAAGGTCACAATTTAAAATTCTTTCAGAGTTAACAGAATTAGGTTATAAACGTTGTCTGTGAAATATATAAATAAGAACTATATGAAAACAAATTTTACATTCCGTTGTTAGGTTGGATTTTTTTGGAAGGCGGGATAATTGTGAAACAGTTAACTTTTACAGCATGAAAATAAGAGTTTTTTAAAATTAATTATATCGGAAGGACAATGTATAATTATCATCAAAATGATGTAAGAAATAGATAACTACACAGTTTTTCATTGTTCTTTTGGGTAGGTGATTTTATTTGAAGTCATAAGGAGAAAAATCAAATTCGAGATTTTTCATGTAAAGCAATTTTAAACTAATATATTTCAAAGGGAAAAATAAAGTATGCAAAATTCTATTATCTATTACTACATCAAATAGTCAATAACACAGAAAATGGAAAAAAAAATTTCCGGATATTTTTAAAAAGAAGAGAAAAAAGTATTAATAGGTGATTTTGCTGTGAAACCACTGCCCGTTAAAGGGTTAAAAGCCATAAAACTGTATGTAGAATGGTTTAAAAATGGTTATGTAACTATGTTTATGAAAATAACACTATAAGGTATCTTAGGCCATAGTATCTTAGGAGCATGGCGTCCAGACGAGAACGGCGACCATTTTGAACGTATATGCGTGTTTATATTACTGTTTAAAGTTACTTGTATTACAGGATCATACATTAAAGATATTCTTATCTGTATAATTTTTTTCGATTAATTACTTTTTTTAAACTTTACTAATGTTGCACAAAAAATCTAGAAACTAAAAGATAATTTTATAAAAAAAATCTCATAAAAATAAAAACTTAATCAAAAGCCACAAGAAATGCTTGAAAATATTAGTAATGTGAAAGGATAAAATCCCAACTATATTAAACGTTATTTCTTGGGAAAATCTATAGTCAAAAATCTTGTTTCGATTCTAGAACATTAGCTTATAAACATTTAAGATATTTTACAATTTTTTTGGATGGAAATGGGGCTTTTAACATAAACCCTCTTTCAAAAATGCAATCTTGTCTACTTAAACCTTTTACACTGACAACTGTGGCTTAACTACCTCCTCGAGAGATGTCGAGTGCAATACTTAAAATGCTTGGAAAACTGACAAATAATATTCTAGTGATGTATTCAAAGAGCGGAAAACGATAATCAGCGAAGTGCCTAATTAGCATACTTGCTGTAAGACGTGCTACATCTATGGCTCCTTTAGAAGACTGAGCTGAGCGACAAGGGGTAAGTCATTACGTTTAATTTTATGACCGCACGCTTAGCTTAGGATGAAATATGTAACACGGTACTAGCGTCTATTAAGATCTCAATAAATCCTCTCTTAATTATACTAATATAATCGAATAAGGGAGTTTTTTCTGGGAGTTCAGTGTAAAATTTTTAAAAAATTAAAGATTTTTTAGGTTGGATCGTATGTTTAACCTATTAATGTCTACGACCTTTTTTTAGGGACTGCTAAAAGCAGCTTGGATAATACTTTTTTTGTTTTATTTTCGAAACGAATTTTCTTCTTGGCGAAGAAGATGATAACCTACAAACAATCTACCAAATTTTAGAGTAACTATTATTAATTATAATTTTGCCATTTGGATCAGCATCTTATGATAAATCAAGCGGAACGAGTTTTCCATTTAATAAAGGTAGATTATAATAATAGAAACTATTAAATTTTCTCAGTATCTACTATTACATATAATTTTGTCATTTAGATCGATATTTTGAGAAATATCGAGTGAAAAGAATTTTTCTTTTTCAACGGAGGTAGACGATAATCCTCCAAACAATTTACCAAATTTTCAAGCATCTGCTCTTACTTATTTTGCAATTTGGATGCATATGAAATATTGAGAAGAACGAATTTTCCTATACAGCTGATGTAGAATATCATCCTGCAAGCAATCTATCCAAATTTTAAGTATCTGCTATTACCTATTTTGCCATTTGGATCCATATAAAATATCGAGAGGAAAGAATTTTGCTCTACAGCGGAGGTAGACGATAATCCTACAAGCAGTCTACCAAAATTTGAAGTATCTACTAATACTTATTTTGCCATTTGGATGCATGTGAGATATGGAGAGAAACGAATTTTCCTTTACAGTGGATGTAGATTATAATTTTACAAAAAAACAATTGAATTTCCAATTATCTG
>CM063504.1:80102457-80107457 GCA_032207245.1 Pardosa pseudoannulata
GTGTTTCTCCTGGTATGGACTGCGATCCTTGGTATCCATTCATGGTAAGCTGAACGCCGATGCCTACTGAAGTATTGTGTATGGCAACGGGCTTCCTACGTTGTGGCAATTTTACGGGTTGGACCCCTGTTACTTTCAGAACGACAATGCCACTTGTCATGTTTCTAGGCTAACCAAGGCTTGGTATGGTGCCAATGGAGTTCATCGAATGGACTGGCCTGACCAGAGCCCAGACCTGAACCCTATCGAGGACCTCTGGGGCGAGTTGGATAGCCGAATTAAGAGATGCACTACCCGTCCAAAATTGGTGAATGAATTTGTATGTCTACTCCAAGCCGAGAGGAAGAGAATACCACTTGGTAATAGAAAATTGCCTCTCGGTTCTATCAACCAACTATTGATTTTGAATAAAGTTAGTTTTTCTTTTCTATCACAGGTGTCCAAATATTTATTGGTAGACAGTGTACACACACACACACATATTTATATATTTATATATATATATATATATATATATATATATATATATATATGCACATACACACACACATACACACACACACACACACACACACATATATATATATATATATATATATATATATATATATATATATATATATATATATATATATATATATATATATATATATATATATATATATGTATGTATTCGTATATGTGTTCAAAGACTTAACGCTTATATCCATTTTTACATAATTCAGATGCTTTGGGTTTGAGAACATTTGAGTATACATTTTTGTTTACTCTAAAATCCGCTATCACATAGGGAACGAGTATTGTTTTCTTATACATTTAAACACTTTATCTAAACGGGAATCAAATGGAAATATACAATTTAAAATGTAAACAAAAAGAAATCATCTTAAAGTGCAATATCTTTATCTACAATAAAAGTACGTAGCATAGACCATTTCGAAGTATTTTAGATGCTTTGTAAAATATTTTTACATGATTGGAAAAACAGTGATATTGAACTCTTATACCCCAAACATAAAGCCTTTCTCCTTGTGACATATAGTGGCCATTTAGTAACTGAAGCTTTTAAAATTGAAAGTGAAACCAAAATACACTTTTTATATCACTATGTGCGTTTAAAGAAAAGCAAAATATTTTTAATTTAGTTTAAAATTTCTCTAATTCTACGATGCATAATGGAGGTATTTTGTAACTTGGTTCAAAACGTTTGTTAACTAAGTTTTACTTTTATTCACTATACATAGAAGTATAAAATTTTTTAAAGTTATCCTCACGATTATTTCCAATTTATGATAGTTTGGAAATCAAAGAACTTATGAATTCCAACATTAACGATTTAACAAAGTCGTTTAACACGCGAATATTGAACCCGAAATTTAGAGAATGTTCATAAAAGTATTTTATTTACAAATTAATTGTTTATGTTCAAATCATCAATAAATAAATTTTGTAAACTTAATATACAATTCAAGTCAACTTTTTCTTTTATTTATAACAAAAAAATTAGCCTTTTGAGTTAAATTGACTTTTCACAGATTATGAAATTGAAAAAAAAATTTACTTTAGAAATATACAGCTTAGAAAAAATATTAGTTTTCTTTCCAATGTGTGCTTCTTTAATACACAGCAAATATTCTGTCTTAGGTTCTCATGAGTAGAAAAATGAAGGTCTTAAAATTTGTTTTTTAGTATATTCTCCATTATTTATGCCAACAACAATTTACAATTTACTACAATTAAGCTAATGCTGTTCGATTGTATTGTGATTAGTCTATTGTGTTCTCACTCGATGGGTTTGGGGTTTGAATTCCCAGTAAGGCTTGGTTGTATTTGTGTGTTATCTCATAGGTAGCGATGTTGTCTTAACTATACGGAGGACCAATAAACAAAAGTGCAAAAAATCAGTGAATTGTATGGTAAGATATTACTAAAGACAAGGCACCGTATTGTAAGAAAAGACAAATACGATAGTACAATTTTGTTTCTAATGAATACTGGTCACTGTTATTAATATTTTTTATTACTAAATCAATTCTAATAATTATTAAATTTGGGAATTCTAATAATTAAACTTTGGGAACAATATATCTTTATTTTATAAAAAAAATATCATCCCTAGAGCTCTGCAAATTTCCTCAATTTACGTTCTAGTATATAAATCTTAACTTTATTAATCCAAACAAGAAATCAAGAACATGTTTCACTGAACATGTCCACTTGGATTATTTCCGAGATTCTCAAAACGAAAGCCTGAATTTATATCTGCTACGTGTAATATTTTAGACACTTTTTCTAGACCAGATGTCAATTCTTCCAGTAAACTAAACTTGCGAATTTTTGCCAGGTGTGTGAATGTTTGATACACAGCATAAGTCGCAGCCTCAATGTTTTAAAAACCGTGGCAAAATTGTTGTCTTAGGTTCTCACGAGTGAGAAAAATCAAGGTCTTAACAGTAAATTTTATTTGAGAACATCGTCCTTTATTTATGTTAACTACAATCTACAATTTATCACAATTACGTAACAATTACAATGCTGTTCGATTGTATTGTGATTAGTCTATTGTGTTCTCACTCGATGGGTTTGGGGTTTGAATTCCCAGTAAGGCCTGGTTGTATTTGTGTGTTGTCCCTTCATAGGTATCGATGTTGCCTTAATTATATGGAGAACCCATAAACAAAAGGGTAAAAATCAGTGATTTGTATAGTAAGATATTAATAAAGACAAGGTATCGTATTGTAAGAAAAGGCAAATATGATAGTACAATGTTTTTATAAAGAAGACTGATCGTTGTTATTAATCTTTTTTATTACTAAATCAATTCTAACAATTATTAACTTTATAAAAAAAATATCATCCCTAGAGCTCTGCAAATTTCCCCAATTTACGTTCTAGTATATAAATCTCATCTTTATTCATCCAAACAATAAATCAAGAAAATGTTTCACTAAACATGTTCACTTGGATTATTTCCAAGATTTTTAAAACAAAAGATTGAATTTATATCTGCTACTTGCAATATTATCAAAACTTTTTAAAGACCAGATGTCAATTGTTCCAATAAACGAATAATCGTGCGAATTACATCAGGTGTGTGCATCTTTGATGCACAACATAAGTCACAACATTAGTAAAATTGCTGTCTTAGGTTCTCATGAGTAGAAAAATCAAGGTCTTAAAATTTATTTTTTTAGGACATCCTCCATTATTTATGTTAACTACAATTTATAATTTACTACTACGCTAATTCTGTCCAATTTTATTGTGATTAGTGTATTGTGCTCTCACTCGATGGGTTTGGGTTTGATTCCCGAGTAAGGCTTGGTTTATTTGTGTGTTGCTCCTTCATAGGTAGCGATGTTGCCTTAACTATATGGTAGACACATAATCAAAAGGGCAAAAAATCAGTGGATTGTATGGTAAGATATTAATAAAGGCGAGGTATCGTATTGTAAGAAAGACAAATACGATAGTATAATTTGGTTGTAAAGAATACAAAGGAAAAAAAAGTGAATTGTGTAAGATATTAATAAAGACAAGGTATCGTATTGTAAGAAAAGGCAAATATGATAGTACAATGTTTTTATAAAGAAGACTGATCGTTGTTATTAATCTTTTTTATTACTAAATCAATTCTAACAATTATTAACTTTGGGAATTCTAATAATTAAACTTTGGGAACAATATTTCTTTATTTTATAAAAAAAAGCCGTTCCTAAACCTCTGCAAATCTCCTAAATTTATGTTCTAGTATATAAATTAAGTTTCTTCATCCAAACAACAAATCAAGAACATGTTTCACTGAACATGTCCACTTGGATTATTTCCGAGATTCTCAAAATGAAAGCCTGAATTTATATCTGCTACGTGTAATATTTTAGACACTTTTTCTAGACCAGATGTCAATTCTTCCAGTAAACAAAACTTGCCAATTACATGCAGGTGAGTGAATCTTTGGTACACAGCATAAGTCGCAACTGCAATGTTTTAACAACCTTGGCAAAATTGTTGTCTTAGGTTCTCATGAGTAGAAAAATCAAGGTCTTAACAGTAAATTATGATTCAGAACATCGTACTTTATTTATGTTAACTACAATCTACAATTTATCACAATTACGTAACAATTACAATGCTGTCCGATTGTATTGTGATTAGCGTATTGTGTTTCAACCCAATGGGTTTGGGTTCGAATTCCGAGTAAGACATAGTTGTGTTTGTGTGTTTTCTTCTTGTAAGTAGTGATGTTGCCTTAACTATATGGTGAACCCATAATCAAAAGAGCAAAACATCAGTGGAATGTATGATAAGATATTAATAAAAGCTATGTAACTTATTATAAGAAAAGACAAATCTGATTGTACAATTTTGTTTGTGAAGAATACAGATTACTGTTATAAATATTTTTTATTCCTAAATGAATTATAACAATTATTAGAATACTAATGCCAAACAACAACAAAAAAAGAGTAAATTCGTTTTTGTGTATCTTTCAAAAACAAAAAGAAAATTAATTTTATTTAAAATCTTACCTGGGTCATTGTGTCGCTAAGATTTCAAGATAAACATTTTCCAATATTATAGTCATCTCCCTTTTTTACATATATTTTACTCAACAATGAATAAATACACCCTAAAGACAAAAAAAAACTATTGCATCGTCTGAAGCATGTTTATATATAAGAACAAAAAAAGGGAGAATGTCTATATTAACCGCAGCTGGATTATGTTCTTTACACTCTACGAATATTTGGCTGCTTTTCTTGGAAGAAAAGTGTTACGGTCAATAAAGTATAAACGGTTCTGTAAGCAGTATCATGCGGGACCTTGGATAATACTACGCTTGGAAGCTTTAAGAAGTTCTTACACGAAAGTATTGCGGATAAAAACGGGATTGAATTCTTATTTATATAGAAAAGAACTGATTTTGTGAACTAGCATTGTATGAGGAAAAGGAAATTTATCTGATTTTCTACACTTCAGACTATCAATTGTAGAAACAT
>CM063504.1:80109957-80112457 GCA_032207245.1 Pardosa pseudoannulata
TCAGGAAATTGGAAATGCACCTATTTTGTGTTATATTGAATATGTTTTAGAGGGTCGTGATAAATTTGTGTTCAATAACATTTTCATAGTACTGGAACTCTTACATTGAATTTACTGAGTGCTTTTGTTTACTACATAATACAATTTAAAGCGGGTATGTAATTTAATTTTTTTTGACTGGATAAAGAAAATATAGATCCCGTGTTCTTGTTGTGGGTTCAATGACATTAATTCCTTATGTGTTAATATAAATGCTGTTTGTGACTGCCAAGAAGATATTTTGATCTTCTACTGTCTTGGATTATCAGGAAATTGGAAATGAACCTCTTTTCTGCTATGCCGTGTTACATTATTATATAACAACATTTTTATAGTACAGAAACTTTTACATTTAAATTACTGTGTGCTTTTGTTTATTATATAATACAATTTAAAGCGTGTATGCAATTTAAATTTTTTTTGACTAAATAAGGAAAATATAGGTCCGGTGTTCTTGTTATAGATTCAATTACATAATTCCTTTTGTGTGAATAGAAACGCTGTTTGAAACTGCCAAGAAGATATTTTGATCTTCTACTGGCTTGGATTATCAGGAAATTGGAAAGGACCTCTTTTGTGTTATGCTGTGTTACATTATTATATAACAACGTTTTTATAGTGCAGAAACTTTTACATTTAAATTACTGTGTGCTTTTGTTTAATACATAATACAATTTAAAGCTTGTATAGAATTTAAATTTTTTTTGACCGAATAAGGAAAATATTGGTCCGGTGTTCTTTGTATGGATTCAATGATATTAATTCCTTATGTGTTAATAGAAAGTACTTTTATTTATTAAATAATAAAATTTAAAGCTTTATGTAATTTAATATTTTTGGCTGAATAAATAAAGTATAAATCCGGTGTTCTTGTTATAGAATTAATGACATTAATTCCTTATGTGTTAATAGAAACGCTGTTTGAGATTGTCAAGAAGATATTTTGATCTACTAATGGCTTCCCCATTGGATTATCAGGTAATTGAAAATGAACCTCTTTTGTGTTATGCAGTGTTGCATTAATATATAACAACATTTTTATAGTACAGAAACTTTTACATTTGATTTATTGTGTGCTTTTGTTTATTACATAATACAATTTAAATCGTGTATGTAATTAAATTTTTTTTGACTGAATAAGGAAAATATAGGTCCGGTGTTCTTGTTATAGATTCAATGACATTAGTTCCTTATGTGTTAATAGGAGACTGCCAAGAAGATATTTTAATCTTCTACTGGCTTGGATTATCAGGAAATTGGAAATGAACCTCTTTTGTGTTATGCAGTGTTACATTAATATATAACAACATTTTTATAGTACAGAAACTTTTACATTTAAATTACTATGTGCTTTTGTTTATTACATAATACAATTTAAAGCGGGTATGTAATTTAATTTTTTTTGACTGGATAAAGAAAATATAGATCCCGTGTTCTTGTTGTGGGTTCAGTGACATTAATTCCTTATGTGTTAGTAGAAACGCTGTTTCCAACTGCCAAGAAGATATTTTGATGTTTTTCTGTCTTGGATTATCAGGAAATTGGAAATGAACCTCTTTTGTGTTATGCTGTGTTACATTATTGTATAACAACATTGTTATAGTACAGAAACTTTTACATTTAAATTACTGTGTGCTTTTGTTTATTACATAATACAATTTAAAGCTGTATGCAATTTAATTTTTTTTGACTGAATAAGGAAAATATAGGTCCGGTGATCTTGTTATAGATTCAATGATATTAATTCCTTATGTGTTAATAGAAAGTACTTTTGTTTATTACATAATACAATTTAAAGCTTTATGTAATTTAATTTTTTTGGCTGAATAAATAAAGTATAAGTCCAATGTTCTTGTTATAGATTTAATGACATTAATTCCTTATGTGTTAAAATAAATGCTGTTTGTGACTGCCAAGAAGATATTTTGATCTTTTTCTGTCTTAGATTATCAGGAAATTGGAAATGAACCTCTTTTGTGTTATGCTGTGTTATATTATTATATAACAACATTTTTATAGTACAGAAACTTTTACACTTAAATTACTGTGTGCTTTTGTTTATTACATAATACAATTTAAAGCGTGTATGTAATTTAATTTTTTGGACTGAAAAAGGAAAATATAGGTCCGGTGTTCTTGTTATAGATTCAATGACATTAATTCCTTATGTGTGAATAGAAACGCTGTTTGAGACTGTGAAGAAGATATTTTGATCTTTTACTGGCTTGGATTATCAGGAAATTGGAAAAAACCTCATTTGTGTTATGTTGTGTTACATTATTATATAACATCATTTTTATTGTACAGAAACATTTACATTTAATTTACTGTGTGCTTTTGTTTATTACATAATACAATTTAAAGCGTGTATGTATATTAATTTTTTTTGACTGAATAAGGAAAATATAGGTCCGGTGTTCTTGTTATAGATTCAATGACATTAATTCCTTATGTGTTAATA
>CM063504.1:80124957-80132457 GCA_032207245.1 Pardosa pseudoannulata
CACTTCATCAAAGCTGCTCGCACGAAGATTTCAATAATACACAAAATAATGCTTTTGGTGCATTTAAAGCTGCACGGAAGCCAGTATACAATATTTTATCAGCAGAAAGTGTAACACCGAGCTGTCGAATATTTATCTATGATCTTAGTTACACCTTAATCTGCCGGCCGTCACGCAATTTGGGTCATACTCATAAATGGAAATTTGCATTTACGAGAAGAGATAAGGCTTTTCTGCCAACAATAAAACTTAAAGTTTTATTTAAAAATATAAAATAAAATTAACTTAAAACATAATCATATCTCGGAAAAAGTCCCTAAAATTATACTGCTGCTTTACTCAGATGATCAAGCTAAGAGCACATCTCTGTAGTTGGAGTCAAGGCCGTAGACAGAAATTATTTTCGGAGGTGGACCAAGGGGAAAGAGTGTTTTTTATGAATGATACTTCAGTAAAACAACAGGTTTTTTTATGCATGTGTATCTCTAATGAGTAACACAGTGTGGTTTTAAAATAGCAAAATGATTAAAATACGGTATAATGAACAATTTTAAAGCTTAGAATGAGTAATGAAGTATCTGCACAATGAATTTAATAGTAAAATTAACATTAAAAACTGTTTTTACATTTATTTAAAATTTCTCTTTTAGCTATACACCAAAATATAGTCTAATGTAATAAGTTGAAGATTTTTAGAAAATAGAATCTGTCTCACAACACTCACCATGGAACACCCTAGACAGAAAGACGGTATACAATAGATTACGGAAAATGATCTTGAGACGAATTATCCTAGTGGATGGGGGTGTGGGGTAGATAAAAGCCTATGGCCCCGCAAGACATTTATGGTCTCATTTTTAGAACACTGTTGTATATGCACAGCTAAACAGATGACACACCCACACAAGTGATCAATTTTTTTCCCCTGAAACTGTCTTTTTGGAATTTTGTAATTTCGGTGGGGGGGGACCAGTCCCCTAAATCCCCCCTTGCCTACGGCCTTGGTTGGAGTGTCCAACTCGATCTGCCTTAGTATTTTTAGTTTAGAAATCTTTGGGAAGAGGAGTCTGTCCCTTCTCTCTCCTTTGACCTTCGAACTTGGGGTGGTTGAATGTTTTAACACATTAAATTTTCTCGTCCGTAGATTCTAACACAAACGTATTATTCGAAACAATCCAAAATTCGACTGTTGTCAAAGATCATAACTAGGAAACTCTTCCATTCGTCCCTAAAAGCTGATGGATAATGCCCAATTGTCCATACAAAATACTCACATGTCTTTCGTCGACTTTGAAAGGTATGTCACTTACTATATGGTTATTTTATTATTAAATTTTAATAACTTTCACATTTTAGGAAGTTTTTGAAAACAGTAAATGATAGATTAATGTTTAATTGTTGTTGTGTGGTTTCAAAGACGTGAATCCTAAGTATATTCACCATCTAAATTATAAATGATCCATGCCTTTCTCAGTAAGTTCTTGCACCGTAATTTCAAGAGTATTAACCAAGTTGCAAGCTTGTTAAAATTTAATTGATATGAACAAATGTAATTAATTTTAGCTCTCCAAATAGCTCCATAGTAGTTAAAGGTTAATCTTGTTTAAAAAATATAGAGAAAATCAATTTTTAAATTATTTATAAAGTAAATATGAAAACATATGATTCTAAACTTAAACACACTTTTACCATATTTTGATCCTTCGAAGCTGCCTAACCTTAAATAATAACGGAAATTAGTTTAGGAGCATTCTATACTAGTATAGACTCATTCCGTATGAATATAATAATTCATATATTATTAGAGAAAAGCTTATATTTTTCAATTTATTTCGACTGTGTTGTTAAAATTGAATTTAAATATTTTCAGTACATAAATTTTGATTGTAGCATACTACCTCGAAACTGAATTAGCCGGGTAAATATTTTTGGTTTGTAATAGATAATTTACTCAGGTGTTTCTCTTCCATCGTTACTTATTTTTCAGTCCTATTATCCTTGAATTTGGTTTATTATATTATATACTAGTGGCTTATTTAATAATATAATAATTTAGTTACTCAATAGGAAGATAACTTTTACTAGTTCCTATAATAAAAAGGAGGTTTACAAAAGACGTAAGAGCTAAAAGTAAGTTGATTATTAGGTCAAAATATTACTTAATGATTAGATGTATGACGTAAGTAGGGAGTTTGAGGTGGAAGAAGTAAAACTTATCTTGTTGTATTTTTAAATGCACAAGTAAATTTATAGTTAATTAAATTTATGATTATAATTCGGAACAATCTTTTCATAAAAGAACACACCTGTACTTCCGAATGGAAATGCTACATATCAGTAGAGATAATTTTTTTTTGTAACTGCCATTTTCTTGTTTTAAGTTCAGAGTATTCCTCCGGCTCTCTCTCTAATTTTAAATTGCATTATCTAATTGAATCAAATCTTATATATGTTTAATGTCTTATTTAAATATTTATATATATTTTATATTATCGTATTTAAATATTATACTGTTATTATATCTTATTTAATTTTATCTTATAACTCTTTAATATCTTATTTATGTTATATATTTTATTTATCTAAATACTATATATATCTTATTAAATTAGCTAATTTTATCTCGCTAATTTTAATTTTAATTTTAATTTACTTTTTAGTTTTTGTTAAGTACTGGTAATTTAATTTCTTTTAATTGGTCTTAAGTGTAAATTATTTGCCATTGACTTTGAATTAGTATTAACCTTATATTTTGTTATCAAAATCTTGTTAAGATATTTTTAATTATGTTTCGACTATATGTAAATTATATGCCATTGACTTTTTATTAGTATTAACCTTATTTTTTGTTATCGAATTCTTGTTTAGATTTTTCAGTATGTTTCGATTATATATAAATTATTTGCTATTGACTTTGAATTAGTATTAACCTTATTTTTTGTTATCAAATTCTTGTTTAGATTTTTTCATTATGCTTCGATTATATGTAAATTATTTGCTATTGACTTTGAATTAGTATTAACCTTATTTTTTGTTATCAAATTCTTGTTTAGATTTTTTCATTATGCTTCGATTATATGTAAATTATTTGCTATTGACTTTGAATTAGTATTAACCTTATTTTTTTTTATCAAATTTTTGTTAGGATTTTTTTCATTATGTTTTGATAACGAAATTCACATTAGTAAACGAAATGTACACTACATCTAATGTTCAGAACCGGTGATGGAGGTCCTTCGTACCAATGGCTCCTTAAAACTCAGATGCCGATGCGACAAGGGACCAGGTACTTAGTTGTAAGGAGTTTTTTAGAAGTATATCAGAAAAAGAAAAAATACTCATATAACATGAAAAGTAAAAATATTTATCATTATTACTGGATATAGTAAGGCAATACTAATATTACTGAAAATATTATTAAACATCGTATTTAGAAGACTAGCACTTGACATTACGTTTACGAGCAATGAAATGTGGAAACTCTTGTGAATGATAGAAAATAATTGCATACTTCTCCGCTAACAAGCTATATCCCCTATTTGATATTAGACTAAGTTATCTGTCCGTCTGTCTTCGAATTTATGAAGTAGTTGGACCTGAAATAAATAGGGCATCCATATTGGATTCTTGATGAGTTAGGGTTAGCAAAATTCAAAGTGTCAAAGTTTATCTTCTCTTAAACTATCGATGTGTTTTAAAATAAATTGTTATGAATAAACTTCATATCACAGAGAAAAATACTGTCGTCATTAAAGCGTTCGAAATCCACCCCTTCTTTTCTTTTCAAGCGTTTACTGCCAATATTTCATGACCTATTTTCCCCGGTTAAGAGCTGGTGATTTAATTTATCTATTGATCACATTATAAGTATATGAAAATAACATTTTTTCTAGCATTATGACGTTACTCCTTTAACTATCTCATTTAACCATTTCTTATTTTAAATTATTTAAATATAATTTGCATTACTTTCATAAGTTTTATCACTGAATCTAGATATTACGCAAATAATTTTCTTTCATATTTGGTTTAATAATAGATTAGTGATAATTTTATATTTAACCATCGATTATTTTTTGTTGCAATGAAAATTTTATCAGCAGTATTAACAACAAATGCTTTTCGTTAAAGTGTAGGAGTCTGTTTAACGGAATAAAAAATATCTATCGTTAAGTTATATATTTTTGAAAATCACGAATGTTGTTCGTTTGTATGTCTGTTTTTTATACAGAATCGCACTGTTTGACTAAATGAATTATTGTGATCCTAAACTGCATTCACAGTATCGGGAAACTCTAGAGGAGTATGAAGATAAACAAATTATTGTGTAGGGGAGACCGGGGCACCTTGGGACACCTTTCAGTTAAACATTTTTATGAATTTTTTTTAATGCTAATTGAACAAAATAAATATGCATGCATATATTGTCATCATATCTGCTTCTTATAAACATTAAACCTACTTAATATCTCAATTAGTTAAAGAGTAATAAAAGAAATAAAATACCTTTCCAATGTCCCAACCGGCCCCACTGTATGGGGTAGGTTGGGACACTAAACAACAAATACAAAATACTGTTCAAATTATTTTTATTAACTGTTATAAAAGAGAAATGGCTGAAAATAGTTCAAGTTAATACATTTTTTAACAAATCTTATATTTGCAGCTGATTTAAGCATATTAGTACTTACAGCAGAATACTTTCCGTTTGTTTTTCTTGTTCTAGTTTTTTTTCTGAAAAAATATATTAATAAATTAATATTTAGATATGTTAAATCAATTAAAAATTATACACCAAAATATTAATTATTTTGCTTGAGTTGGTATTTGTTTACAATTCTTAAAATGTCCCAAGGTGCCCCATCTATTTGTGTCCCAACCTGCCCCATTTTATATAGTATTTTTGGTAACTACTATACAGTTAGGCTTAACAATACAATTTATTTATTATCATAGAAATAATAATAAATGAATTTTCTTTCATAACAATACACTTTTTTAAATATTTTAATTTTTTTTTTCAAAAAAATTACTTTTTAAAATGCACATTGATATAATTTTGTGTTATTTAAAACAAAGAAAATGAAATTGTGACTTACCTATAAAAACTATTTTCATCAAAATTCTTTGAGAAGTGAAGAGGAAGTCCATCTATCAATACACATGAGAACTAATTCCTGGTTGCAAATTAAAGCCTGAAAATAAAGGTGTCAGAAGGTGGGCTATGTCCCAAGGTGTCCCACTCTCCACTATGTACCAGATAATTCGCAGCCAAAAAATAAACCATGTTTTTATTTGCCTCATAAGGTACTTTACAATTCTGGAAAATTAAAAATTTTACTGACCTCATCATATGCTAGTATTCTAGTTTATATATCCCCGTCATATGCTAATATATATGCTAGTAGGCTATATGCTAGTTTTTTAATAGTAAGATCTGAGGTATTAACAAAGTATCTCCGTCTTTTGCTGTATTATTTAAATGTTTTATATCGATATTTTTTTTTACCTGGAATCCCTTTGTATCGAGAAAAAGAGATACACGAAGGGGTAAAAAATGCTACCATTCTCTGCTATATATGTTTTATTATTAGCAAATTGATATTAACAGCGGATTAAATGCCATGTATTTTTATATAAGTTTTAATTTCTATATCGATATTTATTTAACTAATATATGATATCTAGGAAAAAAGGTTATACATGTATTATGTATCTTTATATAAATGTATCTAGAAAAAGGGATACACATATAATACCAAGAAATCTAACGTAAGATAGTAGAGATACAGAAAGAGAAAGCAGAGATTTCTTCAAGTATGTATACTTATAAACTTGCTAGTTCCGCAAAAATCCTTCCTAAGCCAGCTGCTTCACACATCACAGCATGGAAATCAAAACAATTTGACGCCAATTGGGAAAGAAAAACGATATAGAGTGGATTGTTGGGTGTGGAATAAATACGGCTGATCAGTAATTTCCCGATAACTGTAAACATATGAAAGGCAGATGTATCATACATTGGGAAGATATACAATGAAAATAAAGTAAAAACCTAATTGTGATTAGGAAAATTCATCTTAGAAACTGTACATATTTTTAAATAAATATTTTTTATACGTAAATTACAGATGTATTTCAAATCTCATTATTTTCATTATTTTCATCTGTATTTCAAATCTCATATTTTCTATAACAATATATTTGGAAACTACACAAAAGAATACCTATTAAACTTTATAATTTAGGAATTTGTTAAAAATTAATATCACATACATTTGTTATTTTCGTATTTTAACCACAAACAGTTGGGAAATATTGGACATAATTAAAATTAATTATTAATAGTTTTTTCATGAGTTCTAACTTTTTTTTATTCACAGTAGCAATTTATAGATGTTAAAACTGATTTCATACAGCTGGACTTAAGATTTCTCGCTTGAAGTTAAAATGTTAATTAAAAACTTGAAACATACAGGGTAACCCAAAAGGACCTCATAAACTCTGCACAGCTAGATTCCTCGTTTGGAGTACATAAAAACTGCCCAAAGAAGGTTACCTGTATGATCCATAGTTTACGAGAAAAATACGAAAAACAAAGTATGGCGTCATTTCAGGTGCAAGAAAAAAAACACTTTATTGAACATATCAACAGCAATATATGCACGGGCGTACTATCTAACAGTTCGTAAGGCATGTCCATTACATCGGCCGTACATCAGGTACATGCCGCCGTAGTCCCGAATGGAATACATGACCACCATACGAAGACTACTGATAGCTTCAAGATGCATCGTTTTAAATACCAGTTCAACGGCGGCTTAACGTTATTTCATGGCACGCGCGGATGCATGATGCAATATAAGCGGCTAATATTTTAAACATTGTTGTCTGGGAAGATATGAAATAATAATTGTTAATATGTTCAATAAAGTGTTTTTTTTCTTGCACAGGCTGTGACGTCATACTTTGTTTTTCCGTAATTTTCTCGTAAACTATGGATCGTACAGGTACGCTTCTTTCGGGAGTTTTTGAGGTCTTTTTGGGACACCCGGTATTTTTCGAATTACATGTTGTATTATAATTTGGACAAGCAATATGTTAAAATAATGGCAAGTGTTAAAGATAGATTCAAAATTCTTTGTTACATCAATGCAGATAGGGATATAAGATCTGAAAACGAGTGTTAAAAAATATATTAGACAGATAGTTATTATACTGTGTATTTCGTTCTACAGTGCCTTTATTTAATTTATTTTTAGAGTTTCACAAAATTTTAAAACATTTCTCTAAATTGTAAGTAAAAGTGGAAAATTTAAATTATAGACAAGTAGATAGTATAGATAATAATGCAGCGGGTTTTTAATTAGAAATTTAAATTCATAAAAAGTTAATAAAAAAGAATAACTGTGGTAGAATTTTACCTGTTATCCCCTATGTAAAAAAAAAAAAGCAAACAAAATAAAAAAAAAAAATTCTGAACTATACCTTTTTTAAAAA
>CM063504.1:80144957-80167457 GCA_032207245.1 Pardosa pseudoannulata
TGTATGATGTCTGCTGGTCACGAATACTCCGAAAAATTAAATATTTTATAGAACACAGATGTTTCTTTCCCATCTCAATAATTGTTTAATTATCTATTTGATAAATGTGATTAGTTAGAAATTTAATGTTGTTATAATACTTGAAAATTAGATTTGCTGTAAGTAACATATCAGTATAGCATTTAGAATTACGTTTATACATTATAAAGATGATTATACTTTGATACACTGTATATGCTTTATCAGAAATCCGTGTTTTTTAATGTTAACGGTAAAAACTTGAAATAATTTGCATTTTTAACTTTCTCATTTTTGCTTATAAATGCGGGATTTAGAATAAATATATAAGTATTTCTTTGTCTCAATGTATTTCTTTCCACAGAGTTTTTATTTTGAAAATGAATTTAAATGAAATGATTAAGGTTGTCGATTTATCCGGTTTTATAATTATGCTATCAATATCAATTTCAAAAGATATTTTCTCATTTAATGAAATATTTCTGGTCAGAAATTTCTATTTTATAAATACTAAACGCTTCGAATCCAGCCTTTGTTTTGAATAATTAAAGTTATTAAACAAAAATTTAGGGTAATTATCATAGGTACACTTTGTAATAAAATTGTTTAATAAAAAATAAGCCAGTTTAATAATAGATAAATCCAGTTATAAATAAGAATATTCACATTGTTGTCTATGACCATTTTTGTATGTTGTTTAATTCCCCAATATTCTCTATGACAGGATGCAATTTCGCATAAAATTTGGTACCGATAGATTCAGATAAGTGAAGTTATATAGCGAGCAAACATTTCCCAAAATTTCATTTCAAAGAAATAACTATTTTTATGGAGACCAGACTTTGGGCTGGGTAATTAATAGTCCCAAATGAAGATTATATTCATTTCAAAATTTTAATTAATTTTTCTGTACATTGCATACCAATATTATGAGCAATTTCGAAAATAAAACTGCTAATTTTCATAAAATAAATAACACGTTTTAATTAAATCTACTCTCTTTGAAAATTTTAAGAAATATAAACTAATGAAAGGAGTCTATTTTGCGACATTTGACAATTAATATTTGCACACGATAAACATAAAAGTAACAATATTTTTGCGAGACTATTTAAAGGAGTTCAATTTACTTAAAGAAAAATTAAGCAATTGAGAAGTAAAATAATAAATAGTTCAAGATTTGTTCTGATGGCTTCGTTACAGATAGATGAAAGGAGTCTATTTTGCGACATTTGACAATTAATATTTGCACACAATAAACATAAAAGCAACAATATTTTTGCGAGACTATTTAAAGGAGTTCAATTTACTTAAAGAAAAATTAAGCAAGTGAAAAGTAAAATAATAAATAGTTCAAGATTTGCTCTGATGGCTTCGTTACAGATAGATTAAACTAACATTGCAATGTAAGAAAAAATAGCGAAATGTAATTTAAAAATACGCCTAATATCAATAAAAGATATTATGTATCGTAAACATTCTTGGAAGTAAAATATCAAACCTTATAATTATCAATCGAATTTTATGTACACCAGATGAATTATGTTACATCAAAATTATAAACTATATAGGCATTGAAAGAAAATTTTAAATAATAGATGGTTGGTAGTGAAGGTTTTCAAGTGGTAGTATGATAATCTCATTAAGCACGCAATTCTGGATTTTTAATAAAAAACAAACACTTTATACCGGAATTAATTTTGAATACAAATCATTCTGGAATCAACTTAATTACATACACAATATTCCATCATAATTAGTCCAACCTTTTAGGAGTAGTTCTGTGACAAACACAAGGGCAGAAGAATTATATATATATATATATATATATATATATATATATATATATATATATATATATATATATATATATATATATATATATATATATATATATATATATATATATATATATATATATATATATATATATATATATATATATATATATATATATATACATTTATATATATATACATTTGTATATATATATATATATATATATATATATATATATATATATATATATATATATATGTAAGTATGTATATATGTATGTATATATGTATGTGAAGGGGTGTATATGTATGTAATACCAAAAAGTTTAGAGCGAGAAACTTTTAAACTCTAAAGTTCATTTCTTACAATTTCTTCGATGATATAAGTTATTTAACGCATGAAAATAACTTCATAGTATTTTAAATTTTCTTTTCTTTAACGCTGTGGCTTGTAGTTTTACTTATGAATCGCAACTAGTATTTGCATTTACGTTTTCATCGAAGTTAAATAAATTTGATGTGTTACACATACACACACACATATATATGTATACATATATGTGTGTGTATTTGTAAGGATGTATATAATCCATTGTACGTTCGTACGGATTTATGTGAGTATAGTGTGTTTGTTATATATTAGAAAATAGCAGGATCAACCTTTATGGAATATTACCCTCCCATTCAATTTCGCAATAGGAATTTTTTAGGTGATCATTTCTTTCAGCTGAGAAGAGAGTGCTAAGAGAGAGACTTTTTTAAAATCTAAATTCTGTTTGTCAACCTTTGTAGTTAATGAAAAAGGTCTATTTATTTATTTTTAAAACTAACTATACATTTATAAAAAAGTTGAAGTTATACACCATTTGAAAAAGATAATTTCATTTACTATTAAAAATAATTTTTGAAATTTGTAAATTGAAATTTCATTTTCATTTAAAAAACATAAGTCTTTAATTTTTTGTTCTCTAATTTTTAATTATATTCATAAGAGAAGTTTATTTTATTTTATGACAAGGTAAGATATTTTTACATTTTCAACTTCCTAACATATTTTAATTTTTTAAATTTTAACAACATTTTTTTAATATGTCAGGCATTTTTAAAACGTTTTAAGAATGAGAAATGCATGTAGATTAATATAAAAATGAAGTTTTAATATTCATATCTCAAAAGTACTCTTATTGCTGAGTGAAATTCTTCTTTATTAAATAAGTGTATATCTTTTATAACATTTTATGATATATATTGTTTGAAACGACAAAAATAATTCTTTTTTAAATTAGAACGTCATTGAAGGATTTGTATGAAAATAATTCAAAAAACGAATTATTTTATTTTATGATGCATCAAAAAATAGATAGATAGATAGATAAATAGTTGTTAAAAATAGTTATTACTAAGAACTGTATATTAGTGTTAATAACTATTTTCTAATGATGATTAATACTGAAAGATCTTCTGAGTATTAGAGCTAAATATAATTCATAATTAAATGAGATTATCAATCAAACTTCAGTCACTAAAAGTAGAATGTCTTCCTTATCTAAAAAATATAAATGTAAAAATCATTATACAAATATTAGCACTATAAATATCATTATTGTCATATATATATATATATATATATATATATATATATATATATATATATATATATATATATAATTTAAATCAAATAATACGTATAAAATTGGGCTTGTAAAATTACTACTTAGAATTACGCATAAATTATTCTATTCAAATTTATTTTAAATCAGCATATATATTATCATAAATATAAAAAAGTATATAGATGATTACTGCATTAAAAGTATTACGTTTATGTAAAACATTAGTTCATATACCGTAGCTACACATGTTTAAATTAAGGGGTTTTGTAAGAGCCTTCTTTTTTCTTCTTTTTTACGTCGGTAAATAAAACAAAAGAGTTTTACCAAAAGTAAAATCAGTTTGACCGATTACTGTATGCGGGCTGTCCTATCCTTCTTAATTACATTTCTGTTTATCTATCCCAAAACTAATGCTTTTCAGAATATGTTTTTTTTCTATTTTGCTTTTACTGTTTGACTTCCACATAAAAAGATTAAATAGCCAGATTTAAGATTTCGTAATCAGTATTATACAAAAAGAATAAAATATAAACTATAAGAATACAATAAGAATAAAACATATAAAATTTCGATTTTTAAGGATATTTTCAGAATTTAATTCATACTTATTAAGATTGATTTATATGCTAATACAATACAACTCTAATCACTTTAGAACTAACTTTTGTCTAGAATAATGTATTTTATTCCTTTCAAATTGACTATAGATGTTTAGAATATCTTATTAAGAACTGTGAAACGAAATAAGAACTTATAAACAAATATATATTTGTTCAAGTTTTCTGTACTTGAATTTTCGATATTCACATTTTATACGGTATTTACTGGACACCTTTTCTAATTCATATTGCGTAGTAATTACTAAATTTTAATTAACTAAAAGTTCAATATGATACAAAACTGAGAACATATATTGCTTCTAGAGTTCTTGATACGAAGGTTTTATGATATACCTTCAGTATACTATTTAGATTCGATATCGGTTAGTTAAACTATTTCTATGAATGCCATAGTGGTTAGAACATTCGCCTATATCGCATTCAAATATTGTAGGGATGTCATTTGCGTAATTCCTTCATAGCTGGTAAAATTTAGTCAACAAACTTGAGGCATTGATGTTATGAATAAAGAAATATATGAGCTTATGTATAAAAAATTGAGAATAAAAATTTTGTTTATCCAATACAGTAAAATGTAATTGAAATACGAATATTTTTTCACAGTCTATACGCTTATAAGAGAAGATTCATAATATAGTTTTGTTTCATCTACAGCTTTTCTCAATACTATATGTGTAAAAATATAAAAAAAATACCCAAATTAACTCAAAAGCACGGAAGTGTATACCATACCCTAATTCTGCAGTTTTGATATCCACCTCTCGCCCCTGTTCTTTAGAATGGACGTATCCTCTTTTAGGGCTTTGGTTGTTGCGAATTCCAGAAATATTTCTGGAAAACTATATTAAAGATTATGTAACTGGCATTCTTAAGTTTTTGTAAATACTAAAGTATTTGTTCATTGTTTAATTTGATAGGAGACGTTATCAAAGTTAAGAAAAATAAATTGAAATGATGTAATTAATGAGGATCATAACTGTAATCGTGATTCGTCTCCAGAATGTGACATATATTTTACTTCTGAAATCAAACAATATGATCATGAATTAATTTTTTTCGAGGCAAAGGTTATATAACCAAATGGAAAAAGAAATATTCAGAAGTAATAAAATAATTCTTATTTGTTTTGACAGACTCGATGCTTTGTTGCCTCTCTGAGTGTAGTGTTACCTCTGATTTGGTTTGGGAGTACTTTGAAGTTCTTTGTGACCTTGCTTCATGTAACAAGGCTATTATCTACTGAGTACCCGGTCACATGGGTATTCATGGTATCTAGCTAGTTGATGAATGAGTATGGAAGGGGATTCAGTATTTCTGGTACTCTGCCTGTCCTTGTTATTGCTCCTAAGTGAATAAGAATATCTGTTTTTTTATTATTTCCTGCTTGTTCAGTACGCTAACTGGAGAAGTGGAAGAGTTATAAACAACCCAAAGAACTCAATCTTGACTGACTCAGCATCATCCATAAAAGTTGTTGATGCTTTGGGGAAAGCGATTGATCTTCTAACTGGTCACTGAGGCCTCAGAAGTCATCTCAATGTATTATGGATCAGTTCTGATGCCTTGTGTCGTGGCTGTCTTTTTGTGAAGGAGACCGCTCTCGCTATTTTGTGTGATTGCGAATTTAAGCTCTAAGGTTTGATTACCTTGCTCGTCACCTTCTTGAGCTTTGGGAACTAAAATATCTCCCTGTCTACCGAGGTTTTCTTCAGCCTTTGGACCTTTTTCTTAGTTTTTTAGGGGGGGGGGGTAAACTGTGTAAAATCTCCCCAATTCCATAACTACAACAGTGTCCTGTTTTTGAAGAAACACCCTAGAAGTACCTTTCTTAATTCAAGAGTTGGATCTAAAAATTTTATTATAAAACTGACAGGAAATGCCTTTTTATCTTAACAATATCACTACTACTTTGGAAGATTACAGTTTTTCTATCACTGATGATATGATAAATGTTATAATTATACATATATATATATATATATATATATATATATATTATTTAAACATGTTTTAATGTTATAATAAATGTTATAATTTGCAGACATATTTCTGTATAAATATTTCTGTATGAATAATTACATACGATCGTTAAGTAATATTACTAATTTAAAGGGAAAAATAACAAATTTTAATTCATTCTATTGTCGCGTAGATGAGATGAACTGAACTTGGTGAATTGAATGATAAACGCTTAAGACCAGTTCAAGATTTTATTACCTCGCAACTGAAGGAAAGCCTGCTTATATACACTTTTAGAACCTTCCAGACTTGGAAGGCCCGCAGAAAATTAGCATAAATTTGCATAATCAAATTAAATTAACATAAATTAAATCCAAATTAAAATCAATTTTTAAAGCCAGCTTGTTTCCGAACCCGGAACCTCCCGTTTACGAGTCCGCTGCTTTACCGACTGAGCCACGGCGTCCTTTCTGAAAGAAACGATTTTCGCTACACTATTATATAAATTAAATAGTAATAAACTGTAGGAGGCATTTTACTTATATAGCTACGTTTATAACAAATAAAACTACTTCTTCCGAATTGGTAAAAGAATGAATGACACAATAAGCTACAACGCACGGAGTCATGGTACCTCAGTCAAGAAAGGCAATAATGTTTTTATTGGATTTTTAATTGTCTCCGGGCTTAATACGGCCAAAGATCCGATGTGTTTTTTAATGGAGACTGGTAATAGACTCCTGGTCACAGTGCCCACCAAGTTCATATAAAAAATTTCTGGATATGTCAGGCCAATTCTCGGGCCTTCTACTTTGTCCGTGCTTATAAATTAAGTGAATCCACTTTGTTTGTTTTATCCCTAGAGATAGTGGCAACCTGTATAGGACTGTATAGTAATGTGAGGATGAATGATTATCATACAATTGCCCTCCTCGTTACAAAAACTTTACATTGAACTTGGCCAGAGAACTCTAAAACAGTATTTCAGCATATAATTTTTGGCATTTTGTACCAGTTATATATTAATACACTTATATAATATTTATGAATCTATTTATACTAATATCAGTTAATATTATTAGGAATGAAATGAAATTACAAATAATATAATAACTCAAATATAATAAAAAATGATTTTTGATATTATACTTTCTTTAAATGGCATTCCATTTGCACAAGTATTTTCTTAAATCAAATAACTTTATACTCAGTTGTATTAACTACTTCTATATAAAGCTTTGTAACATCAGAACATTTTAAAGTATTATTCATTTAATAAAATATATCTTACTACGAAAATGTACGGACTATTTATAAGATTTTAATTAACATCGGCATTTTATTTACCTTTTCCATTAAAATATGCTTTATAGGTACTAAATCATAAATATTTAATATAGTTTTAAATCTTTAAACTCTAAATAATAAATTATATATATATATATATATATATATATATATATATATATATATATATATATATATATATATATATATATATATATATATATATATATATATATATATATATATATATATATATATATATATATATATATATATATATATATATATATATATATATATATATATATATATATATATATATATATATATATATATATATATATATATATATATATATATATATATATATATATATATATATATATATATATATATATATATATATATATATATATATATATAAATTCCAATAACACATATAAAATTAAACCTACTAACTTGCCTGAAAATGTTAATGGATTAATATTTTCCTTTAGAAGTCCCTTTAAATCATCCTTAGTTTGAAATCTCTTCTTTTGATTCTAGTATTAATATCGTATTTGTAATTCAAAGATACAAATAAGAATATATGAATAGTTCGAGTAAATTATTCAAGAGAAGGGGCACTTCTCTCTTACTATAAAAAGTATTTTTAGTTTTTTAAGAAGATGTTTGGCTATATAAAAATATATATTGTGGATAGTGGAAATTAAACAATCTGAGTTTTGTATTGTACATTGAAAAATTTTTTAAATCTTTTATAATGTATTTTTTAGTAATTAGGTGTGGATGAAACAAACTAACCGTATGAAAGCTAAGAAATTTTATAATAAATTATATGCTTTATTCAAATTAATTTTTGAATTAAAAACATTTTTGATGAATAATATTAAGTTCTATAGATAAAATTATTTTACTTCCTTTCCATGAATGTTAGGTAGTATGAAAAGCAGAAAAAATATGTAAAATTCACAATTTTCTATATATAATTATAAAATTTGCTTAGAATTTCTGAAGATATTTATTTAACTTTTGTTACTCGCACTATATTTTTTACTAGTATTATGGGATATATATTATTAAGTTTTATAGATGAAAGTTATTTTATTTCTTTGCTATGATTGTTATGTAGTATGAAAAGCAGAATAAATTTGTAAAATTCACAATTTTCTATATATAATTATGAAGTTTGCTTAGAATCTCTAAAGATATTTATTTAACTTTTATTACTCGAACTATACTTTTCACTAGTATTATTGGATACATATTATGTTTTATAGATGAAAATTATTTTACTTTTTGCCATGAACGTTATGTAGTATGAAAAGCAGAGGAAATATATAAAATTCACAATTTTCTATATATAATTATAAAATTTCCTTAGAATCTCTAAAGATATTTATTTAACATTTCTTACTCAAACTATATTTTTTATACGTATAATTGGATATATACATTATTAAGTTTTATAGATGAATGTTATTTTACTTCTTTTCCAAGAACGTTATGTAGTATGAAAAGCAGAAATAATATGTAAAATTCATGATTTTCTATATATAATTATAAAATTTCCTTAGAATCTCTAAAGATATTTATTTAACTTTTCTTACTCGAACTATACTTTTCACTAGTGTTATTGGATACATATTATTAAGTTTTATAGATGAAAATTATTTTACTTCATTGCCGTGAACGTTATGTAGTATGAAAAGCAGAAAAAATTGTAAAATTCACAATTTTCTGTATATAATTATAAAATTTGCTTAGAATCTGTAAAGATATTTATTTAACTTTTCTTACTCAAACTATATTTTTTACACGTATAATTGGATCTATACATTATTAAGTTTTATAGATGAAAATTATTTTACTTCTTTGCCATGGACGTTATGTAGCATGAAAAGCAGAAAAATATGTAAAAATCCCAATTTTCCATACATAATTATAAAATTTGCTTAGAATCTCTAAAGATATTTATTTAACTTTTCTTACTTTCACTATATTTTTTACTAGTATTACTGGATATATATTAATATGTTTTATAGATGAAAGATATTTTACTTCTTTGCCATAAATGTTATGTAGTATGAAAAGTAGAAAGAAATGTAAAATTCACAATTTTCTGTATATAATTATAAAATTTGCTTAGAATCTCAAAAGATATTTATTTAACTTTTCTTATTCGAACTATATTCTTTACTAGCATTATTGGATATATATTATTAATTTGTATAGATAAAAATTATTTTACTTCCTTGCCATGAATGTTATGTAGTATGAAAAGCAGAAAAAATATGTAAAATTCACAATTTTGTATATATAATTATAAAATTTGCTTAGAATCTCTAAAGATATTTATTTAACTTTTCTTACTCTAACTATACCTTTTACTAGTATTATTGGATATATATTATTAAGTTTTATAGATGAAAATTATTTTACTTTATGCCATGAACGTTATGTAGTATTAAAAGCAGAAAAAATATGTAAAATACAGAATTTTCTATATATAAATATAAAATTTCCTTACAATCTCCAAAGGTATTTACTTAACTTTTCTTACTTGAACTGTAGTTATCACTAGTATTATTGTCTACATATTGTATACATAGAACTTAATAATATATTAAGTTTTATAGATAAAAATTATTTTTCTTTTTACCATGAACGTTATGTAATATGAAAAGCAGAAAAAAATATAAAATTTCACAATTTTCTATGTATAATTATAAAATTTACTTAGAAACTTTAAAGATATTTATTTAACTTTTCTTACTGGAACTATATTTTTTACTAGTATTATTGGATATATGAGATCCACTTTCTTATGTACTTATATAAAAAAGGTGTTTTACTATGTTTTTTTTTAAATTTCTGAAATCTACTTTAAACGATTAAAGGGACAATTTACAAATCTAAAATAAATTAAAGTCAAATTTATCCCTATTGGTATCTCCTCTATAATTTATTCCCGGTTCTTAAAGTAAGTCATTTTTATATGCATCTGATCCCTGCCGTGACAATATGAATGAATAGAATCACGGATCCATAAGGAGAAGCCGGAGGAAGTGAGGTTAATTACACTATTTAGAGAGTCAAACCGTGAAGAATTTCGCCTTAGGGATTTGGAAAGTGGCCTCAAATGTTCTTTCGTGTCTCAAACAGATTAAGAATAAGGCTTAAGGTTTGGTAACGAAACGTAACAGAAAAGAGACCGAAAACCGCAGGTGGTAATGCATTCATTTGTTAATTTTTTGAGAAAGACTGCAATTATATAAGTTTTTGAAACTTTAATTTTTCTTTTGAAAAGTTAAAATCATTTTTAATTGAACTTTTTTCTTATTACTATATACATTAAACATTTATAGTTAGCCCTCGTTTATCGTGGTTAATCAGTTACAGACTGTACCACGATACATGAATTTCCTCGAAGAAAGATTTTTTATTAAAAAACTAAATATTTTCGTAGTTAGATCAGAGAAAACCTATTTACGGCCATTTAAATATGTTTGTAAATATTATTAGAGCCCTCTAAATATGAAATAACATAAGTCATCCTTACCTAATATGTCAGATAAAAAAAGAGAAAATAAAACTTATTAGGCATTACAAAATATCATATTCTTATTATTGCGCATTTCACTATATATGGGTATAATATAGAAGAATTAGTTCGATGATGAAGGAATGAACCTTAACGAGACTCTCATAGACCAGCAGTAGCTCTTCACAGTACTTGTTGTCGCCGTTTCATCATCCTCGAATAGGACATTCTGAGCCAGTGACGAGTAAGCAGATTGCTTACGAAGCATACGAATGACAACAAGTGCATTAATAATAACAGTAATAACAAAAATGAGAATTGTTAATTAGTTCAAAATTATTAATTGATAATACGTGCTGGTACTATAAAAGTTGTAAAAAAGAAGTGTAGTAAGAATGAAATATAGGGATGAAATACTTGTAATTATTAACCCTCTAAGTGGTTCGCACGTACAATTCCGCCAAACCGATGATGTCTTCAAAGCGGTTGTCACGTACAATTTTCGACCTCCAAAACGTTCCGAAAATGGATGTAATGTACATTTCTGTCAGTGTTTTCTCTATGGAGTTTTGAGGTAGGAGGGTCAGGTTGATTGTTTGCACACCTACTCTCTGAGGCACAAAGACACTGATAGCTTTTCATGGCTTTGTAAATCTCTATTTCGAAGTATTTCGTTTGCGGTAACAGATGTATCTCTAATTGTACCTCTTAAATAGCTTAGATGACTTTCGTAAAAAAGACAGAAATCATTCTCTTAAAGAATATTTTTTTTGTACTTTTAGAACCCATTATTTCTTATGGGATGATCTTCGAGACTTGACGAGCTTTATGTGTATTAAAAATTAACTATCTATAATGTCTATTTATATATCTATTTATAACCGGAAATAAACGAAAAATAACGAGGGTGGGTTTCCAGTATTCCAATCTAGTCGACAAAGGGTGAAGTAAAAAATCATAGAACACTTTGGTCATTGACTCAATGAAACTTTAGCGTATTTTTGGAGAGTTTTTTCCTCAGTATGTACCACTCGGAGGGTTAAGATTTTCACTGTATAATTTTCTAGCCTGAAAATCTGTCTTTATTATTGCTCATATCGGGTGAACATACAAAACAGTAAATTATATTTAGAGTATAACTAGCACTTTGCAATTTTTCTTTAAATTTTTAAAAGAAAAATACACTTTACTAACGAAAAAATATGATATAATATTTTATATAATTCCCCTAATAGTTTTGAATTATTATATTATTAAATCCACATGTAAAAATTGCATATAATGTCCGGTGCCTTATATTATTTCATATTAACTTTCCCACTGGTAACGTAGAGTGCTGTTATCCAAATGATAGCAGTGGAATTGATGTATTTGACTGGTGCAGTATAAAAATATAAGTCCAAAGACCTTCGTTAAAACAGCTTATTTATATATAAGCAAAACATACTTTAGTGACTTACAATTTAAAGCTGTGCTGTTAGTAACACTTGCTACAGTTAATCAAACAATCATCGCGCTTACATTCGACAAAGATCCTTCAACACACAACATGTGCTTTTATATTGCAGTGAAGCTCAGAATTTGCATTAATACATATTTGCATAAAAACTATTTCATTGTCCTACTGTTTAAATAAAATTTAGCCGAATGCATATTTAGATAAAAAAAATAACATAAAATAAGATCCATTAATGTGTTAGCCAGTAATTTACCTTGCTAACATTTCATATACTTTAAAGAGGCATAGAACTATTTTAAATTATTATTCAATGAAGGAAAATTTTAAGTCAATCTCAAATTTAACAAAATTTATCAAATGTAATAAAATATTTAAAACTGTAAACACTTACAAAACAGTTTACAAAATTAAAAAAAAAGAACCAATGGACATAATTTTTGACATTAAATTCGACATTTTTTTTTAAATAGCAGAATACAAAAAATATTTTCGTCATAATACTAACGCATAAAACCGCAAAACTCCATTAAAAGGTCTAAATCTTAATTAAAATCCAAAAGTTCTTGACAAAAAACCAATCTGCTTATGGCAAGGATAGGCTAGAAATGCCATAACTCGGAGGGAAAATGAGGAAATTTCTGGGTTCATAAAATAAAACCAATTCAATAAAATGATTTCGAAGAATTCAAACTTTGTTTATAGAGTTCGGTATAGGGCAGTTATTTTTAGGACTTTGGGTTGAACAAATCAAAATTATTTAGTAGAAGAGTTTAAATATAATTTTAGGCCATGGATTGAAATGTGTCACTTTAATAATAATGAATAAAATGAAAAATAAAAAATTGATTTAAAAAAAATATTTCTTTAAAAGATTATGCCACTGGAAAAATATTTATATAAAAGTGGTTAATATTAGAACTTTGTAAATGGCTTATTTTAATATAAGTTAAAATTGTTTTGAAAACAGCAGTCTAATTTACGAACGGCTGCTAAAAAATGTTTAGGTTTTGGTTTGTAATTAAAATTATTTAGTAGGAGGATTTAAATATAAATAATAGTTAAATTTATGCCTAATTCTTAAAGATGATTTGATATGGTTTTTAAAGGGTCATACGACTTTTAAAATTCGTAAAATTGCAAAATAATTATCATTTTTGACTTCACATACTTAAAATCTACCAGTTTTACAAACATAATTTTTTAACATAGGTAGTACAAATTATCTTTACACGCATATCTCATTTAATTTTGAAACATAAAAAATAGTTTTGTTTGAAAGTTTTAAACAAGAGACACTTTGTTGGTAACAAAATGATATCAAGGTTGACGCAAATGATTACTCAAAATATTATCAAGTTTAAGAGAATATTATTGTTTTACCACATACTACAATATCTCAATATAACTTTGAACCTAAATTTGTATATTTTTATGATGCATATATATTTTTAAATACTCAAAATATAATGAAGTTTAAGACAATATTATTATTCTAAAATATACTACAATATCTCAATATAACTTTGAACCTAAATTTGTATATTTTTTATATTTTTATGATGCATATATATTTTTAAATAATATTTAAAAACATGAATATTTTTCTTTAAAAATTCAAACTTTATCATCGAAAAAAAAACATATTTTGGGAAATATAGAGGAAATTTTAGAACTAATCGGCTGAAAATTATAATTTAAAAAATTCGTGGAACAATATGAAACATTTTCTGAGATAACATGTGCGTTACATAAGACAAAAAAAAATTTGAGAAAAACCGAGTTAAAGTTTTGTAAGTTTAAATTTGTTTAGGGTAAACAGCTGACACATTTTTATTCATAACTTATCTCAATATCGGAAATATTTTATGTCGATTGTTTTAAAATGTTCAAAACTGAATTCCTTTTCACGTATATTTTTTTCTGAAAAATTTTATTTTTTATCGCTTTAACAGTTGTATGACCCTTTAACATATATGTGGTGCGGGATATGAAACGGCGGATTCAGGTTCCAAAATATGACCTCCAATTACTTTATTGTCTATTATGTGAGCTGAGAAAAACTTAAAAAGATTTTAATCTTAAACATTTTTATTTATACAAGATATTTTTATATCTATAGTTATTCCATATATGGTATATCCATATAGTCCATATCTTAGTAAAGTTCTTCACTTTTCCACTAACCTAAGTTACTTTCTGACTGTCAATAGCGGTGACTAAGCTGCGCACTCATGGGAATATCTTCGCTTTATTTGTGGCTATGGGGATAACTTTGCAATCGAAAAGTGTTTTCGTGTATCAGTCCAAGCTTCACCCTTGTCAGAGAAAAATATTATTCGCTAATCCTAAATAAAAGTTAACGTATATATATATATAATATATATATATATATATATATATATATATATATATATATATATATATATATATATAATATATATATATATATATATATACATATATATATATATATATATATGTATATATATGTATATATATGTATATATATATGTATATGTATATATATATGTATATATATATATATATATATATATATATATATATATATATATATATATATATATATATATATATATATATATATATATATATATAATATATATATATATATATATATATATATATATATATATATATATATATACCTACATATATATGTATTTATATGTATATATATGTGTATCTGTGTTACGAGCAAATTTTTATCACCATAATTAAACAAATTTTAGCCCCTATTATTTTGAATTATCCGGTCTTGTTGGGCAATAAGAAAACGTACTTAAATTTCAGCCGTTTTCCATTAAAAAGATATTGCGAAGTCTAACCTAGAACTTTGAAGATTATTAAGACTAAAAATTGGCGTCTTTACACAACAAGAACAAAAGCTTCGAATGATCGAGAAAACACATTTCTTTTACGTATTTCGTGATTTTTTCCTATTAAATATATATATATATATATATATATATATATATATATATATGTATATGTATGTATATATATATGTGTGTATATATATATACATATACATACATACATACATACATATATATATATATATATATATATATATATATATATATATATATATATATATATATATATATATATATATATATATATATATATACAGTTACAGCTGAATAGTACAATCAACTTATCCTGGAAGTTTATCTTAATGGGAATCACTGCATTTAAAATACCATGATTTAATGGAAATAACAATGTTAGTGGAAAAAGAATTTCATGACTGAAATCATTAAACTAGCTAAGATGAGAAAATAAATGCTTATACAAGGTGTAAAATAAAATTGCCGAATTTTCCAAAAGAATGGTCTTTGAAATTTGAATTAACGTTTTGATGTAAGCTTGAAACAGATAAGTTCATTGAAGAACTTTTAGAGAAATAATTGGCTTTCCATATTACGAGTTTTAAAAGAAGAAAAGTTCATATTGTTTCTATGATATGTTACGTCATTCCTCTCAACTTTAGCAATACTTTCTGAACAAATTGTAAAATATGTTTATATGTGAACTATATTTCATTAGAATTATAAAAGTAAAGAGAAATTAACTGGAAAAGCAGAACGTATTATATCATCTTAAGGAAAATTGTTATCAAACTCATAATAATCTAAATCTAACATAAATATCTAAAGAAGCTGTAGAAATCAATAAAAAAGCAAATAGCCATGGTACATTTGAGGTATGTTTAAATTCAAAATGACAATTTATTTAGTTAGAGTATGTATTTTTTGTAATAATGCATTAGAAGAAAGCATTTAAGTTCTCGAAAAGAAGGATATATTTTATCTTGCAGGAACGCTTACTAAACATACCTTATTTTATACATTACTTAATTGTATGTAAGAATGAAAATGGTACACTTAAAGCTATAAAAGCATCCTCTTCTGCATACCTAGAAAGACGGTTAACTGTCATTTTGAACCCTGGGTTGATATGAACATAAATTACACTTTTTCATGATTTCTTTCAAAAACATGATCTTAAATATATTTACTTATAAAATCTAACATTTACATAATATTAATTTCCTCTCGTATTTATTGGCATTATATTTTAAGTTCGTGAAAATAAAATTTATACTTAAACTATCATTGATAAAGTAAGATAGATACAAAATAAAGTTCATTTTTCAAAACGATTTCTTTGAATCATGCAAATTTAAATTCATGTCACTTAGGATTAGTTTAATACTTTTTAATAAATATAATTTAAATCAAAAATATTATAATAGGATTTACATAAGTTACTCTGATTGACAGTCGCTTACAGTCTCTTATCAGTTTGTTCCTACAGAAACTACAAGGGGTGTGTGGCAATGATTCACCTCAGCAGTGCTACGGCGCAGCTCTGGGGATGAGCCACAGGGTGTTGTACTACGGTACCTCACCTAGGACAGCTATCAGCCTCCTCTTGGCGCCCCCTGGTATCTACGAGTGTCCCTCCTAGGCCAATGATAGCCGTCTGACCACCTCAAGTGGTATACCTACTTTAGGTATACTCGGGTGTCACGAACCCTGGGTTTCCTCAGTGATCCTTCTCTTTAGACTTCCCTGGTAGTCACGAACTTACTTTGTAGTATTGTTCCTCACTGGGGTCGTCCACCTTCTTCTCGAATCATGACGGAACTCTCGTAGGTCAGCAGCACCCTGTGGTGTTGTGGTTGCATCGTGGTGATCAGTCAAACAGTTTCTGGATGGCTTCGACCGGGGCAGAGTATAATACACTTACAGAAACTACAACAGGAACTATTGCTATCTTATACTAGTAATTTACTCAGTAAAATTTGGTTAGGACAGTTATTATGTTGTACTCTTAGGATTAGAACTGTAAAATATTATTTAAACTGTGATTCTATTTAAGTTGTTCACCTAACACCCATTTATATATATATATATATATATATATATATATATATATATATATATATATATATATATATATATATATATATATATATATATATATATATATATATATATATATATATATATATATATATATATATATATATATATATATATATATATATATATATATATATATATATATATATATATATATATATATATATATATATATGTGTGTGTGTGTGTGTGTGTGTGTGTGTGTGTGTAATATTTGCAGAATAAATATTAGCATTTGTACAGAACTTTCTGTAATAACATTTGTAAGCAAGTAGACTAATATTACACAACATTATATACTCCGTAGATATGTGCGGAATCGATAAAACACGGGGTTTCTGTGATCCTTGTTTCAGATTCCCCTGGTACGTCAATGAAATTCTTGTATTAGATTTTTCCTATGGGGTCGTTACATTGCTTTCGAATCAGATGACGGAACTCTCGTAGGTCAGCAGCACCCTGTGGTGTGTTTGGTTATATAGTGGCGATCAGATCAAAACAGGATGAATATATGGCTTCGAGGGGAGTATATAATACACTTAGAGAAAATACAATAGGGAATATTGCTATCTTATATAGTAATTTAATCAGTAAAATTGGGTTTAGGACCAGTTATTATATGTATATATATACTCTTAGGATTAGATACTGTATATATATATATATATATTAATATATTGATTCTATTTATTGTGGTAGTTGTATCTATATATATATATATATATATATATATACTATATATATATATATATATATATATATATATATATATATATATATTATATATATATATATATATATATATATATATATATATATATATATATATATATATATATATATATATATATATTATATATATATATATATATATATATATATATATATATATATATAATATATTTTTTTTTGTAATTTAAATTGAATATAGTTTACAAACTTTTTTGTAATAACTTTTGTAAGCAAGTAGACTAATATTACACAACATTATATACTCCATAGATATGTGCGGAATCGATAAAACACTGTAACTGTGTATTTTATATCAAAATAGGAAATATATCCATATAAGTTATTATTAAGTTTTATTATTTTGTTACTAAATTTACAGTGCTATGTATGACAAATATCCAATTTCTTTTTATATGTGCATTTATAAAAAGGATATATGTTTATGTATAAATTTAATATATATGCAGAAAAATATATATATATATTATATGCAGAATATATGTTTTATATATATATATATATATATATATATATATATATATATATATATATATATATATATATATATATATATATATATATATATATATATATATATATATATATATATAATATATATATATATATATATATATATATATATATATATATATGTCCATATATCCTTTTTTTGTACTTTAAATAAAATATAGTCTAGACCTTCAAATTTGTTTCCCAGAGTACTTTATACTAAAAAATTATGAAGTGTTCTAGTGAAGTCACATAATATAAAACTATGAATACAGTTATTGAACTTTCATGTTTGTCTTTTAAGCTGAGTTTGTATACTCGTTCCTCTTTATGGATTCTAAATTTAAACTACTGAACATGCAAGTGTATGACGAAATATCCAATTTCTTTATGTAGATATGTGCTTTATATTGAGGAATATTTTATACTACTACATAGAGATGCAGAAAAATATGAATTTATTGAGAATACAGAATATATGTTTACTATATACATACATACATATATATATATATATATATATATATATATCTGTATGTATGCATAGATATTATATATATATATATATATATTATATATACTATATATATATATATATATATATATATATATATCTGTATGTATGCATGTATATTATATATATATATATATATATATATATATATAATTGTTTATTTATTTATTTCATGAGGAAGTTTATGTTGCAGCAAGAAAAAAATATAAATAAAAATAAAAGAAATGTAAATGTCCAAATATTTATTATATAACATAAATTTATGAGTAAAGCTGCGGAATTTTACTGAGTGCTCTAAGCCCATTTAATAGATGCTTTCCGCTTCTTAGTTGGTTTCTGAATTTTAAGTGCTATAAACAAGTAAATTTATGATAATGTTCAAATTTATTTTATTCCTGACGTGGCTTACATGTTATAAATAAAAGACAAGTAGTTTTTGTTGATGCATAAAACTAGAGTGTAAGATGTATTTGTTGAGAATAAATCCTGCAGGTATATAGCTGTAATGCAGGAAAAATATGTATTAGTTCGGATGGACTAAATTTTATAAACAATTGTATAACTATACTTGTAGTCGTGGCAGGATAGAATAAATAGACTAAATTAGGGCAATTTTTAAAAGAGTATTATAAGCAGTTGCCACAAAATAAATCTAAAACAAATAAATTAGTCTTTAATAAAGAAGGTAACAATGTTAGGATAATGTTTATTAATAGGAGTTTGAGGATAAAAAAACACAGTGATCTCTTTCAATGCAGGTGCCTGAATCTTTAATAAATCATTATAAAAACACTTAACGCTTAAGTATTGAGAAATAGCTTCTTGAGTAAGGGTTGTTGCATGAACCCTCGCTGATTAGGACTCCTTTCTTAGCCTATGACCACCAACTGAACGATGCCTTTTTTATTAAGATGTGAATAAGTAATGTGTTAAGAAGAATTATCTATCACTCTTTATCTATCAGGTAGAGGCCTGACAGTGACAGATATTTATATATATATATATATATATATATATATATATATATATATATATATATATATATATATATATATATATACTTATGTGTGTATATATATATGTACATGTATATATATATATATATATATCTTGACATATATATATATATATATATATATATATATATATATATATATATATATATATATATATATATATATATATATATATATAAATATATATATATAATATATATATATATATATATATATATATATATATATATATATATATATATATATATATATATATATTATATATATATATATATATATAAATATATATATAAATATATATATATATATATATATATATATATATATAAATATATATATATATATATATATATAAATATATATATATATATTATATATTTATATATATATATATTATATATATATATATATATATATATATATATATATATATATATATATATATTTATATATATATATATATATATATATATATATATATATATATATATATATATATATATATATATATTATATATATATATATATATATATATATATATATATATATATATATATATATATCAATCAAGATGCAACAAGTATTTTTAATAAAATAATGATAGTTGTAATATTACTTCTAAGCTTGTTAAATACCACGATTTGATAAGAATATTATATCCATAGAAAAGTTTCTTACTGAATCGGTAGAATGAAAAAATATGCCTATCTATCACAAAGTGGTATAAACAAAAATTTGTGTTTTTAAATTCTGGGTAAAAATTTTAAATATTATCCAGACCTAATGACCACTGTAAAGAATAAAATTATAAAAAAATACATATATTTATATGCACGTAAGTATACAGAAGATAATATCAATATATTTACAACTTGTATTTTCAAGAAAATACAACTTGAATCTTAAACTTGTTTTCAAGTAATATATTATACTACAAAAATGTGAGCTGTTCTAGTGATGTTCAGTTAATATACAGCTATGAATAAAAATATTGAACTTTTTGTGAGTACTCTAAGTCCATTTTATAGGGTCGTTTCCCTTCTTACTTTGTTATTGAAGCTTAACTACTATAAGCAAGCAAATTTATGAAGAAATATGAGCCTTATTTCACTTCAGACGGGGCTTATATTGCGAAATATGAAGCAAGTACTTTTCATTGATGGGAACAACTAAAGTGAGAGATGTATTTATTAAGATTGAAGCTTGTAAGTTTGTTTTAAAGGCATCGCTGGTAAAAATATATATTAGAATGTTTTTAAATTGTATTTGAAGGATATATTTATAGTGCTATTATAGTTATTGTCTAACTAAGGATGAATTTAAAAAGCACCATACAAATAATTTAGCAACAGTTATAAAAAGTGAAGGATTCTGAAAATACAGCTATCACAATACGTTTTGAAATAAATTAATATTTATGTGAAAGCATAAAATGAATATTATTTATGTTTCATATCATAACGATAGTTTCTAATTATTTATTCATTCTCGATTATTTATATCTTGTAAGGTTTAACGTAGTTTAATATTTAATAAATCTGAAAGGCTATAGGTTAAATACACAAAGTTCCAAATTTGTTTCATGACAAATTTTTATATTCATTTTTTATAGATACGGTCAAGAGATGAACATTTATTCCTATACGGAACATAATATTTTGTTCCTTTTTGGAGTTCTTCTTTTATATTGTTTTTCACACAGAGTGTCTCGAAAGAGATAAATTCAAAATAGTATTCTCTTTGGATATCCGCAAAGTGACGAAATTTGAAATATTAGTGTTACGTGCATGTAAAAATAATGTTACGTTGATTTAGTGTTTGAGAAAGAAGATATTAAAACTCATTAAAAAACACATGGACAAATATGTCTTGATTAAATAATTTTATACATTTAAATTGCCTAAGAAATACAACTGGAATACAACTTATCATTTGCAGATATCGATGACTCCTCTTGACTTGGCTTCGGCCCTGAAGAAACTAATCGCTTTTCTTTTCCTTTTTCTGGTGTCGCTCCAAAAAATGTCTATATCGCAAGCAGATTATACCAGCAGTGTTCACCCTCTTCTCTCCTCTAGTAACAGCCTTGTCCTCTAAAAATAATCAGACTGCAACGCGGAAAAATAACAGGGGTCAACTCAAGATCGGAGGGTGCAGAATCCCTCCAAACAACGGACCCTTCTATTGGTTGGGAGAAGTCCGAAGTTTCTACCTAGTTCAGACCGGTTCTGTTATGTATGTCTTGACGATGGCTCACGGGAAGACGTATAAAAAGATTAACCGAAAGTAACTTATTGTTACAGTGCATTTGTTTCACAAATCAAAACATTTTGTATGAAATTTCAAAATCTTAGAATGCCCTATAATTCTTTATTCTTCTCTTCCAGAATATAAAAATCAGTAACTGCATAAGTTGAAATGGGGTTAAATTGCTTGAAATGTTTTTTTTATATAACTTTTAAACAATTTTCCTTATGATGATATGTATCGGATATAA
>CM063504.1:80172457-80174957 GCA_032207245.1 Pardosa pseudoannulata
AAGAATTAAAATATGTCATAGCCATGAAAAAGAAAGGGATAAGAAATGATACATTTGTCTGTACTTAGCTTATTATGCAAAATATGATGACTGATATCACCTTATTTTATCATTCTGAAATCTGATAAAGGAAAATATCGAGATGGTTACTATGTAAAAGAAAATCTATAGTCCATTCAGTTCCTCCAAACATTAATTATTTCTAGTAATATATTACCAATTGAAAGCGACGCATATACAAGAAAAACCTCTGATCAACGATTTTACATCAAAGAGATAGATATACGTTCTTGAGCATGAAGGTATGACTTCTTTTAATAGATCGTTCGAATTTCGAGGACACATTATGACATCGAGACACATTAAGAGCATTTAGTTTCTGTCATTTCTCGGAGACATGGATACATTACAGATATATGTAGAAAACTCTTGAAAAAGTTAACGAGTTGATGTGGGTTTACAACACTTTTATTTATACAAGAGAGGTCTTTCTTTAACGCCGTAGTGACGCAAACTCAGAATATAAGTACACGATGTACAGGAGAATAATTACAGCTCTTTTTGTATCTTCCCCTACTATATATATTTTGATGTATTAATTAAATGCATGCAATTAGTATAGTTTGTATTATATTTAATGAATTATATAACGTTACATATGTTTAACAATATTTATATAAGCAATATTTATTATAGCATCAAGAAAATTTAAATCAGTAAATTTTCAGAGAGTTTTAATAGTATAGTTTGCATTAAATTTAATGAATTATAACGTTACACGTTTTTAACATTATTTCTATAAGCAATATTTATTACAGCATCAAGGAAATTTAAATCACTAAACTTTTAGAGAGTTTTAATAGTATAGTTTGATTTATATTTAATTAATTATAACGTTACATATGTTTGTTTAACAATATTTATATAAGCAATATTTATTATATCATCAAAAAAATTTAAATCACAAAAATTTCAGAGAGTTTTAATGAATTAAATCAATTAAATTTTAGTCCATATTTATTATGCATAAAGAAAGTTTTGGGGACATATATCTTCTAATTTACGAGATTATACAAAAAAAAAATTCAAATTCTTGGTTATTTTATCAGTTTAAATTACATTAAGATATTTTTTCGTTTGTTTGATAGAGAAATATTTAGCTTTGCTTCTATTTTAATCAATGGTTCACATAAATTTTCCTCGTGATAGAATCTTTCTCATACAACACAGTTTAAATCCGAGGGATCTTTCCCACGCCTTCAGAATAGTTTTTGTTTTTTACTTTTTGAACCATTCGGAATCCTCTTATCTATTTTCCGATCTTGCTTTAAGCGTCGTCTTAGCCATACATCTCCACACTTGAATTGATAACCAAAATTCTGATTTCAAGATTTATTCCGCTACAGAGTAGGGATTGTGTAGAGAGTGTAAAAGATCAAGTTTCCGAATTTAATCATGGATTCAATTTTAACTATGAAGTAGTATGCATTAAGATATGAAAATAGTACAAATTTTTTTTATATTATAAATATATATTTGTTACATAAAATGTTTAACTTTTATACACCAAAATTATTTTATTTCCAATTTTAGTTTCATTTCAGTATTAATAAATAAACCTATCAAGAGCACAACCTCTTCCGTTTGCCCATTAATCAAAACTTTCTCAACTTATAGATTTTTATCACTTTGTCCATTTCAAATCTTACGGGATCTGTATTACTCACTTTGGTGCTTAAGTGATAATTTGACAGATTTAAATAGCCATCTAGTAAGGAAAAAAACACCGGAATATTGAATTTGTATTTTGTCTAGGTTAAGTGCACTCAGGCCTGTTTGAAAAGGACAAGATTCTATCAATTTTTCTGGCGAAAGGTTTATATGATGAAGGTACCTCAGTAGTTACACTATTTTCTGAATTTTAATGCATATATAATGAAGATTTTAAGGATTTAGTTTACGACTGTATCATTTTTGCTGTGTCTGGTCTCGGCGAAATGAATTTGGTCGAATATTTTTTTAATTTTTTTGTGGAGTATTATCGAAACTTCAGAAGACAGCCAAAGTGTAACACACACACACACACTAAAATTAGAGAACTAAATAACTATACATATATATATATATATATATATATATATATATAATATATATATATATATATATATATATATAAACTTGTTTCATTTTACAAATCTTACATATTCTAAATTAAAATCCACTTTTCACATAGTGTTAAATAATATCAGAAACAGTAAAATTAAGAAAATATCAAAGCAAAACATTAATAAGGTATACAGATAATAGTCTTCAAGCTAGTGGTACTTTTCAAAACAAAGTGCAAAGGAATTCTTAATTGTTTACACCGCCAAATATTCTCACTTTTAATTTGATTCTTCTAACACACACGGCATTTCTTAGTAGGTTTTCTTTTATTCTGACTCATTAATTTGGCAATGACTTGTACCAAGAAATTCTAAGTAAACAATATGCAATAGGG
>CM063504.1:80179957-80234957 GCA_032207245.1 Pardosa pseudoannulata
ATATTTATCTGAGATAAATAAGGACATTTAACATTTAAGGATATTGTTGTTAAAGGACCTAAAATAAGTCATAAGGCAGTGAACCTATCTTTGAATACGAACTATATGCTAAAATGTGTATATGCGTTCAGATATATACTGTGTTATAGAAATATTAATTGCAATTTTTTTTAGATTATTTAAAATGACAATAATTTAAAATTAATTGCTAGGCATGAAGATCTCTGCGAAAATTTTCCCGTAGTTTAATAGAAAACCTAGAACTCTTGTTAACGAAGATGTACATTTAAATGAATGTAAAAATACTATTATGTTCCCACTTTGAATAATATAACACATTTTTAATGCAATAAGGGCAACATTTTCTGAATATTTAAAATGTTCACAAAATTGCTTTCTATAAATTAGCTAATTATTCATTTAATAATTAACATTACAATATGTTTAAGGTATATTATAAGTAATATTAAGTCAAAATGAAAGGAAACGAGGGAAAAAACGAAAATTTAAAACATATGCAATATTAACCCAAAAATGCAATTTTAAGGCTTATAGCAAAAAACGTTTTGCAATCAGACCAAAAAGGAAATAGAAAATAAGGCACTTTTTTTTCCATTTTTTTTTTAATTTACTGACATAATGTGGCAAAAGCGTTATCTGCTGCTACCTTTATTACACTAATAATTTACAAAAATTATTAATACTTTTAGATGTTTACTTAAGTATAACACATTTAAAAAATAAAGAAAGTGTCATTTTATTATTTCCTGAATAACTTCCTCATTTTTTTCTATATCTTTGTGCGATATATAAATGTTTTTTTTTATAAAAGCCATTCTATCTTTAAGTTAATAGATATCCTGTGAAAAATTTATTTTTTTTATTTATAGACCTTTATTTATACGAGATATATCAAATAAGGTAAAAGTTGAATCTTATTAGAATTTAAATAAGTGTAATTTATATGCAATTTATTTTGCAAGAGCTGTGTGTAAACTGTTTTCATATGTAAAGAAAAATAGAATATTACATTTTAAACATTGCTGTGTTTAAAATGTACTATTAAAATATAACTAGATGTGTGATGCTAAAATCAATATGGCTAAATGACAGCATTATTAAAAAAACGTAGTAAAGAACATAATTCTTATCCAATTATTCAAAAACGATTTATTTCACATGGCTATAAGTTTGTGAAGATTTTTTTAGACAGCATAAAGCTAAAATATTCCTTTATAAAAATAAATTTTATCTGTATAATATTAGATGTATTATTTTTTAGAATCGTGAGAAATAAGGAAATATATCTTATGATTCTATATTATAAGTATTAGTATAACAATATTACGTTAACAATATCATATATCTATAAGATTATATCGCAGAGAAAAATATATAGGGAAGTAAAAGTAAAAATGTATTTGTATGGAACATACATATGTGTATATTTTTAGCAACGAATGATTTTATTCTAACCACACCCATCTTCTTATTTATCTATCAATTTTTCTATTTTTCTCTCTCTTGTTACACACACACACACACAAACACACACACACACACACACATATATATATATATATATATATATATATATATATATATATATATATATATATATATATATATATATATATATGTGTGTGTGTGTGTGTGTGTGTGTGTGTGTCAGGATTTAAAATATAGAGTAATTTAAGAGATTTTAATTAGGGATTCTTTCAATGGGAGTAACGCGCCTCGCGTTATTAGTCACATAAATACGGCTCACGCGCAGTGATATGTTTAGAGAGAGAGAGCAGGATGCACTGTCCACGGTCAGACGTGGCTCCTCGAAGCAGTGAAAACTGCCTTTGTTAGCAGTTGGTCGCCAATATGAGACGCCATTGTTGAGTAGTGTGTGAAATGGATTAATAAAGAGAAGAAAAAGAATTACTTGAGAGTGGACTGATTTATATATTTTACTAGTGTGTTTATTGGACCACGACACACACACACACACACACACACACTCACACACACACACACACACACACATATATATATATATATATATTAGTTTACTGAGAAAATAAACTTTTATAAAAAGCAGTATGCTCAGTTCGAATATTGATTAATTGACTATTATTTTCAATTTAATGTAAAAAGTATCTTAAAAGCGTATATACAAAACTTGTGATAGTTATAAAAATATATCTGCATATGAATACTAAATAATAAAATTAAATTAATCTTAGTTAATTTATTAGAATTAGTGGTGTAATTGTATATTTTAAGAAAACTGAAATTTCATTTTTCAGTTTTATGAATTTTTTTTTTAAAAGTATAATTATTATATTTTTCTGTAAGGTTTTTTCTTACACTAGAAATCTGGACAGAAAATTTCTGATATATATTGAAACTGGCCTTTTTAGAATACATAATTATTGAAATCGCATCTGTGAAGATAAGATCAAAACGAATCTTATTATCACTTTGAGAACATTGTTTCATTAGTGTGTCATGTCTGAGAGTCTTACACATATATTGACATAATTTTAGTGAAAAAAATTATATCGCTTTTTTTCTTTCTAAATTTCTTCATGTCTTCCAAGACTTTAATTTAAAAAATATCATTACCTAAGGGCTATTAGCTTTCTAAAAGTGTGCGAAAAATAATATTGATATAAATAACAGTTCTTGATATATATATATATATATATATATATATATATATATATATATATATATATATATATATATATATAATAAAATGTTATAAAAATCAATAATATCTGCCTGTCATCAATACATACAATCAACTCTGGGTATATAAATTGTAAGAAACTTGAAATTTCATCTTTTATATATTGAATTTTCTAAGAAAAACATGAAAACACATAAATATGTTATATTTCTATGCATTTTCTTCTAACAATTCAATACTGTGTGAAGGCCTCCTTGCATGAAATATAAATTTGCTTTTTTGGAACTCACAAATATGTAAAATGTATCAGTAAAAAGTATATCAAAAAAGGTTTTATTAATATTTTGAGAACATATTTTATATTAGTCTGCCCTGTCAGAATCCTTCAGGTATATATCCAGATATACAGACTTCATTCTCCGGAAAAAAGTCTTATATCTTACTTTTTTCCCTCCCTGAAACCCTCGAACATAAACTTCTAAAAATTCCTTTACTAAGAGATTTAAAATGAAAAAAGAATAATGAAACTGAAAGGAAATATCTAACTCTCTAAGATCACTTTTTTTCTAAGAAAACATGTATAAGGTATGTTTGTTGGTACCTGTCCAAGAAAATGAGTTTCGAGTTGAAACAATAAGGGGGAATACTGTATATAAGGCTGATCGTATTACTTTTGCTTCAGGGTAGAGAAATCGGAGCATTTGCATAGGTAATATTGAACATGGCTTATGTGACACTGAAGATTTTCATTTCAAGCTCGTAGCCCCAGGAAAATTCCTTGTAAAACGAATATTTTTTTTCTGCATTCTCTTCCAGATATGGTTTTGTTTGAGAAAAAAAGACATAAAACGTTATTTTACAAAAGTTTAGTGTAAAAATAAAAGGGTATATTGGTGAAGGAGACATTTCACCGATTCATGAAAGCCTAGTTTGTGACGTGGTGTTTAATCATTGTGAAATATCATTAATTCAGTCTTTTTTTTATTAGAGACGGAAAAATCTTAATGAAAAATTAGAATGCGTAGTAAAAATTATGTCGTAACCATTTAAGAGAAAATCTTTTCATTAATTGAACATTTTTACATTTTTATTTCTTTTAATGAATAGTTATGTAAGTCTGAATAGTTTGAACATTTTTACTGTAGCCTTTAAATTATTGATATAAAAGTAAACAGTGCTAAATGCATCACTATGTTTTGTGGGATATATAGATAAATAAAAAAAAATTATTGTAAAAAATCTTTTCATTAACTGAACATTTTTACCTTACATTTATGTCAATTAATAGTAATTGCAAGTCTCAAAAATTCAAACATTTTTACAGTAGTCTTTACATTAATGACATAGAAGTAAACTGTGCTAAATGCATTTCCATGTTTTCTGGGGTATATAGATAAATAAAAAAATATTGTACAAAATTCTTTTCAATAAGTGAACATTTTTTTCCATTTTATTTCTTTTATTGAATAGTATTTATAAGTCTGAATAGTGCGACTATTTTTGCAGTAGTGTTTAAATTATTGATCTAGAAGTAAACTCGGCTAAATATATTACCATGTTCATAATAGATAAATAAAAAACTTGTATTAAAAAACTTTTTCATTAATTGAACATTTTTGCATTTCATTTTTTTTAATGAATAGTAATTATAAGTCTAAATATTTCGAATATTTTTACAGTAATCTTTCAATTATTGATCTAGAAGTAAACTGTTCTAAACTCATTACCATGTTTTCTGAGATATATAGATAAATAAAAAAAAACTTATTGTAAAAACTCTTTTCATTAATGGAACATTTTTACATTTCATTTCTTTTAATTAATAGTAATTGTAAGTCTAAAAAGTTTGAACATTTTTACTGTAATCTTTAAATTATTGATATAGAAGTAAACTGTGCGAAATGTATTACCATTTTTTGTGCGATATATGGATAAATAAAAAAAATGTATTGTGAAAAATGTTTTCATTAATTGATCATCTTTACATTTCATTTCTTTTAACTAATAGTAATTATAAGTATAAAAAGTTCAAACATCTTTACAGTAGTTTTTAAATTATTGATATAAACTTAAACGGTGCTAAATGTAATACCACGTTTTGTGGGATATATAGATAAATAAAAGAACGTATAGTGAGAAATATCATTAATGGAACATTTTTACGTTTAATTTATGTAAATTAATAGTAATTATAGGTCTGAAAAGTTCATACATTTTTACAGGAATCTTTAAATTATTGATCTAGAAGTAAACTGTGCTAAATGATTACTATGTTCTCTGAAATATTTAGATAAATAAATAAAAAACTTTTCGTGAAAACTCTTTTCATTAATGGAACATTTTTACATTTCATTTCATTTAATTAATAGTAATTATTAGTCTGAAAAGTTCAAACATTTTGACAGTAGTATTTTAATTATTGATCTAAATGGAAACTGTGCTAAATGTATTAGCGTGTTTTGTGGGATATATAGATAAAAAAAAAAACTTATTGTAAAAATCTTTTCATTAATTGATCATTTTTACATTTTATTTTTGTTAATTAATAGCAATTATAATTCTGAAAGGTTTAAACATTTTTGCAGTAGTCTTTCAATTATTGATCTAGAAGTAAACTGTGCTAAATGTATAACCATGTTTTATAGGGAATATAGATAAATAAAAAAACCTTTTCCATTAATTGAAAGTTTTTACATTTTATTTTTTTTAAAGAATAGTAGATATAAGTCTAAATAATTCGAATATTTTTACAGTAATCTTTAAATTATTGATTTAGAAGTAAACTGTGCTAAATGCATTACTACTTTTTCTGGGATATATAGATAAATAAAACAAATTATTGTAAAAATTCTATTCAAGAAGTGAACATTTTTTACATTTTATTTCTTTTATTGAATAGTATTTATAAGTCTGAATAGTGATAATATTTTTACAGGAGTCTTTAAATTATTGATCTAAAAGTAAACTGTGCTAAATAAATTAACATGTTTTGTGGGATATATAGATAAATACAAACAACATTATCACAAAAATAGTACAAATTAATAGCTAAATTATTAAAGGTGTAAAATTTATATTAAGCGTTCTTATTTTAATAGTCTGTAATATATCTTTCACACCTTTTAAATTACATTTCATTATTAAATAAAATGAATAATTCTAAAATAGAATCAGCAAAATTGAAATATAATATAAGAATATAAGTGATTTATTCCTTTTTCTTCAGTATTAATACATGAAGATCCTAATTGTAAAACAATACTTAAAACTTTCTTACATTTGCACACATTCTTTCAAGGTGTCAGTTAATTAAAAATCCGTTTTATCAGAGATAAATTTATAAAGTACTTTTCACTGATAATCAGTAGCTTGGTAGAAAATGGGCTAATTGATGCTTTGCAATATGTACTTTAAGAAATCCCTTTAATGTTAAAAGTATTTGGGTATCATGCATATTGAAATATTCCAGCTCCATCTTAACTGGTGTAGATTTGCTAATTTGTTGTTCGGTTTTAAGTCCAGTTTTTCTACAGAAAAGTAAGGAAACCGGGTCCTACTGCATAAGTCAGATTCTCTACTGTTACGCAAATCCATGACAGCAGTGGAATTTGAACTCACTAACTCCGGTACAGAAGAGTAGCTATCTGTCCATTAGGTCATCGTTCGTCCTTCTTTTTTGTGCTGTTTCCATTTAAAGATTTTGTTAAACAAATTTTACCGGGTAATAGAGTGAAAAATGTTGCAGGATTTTATGCGACTAAATTTTTAAAAACCAGGAGAAATTTAAACAAGAATACCACATAACTTTTCTTTTTACGTAATAAATTATATACATATTTGCAACACTTTTTGAATATAAATTTACTTTGTTTAAATAGATTAAAGAATTAAGCAGTTACACCAATTATGAAATATTTGATAGCAAAACTATTCAATATTAAGTAAACAATAATTCAAAAGGTATTTAGAAATAATTAGTATATTTTAATTGAATATGTTATTGGGTAAATTATAGCCATCTGGCGATGAATTGTGCCACCTTATAATGTATGGTATTGCTATTTTTCTTAATAAAGAGTGCAGAATTCAATAATAAATAAAGTTGCACAGGTAGGTGCTTAAAGAGCCCTTGAACAATATTCGATATTTAAATATTTCGGATTATAGTAAGAAATTAATAAGAAGCTAATATAGTATAGTTATAGTAAGAAGCTAATATAGTATAGTTTTAGTAAGAAGCTAATTTCAATTAAACTGAAATGTTTTTTCCTTATCTAAAATCCAGACTGTAATTAAAACAATAGGTGCTTAAATAGGAGTTATAATATTCGGTCCAAATATGAATCTCACTCTTGGTCTTAATTTCGAAAAACGTTGTTGCAGCGAGAGAGTGTGTGTGTGGGGGGGGGGAGGTGAGGTTCACATGGGTCAGTCCTGTATGCTAAATTTTTAAAAATTTAAAGTGTAATCTTTTTAGATTAATGTGAAATATATATGTGTACAACCATTCGTAAACGCGTTAAGACGTTGTGGCGAAACCAATCAAAATGCATTCAGGTTGGTTGGTTGGTTGGTTTTATAGGGCTTATTGGCACTGAATCCTCTTGGGACATATTGTGCCAAACAAGTAGTTAAGATCTAATCGACTACAATAAACAACAAGTTAAAAAAAATAGCAGGGCTAAAAGAATGTCAGAAGATAATAGTAAAAAAATGTAATGACAGTGTATAAATAAAAGCGATGAATTAATGACCTTAAATATATGTACAAAATGCATTCAGAGATGGGGAAATTCGTTTAAAGTTAAAGTACGTAAAGTTAAAACTAGTAAAAATAGTCTGAGGCATGAAAGGGTTATTTCCACTAGAATATAAAGTCTTTAAGTTCTTGCAATTACAATGTTTACTTTATGTTGGACAAGTAAGTAAATCAGGCTATGTATATCACTGTAAAATTTTCTTCACACGCAAGTTGCATTATTCATTTAAAGAAATTTTAAATTGAAACCGCTAAGAAGCAGAACAACTTTTTCTATAGGTTAATATAGAGGAACAGGAATCCGATATGTTTGGTATACAACCACTTTAAATAATAATTAAATGTCTTTTAAATTCTTAAAAATTTGAAGTTTGGTATATGCAAGATTGGAATTGAAATCTGGCACCAATTCTTTTTAATAGTATAAGATTTATAGTTAATTAACAACAAGTGTACAAGCCCAATGTTACTTAACAGCTAAAAATTATACGAAACATTATTAAAATGCTTAATGTAACACATATCCTGTTTTTCTCTTTAAATTGTTTCTAAAACGAGAATCATTGTCCTTGGAATTTTGACATACTCTTTTTGACCTTTTTATTATTAAAGTGCACAGCTGTAAAATGTTTCGAATTTTACCTTAATTTTACTCACTTGCTTTAATTGCGCACGTAGTCGAAAATTCATTTTATCGACTTACTTAAGCGTGCTCTTCTGTAATGATCAGCTCTTATTGCCTAGAAAATAGGTTAATTGATGCATTGAATTATAGCCCTTTATGATCACAGTTTAACTCTTAAATAATACTAATGAATGCTTTTACAAAAAGGGTTCATTTAGAAAAATAGACCGATTTTAGAAAAATTCCAAACTATACAAGGTAAGAAATAAAGCATGGTATGAATAAAATAAATAAAGTTAATGATACTAAATAGTTAATTCACAGTTCTGTTATGCAAATTGCTTCTATACTGCTTTTATATTGATTTTAAATTAATAAAAATGAATTAATATAAAGTTATTATCTATTAAAATTTATACTAAAAATTCTGAAAATATATGATATAAAATATCGTGTATTTTACTTCAAATTACTTTGCAATATTTAGTAATACAAAAAAAAAATTAAAAGAGAATTACATATATATGAAATTCTGACAGAGATAATCTTTTTGATATTTTGAGTATTAAAGTATTTTGCTTTAAAATTGTTTCTAAATTTGCCATACTTTGACAGTTTTGCTGTAATTGCGTTACTTAGTCATAAATATATTTTGTCAGTGAATCATTAATTACTTAATAATGTTCCTCACTCCTCATTGAATTTCTCTTTAAACTGTGCCTCGTATAGAAAATGAGTTAATTGATGTTATGCATTATATACGAATGAGTAAGCGTATATAATTATTATAATTATTATTAGAATGTATTTTTAAAAGACTTAACCAAATATGAATTATAGTGTTATTATCTCTTAAACATAAAAGAAAATGTTTAAAACCAGTATCAATATTAATATTAATATATTCAAAATAATCATACTATAAAGCTATTTCCTGATTTTTTTCTATGAGAATTGATGTTATAGCAAAAAACTGCAAGTAAATAAAAGAAAAATTAACTAACTCTTAAGCTAACTTTGCTGAATATTAATAGAATGTATACTACATCCATAAACATACATTTTGATTTGAAATACGTTATTTAATGATACAGAGAAAGAATCTAATTAAGGATATCTCTTTTGATAAAAACAATAGACAGAAATTAGTTTTTTTTAAATATTTCCTCTGTTAAATTTCATAGCCTTTAAACGCTATATATTTGCATATAACTTTTGAACAAGTTTCTCAAATGCATTTTATGACTGATACATTAATTGTTAAAACATTCTCTACACCAATAAAAATAATTTCCCTCTAAAGCTTCGGTCTAGAAAATGATCTAATTGATATTATGCTTTATAGGCGTTATCAAATTTGTTTTAGAGCTGCATAAGCATTAAAATATGTTTCAGCAAAAAATTTATATTTTAAGAAAACATTATGCATTTATCAAAATAGTTATTTAAAAAAAGACTAGAATTATAATCAAAAACATGCAATAAATAATCAAAACTCTTACAACTTATATTAAAACATAAAAAGTATTTATAATTCAGATTTACTCCATAGTTGTTTCCTGTACAGACAGTTTCCTTAGTAAAAACAAATACACATAAATAAGCACAAAGTTAACTTTTAAAATTTATACTACGTGTTCTGAAATGTATATTGGATCTGATTTCTGACATCTTTCTAAATAGCATAAAATTATTTAATAATGCAAATCATGTGTCACTGTCCATTAAATTTAGTCAGAAGTATATATGTATAAATTGTTAATTAAAAACTTCTGAATTAAATTGCACAGTTGTAAATGGCTTCATAAGTGTGTACTAATTTCATGTAGTTGTTTTAATTGCCTATTTAGTCAAAATAAATTTTATCAGTGACACATTAATTACTTAAAGATCATCTTCGTTGATGACCAGTTTTCTCCACTAAAAGTCTCTCTCTAGCTAGAAAATGGGTTAATTGACGCTATTAATTATAGGCTTTTATAGGAAAGCGTGTTAATGCTTACCTAATAATAAACTGCACATTTTGAACTAAATAAGTTATTCGGGACTTCTAAAATTTTTATATAAATTATTCAAAAAATGAATACATCCACATATATATATATATACATATATATATATATATATATATATATATATATATATATATATATATATATATATATATATATATATATATATATATATATATATACTATATATATATATATATATATATATATATATATATATATATATATATACATATATATATATATATATATATATATATATATATATATATATATATATATATATATATATATATATATATATATAAATATATATATATATATATATATATATATATATATATATATATATATATATATATATATATTATATATATATATATATATATATATATATATACATATATATATATATATATATATATATATATATATATACATATATATATATATATATATATATATATATATATATATATATATATTATACATATATATATATATATATATATATATATATATATATATATATATATATATACATATATATATATATATATATATATATATATATATATATATATATATATATATATATATATATATATATATATATATATATATATATATATAATATATATATATATATATATATATATATATACGTATATATATATATATATATATATATATATATATACAAACATATATATATATATAAGTATGTGTGTTTGCGATAAATATATAAATGATTATTCTATATAAATGATTAATGTATATACCAGTTCTCTTATAAATTTTTATTGAATATCTACCTAAAATACACACTTATATGTATGATGGAACTTTATTTTCTTGTTTATTATTTTATAAGTATGTTGGAGACTGCCAATAAATTTTGATCAAAATGTCATTTCTTATATAATATTTATATAAGACTCTACAGAGGAAGGGTTTGAGAAAATTTATATTTTCAGAATCTGTGTATATTTCGTGTGATTTGAGCTTCATAGGTGCAACAAGTGTAAGGGAGTCAAATTAATCATCTCACATATATTCTCTATCTCTCCACTTACACAAAGAAACACACACACACACACACACACACACACACACACATATATATATATATATATATATATATATATATATATATATATATATATATATATATATATATATATTATTTTTGCACTTCTTCCTGTAAATATCTTCAGTTTTATAAGGTAATCTTTCCCTTTATCTATTTTCATGCTCATTTCATGTTACCTTCAATATCTTCATTCATCAAATTTTTATTTAATATCTTCATTCATCATGCAATTTAACATAATTGATGTAATGTTTTTTTTGTCTTAGGCATTAAATAGATGCTAGCGTTATTGTTTTAGAGATTTTTAAGTTAAGGTATTACATTCGAAAAGTAATTTTTCTTTGAAAATTTTTTAATTTTGTTGCTCTGATTATATTTTGAAGGTAATTATGCGTGTATGGAACCTGTTGTAAGGAAAAAACCCCGATATATAATGATAAGACTTAGTCATCTGATGGCATTTTCTTTTTATATCATTAATACATAATAACTTGGTTTGTATATATTTATTCTTTCTTCATCTCTTGTTCACATATCGCATAGTACACAAAAATCATTTGCGGAGTGCCACATGATAGCACAAATTTAAAATTTACAAATTTGTGCAAGCGTGTAGGACTTTGAAGGGATTGATTGCAGTCTATCAACCGATACCTTCACGGTTAAATTTCGATAAAAAACAAACAAAAAAAAACAGTACATCTTGTTGATGGTAGTACATCTTCACCGCAGTTTTAAAAACAGGAATTTCTCTGGAAATCCATTTATCTTGCTGTAAACTTCTATTTTATTTACTTAGTGTCAATTTGGAATGTCGAAGAAGTTTACAAATGCTTAAAGTAGTAGAGAAAAAAACAGTATAGTCTTCTCAGTAAAAAATGATATTTTAATCTAACTGCTTTTTAACATTGTAAATATTATAGAGAAAATTTGTTCATACTTAGTACGTATTATTTTAACAAACTTGGTGCTAAATCAGACTATGTTTGCCTGTAGACAGAAGAGGGAAAAAATCAAAAAATCAGGGGATGTGGTGTTGGTTACATTAAACAAGATTCCTGAAACAACTTGATAATAAAGACACCAAAAAGAAATACATTATTCTATCTAATACGAAAACAGATACCTGCTATTGGACATGTTGAATAACACTAAAATGTAAATATAGAATTAATAGCAGTGCATAGCATGAGCTATAAAGATAATAAAATATTTCACTACATGATATTAAATACTGTAAAATAAGTTACTGTAAAATAAGTTATGTAGCAGTTAAAGGAAAGGTAAACTGTCATTATTTAACTTATCTATACTGTCAATATATTTCTGATTTTTGAGATCAGACGACTCTTAACATTGTAAGTGTTATAGAGAAATTTTTCTCATACACGGTATATCAAATTACAGTATATCTGTTATTTTAACAGAGTAGGAGAAAAATCGGAGTTAGATTGTTTGCCGGTACACATGAGTGGGAAAATAATCAGAATATAAGTTGATGTGGTATTGGTTACCTCAAAAGATTTCCGAAACAACTTGATGTCGTATGAAGACACTGAGGAAGAAATATATCTTCCTAAATAATACGAAAACAGATACACATGCTATTGGACATGTTGAATAACACCAAAATGTAAATATAGAATGAATAGCCGTACATAATATGAACTATAAAGATAATAAAATATTTCACTACAGGATATTAAATACTGTAAAATATGTTATGATTATTTCAAGATTAGAAATTGTTGTGTTAATTTTCATTCATCAAGGCGAAATGGCTACGTAAAGCATTCCTTTATTAAACAGCAAATGTAGAAATAACACACTGAGTAGCAGTTAAAGGTAAGTTAAACTGTCATTTAACTTATCTATAACTTTATTGCTTCCTTATTAGCCTATGCAAACTGTTTAAAAGTCATTTCACGCAATTTCAAATGCCTCATATCGTAAAGAAAACTACCTTAAATTTTATAATGATTCATTTTTAATAATTATCCCGAGGCATTTGTATATGTCCATAATGCACATCAATAACAGAAATAATTGCTGCCAAAGTGAACATATTTTTACGAAAGTGGAATATGTTTAAAATAAAATCAAATGAAGAATTGCTCTATTTGGAACAATTTATGTAAATACGAGAACTCGTGATGAAGGGGATTTGGGAATAAAATTCTCTTCAATTTGTCAGTAATCTTTACTGTGAATAGAAAAAAAATCTAAAATGAGTGAAGAGGATTATATTCTAAAAGAAAGTTCTAGAAGAGATATAATTGCATTATAGCAAATGATAATGATTATTGCTTCGCTTATGGCTAAGTTTAAAGCGAATATTTACGCAGACTTTCTGTGAAGATGAGAACATTTTTTTTTTATTAAAGATAATAATACTTCTCATCTGGAAGAGATTAGAATACAAAACCATGTTTTGATTTAAAAGATTAAGTGTACTTTATGAGGAAAGTGTTTTTATTCTAAGAAGTACTTGAGTCTTCTTTATTATGATCCATGGTGATGGACAAAATGATGTATTAACGATGTTCTTATTTGTTTTAAAAGTAATTATTTTTAATCACCGAATTACAGAATAAATTTTACCATAAAAATATATCTGAATTTAGAAATCATATACGAAATAAATTAACGTACTAAATAAAACATATACTTATGATATGATGTAAATGAAATATAAGGTACTTTATTTTAAAATTTTGAATACAGGGCTTTAATAAAAAACAGAATAGTTATTGATTTACTATTGGTTTGAAGCACTACGGGGCAACTATTTTGCTACACGAGGGCTAATGCGACAGGGACCTAATGCTTAAACGGCTACGAACATCCATGCCAGGTGAGGCACTTGAACACACAATGTCTGGTACCGAAGAACAGTGTTCTAATCATTCTGCCACCGTTCGGGAAATATCATATATTAAATTTCACTTAACATGAATTAAAGCTTTTAAAATAGTGCATTGTAGCGGAAATGTGTTTGATTTTTTTACAGTATTTGAATTTATTATCATTATATTTTACAAAATTTCTCTGCTTTATAGAATAGTTAAGTTTTTGAGAATTAAATGCCCTTGAAATTTACAGCGAAAAGCGTAGGTAACATTTGGTGTAACAAGATATTCATTTTTATCAAAATTGTTGTTATATACTTATTGAAATATGGATACTCTTTGTAAAGCATCATACTCCTATTAGTATAAATTACGAAAATTAATTAAAAGGATGAAAATAAATTAAAAAACAGCCTTATAACATCCTAGTAAATGCATGTATATTTCAGTCTCCATTAATAACTTCATAGTTATGGGGATATTAAAGAAAATTTTGATAGTATATTTTTGTAGAAACATGTGCTGAAATATGAATGAAAATATTTCATTCTATAATTTTTTAAATGATATTTTTTGTAAAGCATAAATAAGTTCCTTGTGTAATGACATCATCTAGGAAACGATAAAAAAAGTGTGCAATAATATCCTTTAGGAAAGGTTTGAAAATTGTACTGCTTGCCGTTTTAAAGGGAATATAAATACTTTATTTTTTAGTTTACTGAACACTATATACTGTACCTTATACTTCGATAGGTAGTAGATACATAGATGGATAGATAGTAGATAGACAAGATAGATCGCTTGGTAGTAGAGAGATAGGATAGACTGATAGGTAGTAGATACATAGGATAGATAGATAGGATGGATGGATAGGTAGTAGATAGAGACGATAGATAGATAGGTAGTAAAGAGATAGGATAGATGGATAGGTAATAGATAGACAGGTTAGATAGATAGGTAGTAGAGAGATATGATAGATGAATAGGTAGTAGAGAAATAGGATAAATAGATAGGATAGATGGATAGATAGTAGATAAACAGGATAGATAGGATAAATGGATAGCGAGTAGATAAATAGGATAGATGGATAGGTAGTAGATAGACTGAATAGATAAATAGGTAGAAGTGACAGGGGATAAATCATACCTAATAGGTAAATAGGATATATTGATATGTGGTAGATATATAGGATAGATGGATAGGAAAGATGGATAGGTAGTAGATAGACAGGATAGATAGATAGGTAGTAGAGAGATAGGATAGAAGAATAGTTAGTAGAGAAAGAGGATAAATAGATAGGATAGATGGATAGATAGTAGATAAACAGTATAGACAGGATAAATGGATAGCGAGTAGATAAATAGGATAGATGGATAGGTAGTAGATTGACTGAATAGATGAATAGGTAGTAGTGACAGGGGATAAATCATAGCTAATAGATAAATAGGATATATTGATATGTGGTAAATATATAAGATAGATGGATAGGAAAGATGGATAGGTAGTAGATAGACAGTATAGAATAGACAGGATAGATAAATAGGTAGTAGAGAGAGGGGATAAATCATAGCTAGTAGGTAAATAGGATATATAGATAGGTGATACATAGACAGGAAAGAAGGATAGGCAGTAGATAGACAGGACAGATAGAAAGGTAATAGGTAATAGTATATTTGGGGCAAGATATATAGCTAGTATCAAGGAAATTATAGAATATAAACTTAGTACGAAAAAAGCCTAAAACTGAAGAAAGGTTCTTAAAAATAATTGTTTTTCAAATATTTATACAAGAGAAAACTTCGGGAAGAAAATTAGCGAAATAGGAAAGTAATTTTAATTGTTCCTCATTTCGTATCTTTAATGAACTGCAGATTATAAAATATTAATTCGGTGTGGAAAGCGGAGAGCATTTTCCCATTTTTATCTTAACTTTTAGCCAGAATATATGAGTCCCTAAAATCATGAATGTAAGCGAGCAGACTATATAATGGAAGATAAAAACTTCGAGACAACAATTTATCATTAAAATAGCGTAAATTAGATTAAATGTTAAGGGTTTGAGAATGAAAATTACACTTTTCTCGCAAGAGCTAAAGGGAGGATTTAGTTATGATAAATACTCCTAGTTTAGCATTTATATAGTGCTTAGAAAGCTTCCTCTGTAGTACAGATATTTCACTGTCTCTTAATAAGCTCTGTAAACAATTAGAAAATTGCACTATTTTAAAACAAAATATATTTATTTAAATATTAAGCAGAAATATATATATTCAAATATGAATTTTTTTCAGTGGTATTAATGTTTATTGACATTTTTTCTATATTATTTATTGATATCATTTATCCTTAACAGTGATAAAAGTTTTAACAAAATTACAAATGGAAGATAATAACTGCATTTGTATTATAGTATAGTCTTAATGAAAATGAAGATATAAATATAGGTACCTAATGTAACTTTATTTAAATATCTAATTACTGAGAAATATATATTATTAAATATTTGATAAAATTATCGAACAGAATTTTTCCTATCTCCTGACCATTATTCAGCCATAAAATTGATTTGTTTTTATTAATGTGGGTTTCAAGCTTCTATATTACGATTATAAGGGATAAAATAATGTAAATAATTTCATTCCTACTATTATTCATGATATAAATGTGTACATAAAGTATAGTGGGGTAAAATGTGCTTAAAATATCTACACAACTGTAAATGATGTTGTCAAAATACGTTCTATGATATGAAACAGTGAATATTTCTAAATGAAACATACTTTGAACCTTATAAATATGAGTGCACTTTAGAAAATTAGGTAATATATTAATAAATGAGAGTTCTTTTTGTAACATATGATGGTACTTTAAGAATGAGTGTACAGAATAAAATGATTTTATTAAATTAAATTAATTATTATTATGGTCAATTTTCTGCATTATCTCCTTGAAGATCTATGCCTTTAAAATATCTATGGATTAAATTTCTAATCCCCTCTTCAAAAACATTACTGCTATTAATGTGAGATAGGTCTAATTATGTTTTGGGGAGATAGCCGATTCTTTAATTTAGAGAATAGATGAAAATCACTCACTTAAGTCAGGGCCCGGAGTTCGCGAGTTCGAATCCCGCTGATGGCATGGATGTTTGTAGCCGTTTGGAATCAGCTTTAAACTGTAGGTCCCGTTCTCATTAGCCCTCGTGTGCAAAACAGTAGACCGTAGTGCTACAAACCAAACTAAACCAAACCTAAGTCGGGGCTATTAAACGTCCCATTTAACCTGCTAAATAAGTTACTGGGTTACAAGAGAAACGAAAGTTTAAGATATATACTTCAATGATTAAAACAATATTGTGTTAGGATTTCTCTTTACAGTCTTTACACAGATTTAACGACAGGTTTATTTCAGTGAGGTGTTTTATCACTGTACTGAAGGTATTGTACAAGCCCAATATGAAACATACTTTTTGATACTCCACTCCCCTCATAACGCAGCTATGACCTTCCTTGTATTTACGACTGTTCTAAACGACTGTTAGTTTAGTGATTTTTAGACGTCACTGGCGGTAACACACTTAAAAGTGGGTTTTCTAAGCCCTGTGCTACTGTTGCAAGGTCTTAAAACACATACACCAGTGTTCGTCCTCAAAGTGTAGAAATACAGTAAAATATACACTATAGAATTAGAAATTAATGTTTTATATTTGAACTAAAACATTTAGCATACATATTATTTACAGATTAATATATATATATATATATATATATATATATATATATATATATATATATATATATATATATATATATAACTTGATTAATATATGACAGGACATACATTATTTGTTTTGACATTCATCAATATTTTTTACAGTATTCCTTAATCAAAATTTATAAGACCTAGGTGACAATCTTGGATATTAAGTCGGTTTACCTACAGGCATTCACAGGGAAGCGTGGTAGGGTTATATCAGGCAGGAAGTCGGTACTGAAATAACAGTCGTCACTTTATCGGATGCAGGATCGAGCAAATATTTCTGGCCCGGTTTCTCTGGCTTACTCACGGGATCCCGTTCCCTCTCACTTCCTACGTCGACTCCATTTTCAACTTTATTTCTCACAACTTTACACCTCGGTTCAACGCCCCTTTCTCCTCTTTTCCAATCACCTGTTAGTGAATATTTCCCACATCTGCACCCCTTTCGGTTGTGCAGGTGGGCTTATTAAAGTGGCCCCTTTGGTGAAAACTGACATTATTGCCTAGCCCCTTCCCCTATACCTCACGGCTGCATCCATACCTGGGCTTTACGTTACACTTGTGCCACTCCATCAGCTTTAACTCATCCGCATTAGTTCCTCATTAAAAGACGAACTCAACAGCTGCGTCTATATTCTTCTTAGAAATTTCGTCCACAGCTGTGTTTGCAAGTGCTGACCATCGTGGGAAGGTACATCAGTACAGCCAAAAACTATGGATCTTAACGGTTTTTTATTAAAGTTAACCAAGTTTGTACATAATTTTTGGTTGTAAATTTATTCTGGTCTTTTCTTCATGTTATTTCTCTGTGAGTAATGGATGGTTGAAAAAAAATTAACCTTGTGTTGAGTTTTCTTTGTTTTAAAGTATGCTCTTCAATAAACCGGCAAATTTATTATAAATGCTATAAAAATGTATGTCTGAGAGAATTCTTAACCTCAGAGTTTTATCTCTGAAGTTAACATAATACTGGTTTAAAAATTTTTTTAATCTTTCTAAATTTTCACGATATTTCTTTATCCTTAAATGTTTACCTTAATTACAATATATTTTGAAAGCAAAAACCTGGCATGTTTTTCTCAAAAAAAAAAAAAAAAAAAAACAAAAAAAAAAAAAACTATAAAATTATTAGTAAAATACTACCTAGTGTCTTACTCCTTTTAGAATATACTTAAATATTCCCTGCCTTTCATACAATTTGATAATTCGTTTACAACTATATTGTGTTAAATTTAAAGCCGGAAGTTTGATTAACGTTATTGAAAATATCAATTGTACGAGGAAATTATTCGTAATCTGATAATTTATTTATTTCATAAACTATCTCGGTATATAAAATGCTACTTATTAGAACTTTATTTAAACACTTTGAGATTCAAATTAATTGAAACTCAATGGTCCCCAAATTTCTGTTTATTTTGGTTTAACCTAAGAGTTATAAACAAGCTATGAGGGAGAAAGTATAAATTTGAATTTTAAATTGTTATTAAATTATTTATCTTAAATATTGTCATTTTTGATATTTATTATAATATATTTGTATAAGCCTCTCATAAACTGTCTAGCACAGAATTTGCCGGTCGATATTACTGTTTTATATTGTTTCTAATGTCCGTTTTTCTGATTTATCGATTTAGTTGTGCAACTTTGTTATTGGTACTTTGGAGAATGTTCAAAGATGGACAAATTGAACATTGTATAGAAACCAGAATTAATGACTGAGTCTGGTTAATTATACAATCCATAAGGTTAAATAAAAACTGCTTATTCATATTTGAAATGAATTATGAGGTGAATGCAACCACAATTCATCATTGTAGATGAAGGTACTAACATCCCCTGCAATATATGATAAGCGTGTTGTCAGTCAAATATCAATTGAATAAAATATGAGGTAGATAAAATACAGAAAAAAAATAATATGCTATAATTCACTACACGTAAAACGTGTCTTTGATTTCAAAGAAAATTTATCCTTTTATAAATAAACAATTCGTCAATAGTTATATAGCAAAAAAAAGGAATTGTTTTCGAAATTTAAATTTTACATTAGCTATCGTAAAACTAATAGGTTACAGGTAACAGCACTTTAATATATATATAACACGATCCCAGTGATTAAGGCATGGAAGACGAATTTTATTTCGTATATAAAAATTTTTCATTCTGTCTGTGGCTATGCCATTTAGAATCATTTTTTCATATTTTGGAGTTACTAGCGTGGAGGATGTTACCAGCCCAATACCCCGCTTAGAAGAAGTTTTTGGATTCCTGAACAAAGTCTTATTGTCTACTTCCACGTCATCTTCTTTACTCTGTGTAGTTCAGATCAAGCGTGTGTCTTTCTCCTATTACATTATCGTTAAAGACGTCCAACTACTTTTAACTATAAATCTCTGAATTCTTAACCCCCATTTTTAAACCTCTCTCTCTCACACACACACAGATATATATATATATATATATATATATATATATATATATATATATATATATATATATATATATATATATATATATATATATATATATATATATATATATATATATATATATATATATATATATATATATATATATATATATATATATATATATATATATATATATATATATATATATATATGGGTGAAGTAAAAACATTTGAAGTAAAAGCGAACCATTTGAGTAAAAATGCAAACCTATATGTATTGAGTTTTAGAACAATAAGGTCTGTTGAACTTGAAGCAAAATAAATATATTGTAAGAATTTCTTATTGAAACCGTGTATCCGGATATCTTTTCGTATTTGACGAAGATAAACTCATGGGGTCCTCATAAACGCTCAGATATATTTTACCTGGGGACATAAACATTTGGAATGTTTTCATTCGTCTTTCTTAAAACTATCTTTATTCGTCAAGAGTATATAATTTTATTTCAGAATGTAACCATAATACGTGATTCTCAACTGTAATTGAATTTAAGAATATTACATTGAAAAATTATTGTATTGAGTTATCAGACAAACATTTTCCATAAGTTAATTTTTGAAGAGTATGTAGTATATTTAAGAGGTATTTGTATTTTTATTTCAAAATTAGTCTTTATAAAAACTGCAGTCTTACATACGTTCTGCCTAAATTCCGCAGTTAATTTGAAGACATTATTAATAAATGTTAATGAAAATGTTAGCGTATTTAAGCCTACATACTTTAAATAATAGGCTCTATAGATCCTAACTAATCCAAGCATATTATTTCTGTTATGCAAAAATCGATAAAATAAAGTTGAGAATTAAAGTAGAAATATTTTAAATAACTATATATAAATATTTTAAATATTTTAAATAAGCTGTTATGCCGCAAGTTTCAAGAAACCTTTGTACTCATATGTTCAACATAAATATATCCTTAAATCTACATAAATCTGCATAAAATCTATATTAAATCCTTTCTACATAAATATAACCTTAAAGTTTAAATAGAAACATATTTGTTTATATATCTTTAAAGGAAAGAAATCAAAGAAATCATAAAATTTCAACAATCTCAAAATTGAGAATGCAAAATCAAAAAATTGAACATTTTATTTAAAAAATAAATTTTTACGTAGACTGAATTGTATGTTCGCATGTGTAATATATGCACAAATATTTCTTAGCTGTAAATATTCGTTTATTACACAGAAATTACAGTAATTTAATTCTAAACATACTAGCATATAGCTCGTCGTATGACGTTATCAGTAAAATTCCCAGAATTGTAAAGCAACCCTATCGGGTAAAAAAATTCTCTGTTTTTTAACTGAGAATTATATGGTACACGCTCAATAATTTGTTTATCTTTACACTTCTCTAAAGTCTCCGCAAACACTGAATGCAGTTTTGAATCCCGTTGAATTCGTTTAGAAAGAAAATTTAAAGTTTTCTTAGCTAGGTTGAAACTATTGTTTAGTTTTTCCCATTTTTTTTGTCACAGTAATTAATGTAAGTAAAGGAATGACACTATCATTTGCAATACACCCTGGAGGTAGATAAAATTTGCTTTTAATACCAGCGGAAAAATTTTCATTGCAACAAAAAATAATCGATGATTAAACTTAAAATCATCACATATGTGCATAATCTATTATATAAGCCAAATGCAAAAGAAAATTATTTATATAATATCTGAGTTCGGTTAAAAAGAGAATGAAATTAATTTAGATAGTACATAAATAATTTAAAATAATAAAAGATTAAATGAGATGGTTAAAGGTATGACGTCATAATGCTACAAAAAATGTTATTTTCCCCTATTTATTATGGGACAAATTGATACATTTAATCACCAGCTCCTAACCGTGGAATATAATGCAAGAAATAATGTCATTAAATGATAGAAAAAGGGGAAGGGGTCGATTTTGAACGTTGCTAACCGTAACTCATCAAGAATCCAATATGGATGCCTCTATCCATTCGAGGTACAACCGTATCATAAATTCGAGTACAGACGGAAAATAACTTAGGCTATTATTACATAGGGTATACTCCTAGATATTATTGATATAAAACCCTCTTGTGACTAGTCTTGTAAAATTACAATGTTAATAATCCTTAATATAAAATTAATGTTTATGTTTTCAAAATTGAAGATATATATATATATATATATATATATATATATATATATATTTATATATATATATACATATATATATACATATATATATATATACATATATATCTACATTTATATATATATATACATATATATATACATTTATATATATATATATATATATATATATATATATATATATATAAATATATATCTATATATATATATATATATATATATATATATATATATATATATATTTATATATATATATATATATATATATATATATATATATATATATATATATATATATATATATATATATATATATATATATATATATATATATATATATATATATACATATATATATATATATATATATATATATATATATATATATATATATATATATATATATTATATATATATATATATATATATATATATATATATATATATATATATATATATATATATATATATATATATATATATATATATACGTGTGTGTGTGTGTGTGTGTGTGTGTGTGAGGTCTAAAAGGGGGTAGTTGGAAATTAAGTGAGTTATAAACGATTTTAAAAAGTTGAACTCTTTTATAATAATAAAATAAATGAAAAATACCCACGCTTGCGTAACCTTTTGGAGTAATGCGGTCGGGCGTAGAGATAATTCACAGGAAATTGATGACTAATCAAGAGAGAACTGCAGTTAGCAAGTGTACATAGACCTGTCAACACCTTTCCAAGCTTAGTTTCGCCACGAATAAATGAAAATATCTCAAGTTTTGGTTTTAAATGTAAACATGATTTAACAAATTTATTATTATTAAGAAAGACTGTTTAATTAGTTAGATTGATTGATAAATAGTTATGTTGTATTTTAAAATTTTTTGAAGTATAAAAATAATAATGGAGAATGAATTTATTTAATCATTTTACTGTGACTCGTACTTAAAGTATTGAAATATTTGTAAATATATCACTGGCAATCTTTTTAAGTAATAAATTTTTACTACACTGACTAGAATGGTAGACAAATTCCAAAACCTAACGCAAAAATTGTATTGCTTCATAACCATTTCGACTTTTATTTCTAAAACGCTGAAAATACAAAACAGAATATTTTCTACATATGTTGAAAATACAACTTTATTTTTAGATATACCTAATGTTTTAATAAATATTAAACATATATTTTATTAATTGCACGTGGAATATATTTAGAATTATCCGTTAATCTGCACAGTCAACTCAAAATATTGACAATACTCCTATCTAATCATAAATGGTCATATGCCCGAAGATACGTTTGCGTTCGGAATAATCTGTTTCCCGATCTATGGCTGACATTTAGTTACAACGTGGAAAAGAAAGTATATAACAATTAACATAGTTTCAAAGTAAAAAATGGAGAACAACTCTTTGGAAAAACAAAAAAAAAGTATGTTTTAAAGGGTTCTTAAGTTAATAAATAAAATTATACTTATTTATAGTAAATTATATTTCCGCATAGTAAATAATAATAAGTCTGTTTCTAGATATAAAAGATGTAATTATTTTAGGTAAAAGTAGGCTATTTTTTAAATTATTAATGTTAAAATAATTATAGTTGCTAAAATAATTATATAGTAGTTAAAATAATTATAATATTGACTATGCTTAATGTTGGGCATTCAACTTCACTAGTATACAATGAAAAAGCAATAAATAAATGTAAAATACGTAAAAGAGTTTTATAAATGTATATTTGTATATGATCAAGTAAATCCTATAGAATCATATAAATAATATAGTAGTTCATATATATATGTTAACTTTGCTTCTACATATAATAAATATTAACACGTTAAACGCATTCTATAGTAATTAGTAATTATGTTCTAAAATGTAATTCATATGAAAGATATAAGACAAATGAACATAAATATGTTTAAATAATTATATAACTGTTTAAAGTGATCCACTAATCTGTCTAACCAGTGTGCTTACTATAGTGTCAATTTTTTCTCTAATTATAAATAATCTAATATCTAAGAATGAATTTGATTTTCAAATAATTTCGTATGGTACACTATACACTTATATGGATGATTTTGTCATTTTTAGGACATTTTTTAATATTAAAATTGTAAAACAGAAGTGAGGGTCACGTGATCTGGAATATATGCACTATATTACCATGTGTATCCACAGAAAATAGTAATCAGGTTTAGTAAATTATAAACATAGAAGATATTAAAACATGAATTTAAAAAATAACAAAATTTTTTTCTGGTTGTATTGGTACACAGTTTTCCATATTAATATTCTTTTTAAACATTAATGATCATTTCTAATAAAATTTCTAATGCTTTCCATAGTTTATATGAAAAATTAGATTTGCAAAACACTGTGCAAGACATTATTTTGAAATACTAATGGATACTCGCATAAATAAAAATACACATACAAGCATGTGCAGAGTGAATCTAAACACTTAAGCAAAACTACAAGGGTACACATCAAGGCAAAAAATATTAAGTAGGAAATGAAGGACATCCAAACTTCATCCCAAATAGGTAGGTGCCATTAGAGTTTAGAATCCAAAATTTGAAATGGTTATAAAAAAAGGAAAAAAATTGCTCTTTTCGTTTATGGTTTTCGTTTAAAATTATTTTGTATGTCAGTTTTTTCTTAAAATAAATTTTAAAGATAAAGTTAAAAAAATGCCGATACAGAGTTATTTAGATTTTAGAGTTCGGAAAAACTATTTTTTACCATTATTTTTTTATCTCCTTAAATGCTTTCAAAAGCTTAGACTCAAATTTAAATTTTGAGCTCAAAATCTAAATCGTTGGGTGGGGTTAAGTTGTTCAAACTGAACTGTGTTCAGGAGTTGAAAACATGAACAACCCATGAACAAACCTTGAACACAGTTCAGTTATACCCGATCTAACCCTTATGCATACATTTTCAGTTTTTTATAACCATTTGAAATTTTAGATCCTAAAATTTAATGGTGCCCATCTTCTTCATAAGACATTTGGGATTTTTCCTATTTAACATCTAAAAAAATCTAAATATATTATTTATATATACTGGTTGGCCATAATTAAACTGACAATAATCACATTGTTCTGTATCGCGATCTATTTGCGAGAATGATGCTACATTTTGTAGGAAGATTAAACAAGACAAGGAACGAAGGATTCCGCAAAAAAGCAAATTAGTTCCAAAAGTCACCACTAGGGGAATATTTGGCGCTATGAAATAGAAAATAGAGTTTTAACAAATGTAAATCAATGTAAATCAATATGCAAATTAATTTCTTAAATGTACCAATGGATGTAACATAAAATTTGAATAAATATCTTCTTCTTCTGCTCAGCGTACGTGATATTGCAAATAACGATAATTTATCGGTGTTTATGTAAATTTTACGCTTTTTGAAAAGTGTTTCCATATTGCATTTGAACTAAATCAGAAAATGTGCATAATAAAATTAGTTATTAATATACATGACATATTGAGGACTATTTAATATTTATTTGTATATTAGAACACAATATTATTAAAAGTTTAATTTTGTCACCTCTTTCTAATAAAGTTTTATGAATCTACATTTTTCTAATGCTTTTGGAATGAATAACATGCTGTTACTTAAAATATTATTAGAAGGATAAATTTAGGTTCAACAGCATTCCATATTTATTTAGCACGTATAATAATTTACTACATATTTTTAAAATTAGAATATTTCTGCTAAATTTCTTACTTAACAAGAATTGAGGCAGCACAAAATATTTTCCATCGTATGTTTTGAATTTAAAGATATTGTTCAGTTTAAACATTTACTTAAAACAATTTAATATGATTTATTTTTTATTTGGTATGTCTGTAGAAGTCGAAATATTGCAATATTATGTATTGCATTTAATTTCCAATTAAACTTGTATGAAATGATGTTTTCTTATGAATTTAGACCAGATAAAATAATACATCTTTGACGGAATATTAAAAATAAAGTAAACAAGAATGATATTTTATTTTTATTTTGAAATGTGCTTTGTAAACTTTAAACTGTTTGTATAATTTACTTTACTTAAAACATTTACTTAAAACAATTTAATATGATTTAATTTTATCTGTTCTACTGTAACGAAAATTGGAATGCTATGTATTGCATTTAATGTCCGTTTAAACTTGTGTGAAATGATATGAATTTATACCAGATATAATAATGCATCTATATTAAATGAGACAAAATAAAGTAAACACGAAAATGATATTTTATTCCTCATTTTGAAATGTGCTTTGTAAACTCTAACTGTCTTATATTTACTTTTACTTAAAACATTTACTTAAAACAATTTAATATGATTTATTTTTTATTTGGTATGTCTGTAGAAGTCGAAATATTGCAATATTATGTATTGCATTTAATTTCCAATTAAACTTGTATGAAATGATGTTTTCTTATGAATTTAGACCAGATAAAATAATACATCTCCCCTCGTGAAGAAATGAGACAAAATAAAGTAAACACGAAAATGATATTTTATTCCTCATTTTGAAATGTGCTTTGTAAACTCTAAACTGTCTTGTATAATTTAATTTTGCTTTAAACATTTACTTTAAACAATTTAATATGATTCCCTTTTTATCTGTTCTATCTGTAGAGGGCGAAAAATTGGAATGTTATGTATTGCATTTAATGTCCGTTTAAACTTGTGTGAAAGGATATTTTCTTATGAATTTACACCAGATAAAAAAATACATCTCCCCTCGTGACGAAATGAGACAAAATAAAGTAAACACGAAAATGCTATTTTATTCCTCATTTTGAAATGTGCTTTGTAAACTTTAAACTGTCTTGGATAATTTACTTTTACTTAAAACAATTTAATATGATTCACTTTTTATCTGTTCTATCTGTAGAGGGCGAAAAATTGGAATGTTATGTATTGCATTTAATGTCCATTTAAACTTGTGTGAAATGATAATTTCTTATGAATTTACACCAGATAAAATAATGCATCTCCCCTCGTGACGAAATGAGACAAAATAAAGTAAACACGAAAATGATATTTTATTCCTCATTTTGAAATGTGCTTTGTAAACTCTAAACTGTCTTGTATAATTTACTTTTACTTAAAACATTTACTTAAAACAATTTAATATGATTCCCTTTTTATCTGTTATATCTGTAGAGGGCGAAAAATTGGAATGTTATGTATTGCATTTAATGTCCGTTTAAACTTGTGTGAAATGATATGAATTTACACCAGATAAAATAATGCATCTCCCCTCGTGACGAAATGAGACAAAATAAAGTAAACACGAAAATGATATTTTATTCCTCATTTTGAAATGTTCTTTGTAAACTCTAAACTGTCTTGTATAATTTGAGAATCGTTGAAACGTGACTTAGTGCCATTATTTTTAAAATAAATCATTAAATTACTATTAAGAGTGCGAACTGTTAAAGTAAATTAATAGTGTCTAGGAATATATGAATATTTAATATTTATTTGATACTAGAAACTGATTATGCGTTTATTTTATCCCTATCTAATAAAGTCTAATGAATCGTTTTCTAATGCTTTTGAAATGAATATGAATCTGTTACTTAAATATTATTAGTGTAATAGGTTCACAGTGTTGATATTTATTTTAGAGCGTAGAATATTTTAACTGCATATTTTTAAATTAGATATTTTACAAATTTTACACATAAATAGAATTGAGACAGCACAAAATATTTTCCATTATTAATAAATTTTGTATGTTTTAAATTTAAGATATTGTTCAAAAATATTTACTTAAAACAATTTAATATGATTTACTTTATTATATATATGTTGAGGGCGAAAAATTGGAATACTATGTATTACATTTAATGTCCAATTAACTTATATAAAAATGATGTTTTCTTATGAGTTTACACCAGATAAATAATGCATCTCCCCTCGTGACGAAATGAGACAAAATAAAGTAAACACGAAAATGCTATTTTATTTCCTCATTTTGAAATGTGCTTTGTAAACTCTAAACTGTCTTGTATATAAACTGTTACTTAGGAATTTACACCAGATAAAATAATGCATCTCCCCTCGTGACGAAATGAGACAAAATAAAGTAAACACGAAAATGATATTTTATTCCTCATTTTGAAATGTGCTTTGTAAACTATGTCTTGTATACTCTGAACTGTCTGGTGTATTATGAATTTACACCAGATAAAATAATGCATCTCCCCTCGGGACGAAATGAGACAAAATAAAGTAAACACGAAAATGATATTTTATTCCTCATTTTGAAATGTTCTTTGTAAACTCTAAACTGTCTTGTATAATTTGAGAATCGTTGAAACGTGACTTAGTGTCATTATTTTTAAACTAAATCATTAAATTACTATTAAGAGTGCGAACTGTTAAAGTAAATTATGTCGTAGGAAGGAAATCAATATTCTTCTTTGAAGTCTCGCAAACTGATTGATGCGTTATTTTGCCCTGATCCGTAATTGAATAACGTGCGGCCATTCGTTAGTTAAGATTCGTCAGTTAAGTCTATGCTGTTGTTAATTATAATTTATGTAGTGTAATAATTCACACGGTTGATTTTACTTCCTCAGATTTAAAGTTATATAAAGGACTTTCGATATTTCTTAGAGGTGTTAATAAATTTATAAGTTTAAGCATAAACTAGCCTAATTTAATATTAAGATTTTTGTTAGAAAGATACTTTCCCAAATACTTAGAGTAGTTTTCAAAACTGAGCTTTCTATAATTGTTTTCTATACTTTATTTGTATAATATACATTTACAATATATTCCTGTGTGTAAGGAAAATAACCTTAATTAGTAAAGTATTGTAGTTATTTTATATAAAACCCTAAGATGTCCCCTTAAGTTATATACTACCACAAAACTTTCCGTTATCTGAGAGTAAATCCCGTAATCATCTTATATCCGACCTAAATTTATAGCTGAAATACTCAATAAGGTTCGAGAAAATTCTCAGGATTTTTTAAATTTAAAATCAAGGGGTGAAACACTTTGCTTTTCACTTTTTGCTGACCACTTGTCTCTCAGGATCTCAGGGAAGGGGTCTAACTAGTTAAAATTTTATGTTTTCTTAGCAGACAATTTAGAAAATTCCCGAAGAAAAAGAAGATACATGCTATCTTTAATACATATTTTATTTTTATATATATATTTATTTACATATTTAGTTATTTTTATAGAAACTATAGATTGTTATTTCTGTATAATGATGGGATATGTATAAAACCCAACCTTCTGCTATAAAATTTTTGATATATATAACGGTGTATATTTTATATATTATACATATATGTATACACACACACACATATACACATATATATATATATATATATATATATATATATATATATATATATATATATATATATATATATATATATATATATATATATATATATATATATATATATATATATATATATATATATATATATATATATATATATATATATATAATATTAAAATTCCTTATTTACATATTTTCATATTAATTTAAGTACTTTTGAGGTAATTCTGATTTTTCCCTCCAGACACGCTATAGACTTAATTCAGCTTCTGCCTGTACTACTTTACCCAATAATTAGTGCCTTCTCTTTAAACATGGATATTTTTTTATCACTTGATAAATTATGCTTAGAGATTATTCGTAGTATTTTTACCTGAGAAATCCCTACTTGAAAAGTGTGTGTGTAGGATGAGATTGTCCGGGTGCAGGATGTTATAAAAGTTCTCGCCTGTTGTATGAATTTCATGCTTCTCATCAGAAATTAACTGTGTTGTGATTTTGAATGAGTCTCGCCTATATTACACACACACACACACACATATATATATAATATATATATATATATATATATATATATATATATATATATATATATATATATATATATATATATATATATATACATATATACATATATATATATATATATATATATATATATATATGACAGCGTCCAGTAAACGTCACTTAATTCTTGAGTACATCTTCATCCTTTATTCAAATCTCAAACCACACTACTCGACAATCATCTTTAATGGCATCTCCCATTGACGCCGAACTTCTAACAAAGGCAGGCTTAACTGCTTCGGGGAGCTACAGGTCTGACCGTGAACTGTGCATGTTGCTCTCTGCCCAGATCACTGCGCGGTGAGCCGTATTTATGTGGCTAACTCCTCATGCTGCGTCATTCTCAATAAGAGAATCCCTAATTAAAATCTCTTAAAATTAATCTACCTTTTAAATATCCTATATATGACATATATATATATATATTTATATATATATATATATATATATATTTAACATATTTCAAAATAAAATATAAATGTTAAAGTTTGTTTATGATTAAATTTAATATTGATTTCTTAAGAAATTACTTTCTAAGTAACAGTAACTAAGCTTTGATTTTTTTACGTAAACCAGTGTTTCTAATTAATTTTCTGGTTAAAATATAGATTAGTGTTCTAAACTAGGAGTAACTACTATATGAAACATAGAAATTTTATGAAATTTTACAAAGAATGAAGTTTTTATTGTGAATTGCTGTTCTTTCATTAAAAGAAAATATTTTTAGCATTTTTTTAATCTGACATTTAGTAATACTCGTTTCCTTGTAAAAATAGGCTTTAATGACTGTTTGTATTAATCTATACAAACTTGTTATCAGTAATCAGCTTTGATTTAAAGCAGAATATGATTTTATATCTACCGGTATGCTTTATATAAAATTTATAAATATATTTTATGATTTCAATGTTAGTTTTAGTCTAAAGAAATCCACGACATATTTTCATTTATCTCAAGACATGATTGTTAAAAAAAACCTTTCAGATACTTTCGCATAAATTTTCTGAAGCTCCCAGAAAATGTGTTTTATCATTCATAATCCTCGTCTAAAATGAAACTCCACTAAGAATACAGTATGCCTTCAATACAATCTGTGTAAATTTCTGAATTTTCTATAGTAGTCTAGTAGTATTACTTGCTTCTGAAAGTAAAATACAAGATTTTTTTTCTTTCCATTTCTGCTTTTTTATTCACTTCGGAAGCTTGTAAAAAGAAAACATCGGTAATCTTTGCTGCTTTCGAACAAAACCTTCCTTTCTGGAGATCCTTCACTTCTTTTTATTTTATTTTTTTTCTTTATCTTTATTTTATAAATCTCTTTGAAAGCAGTTTCATAAAATGCAGGGTGTATGTGATCAGTAGACTGAGAAAAAATACCGAAAGTAGAATAACCCTTTCTGTTCATTTTCTTTTTATTAAACGTTAAAAAGAAATCAATTCATAGATTTTAAGGGATTCATACCTTTAAGGGAAATTTCATGCTGACCTGTTTTATTTCTTTTAATATTATGAAGCTATCTATTCTTAATAATTATAATTTAAATCTACTATATTTAAAACAGTAGTTAAATCGCGAAAAAATAACAAAAGTAGAATAACCCTTTCTGTTCATTGTCTTTTTATTGAACATTAAAAAGAAGTGAAATCAATTCATAGTTCTTAAATGACTCATACCTTTAAGTAAAGTTCCATGCTGACCCGTTTTATTTCCTTTAATATTATGAAGCTATCTATTCTTATTAATTATAATTTAAATCTACTATATTTAATACGGAAGAAGTTAAATCGCGAAAAAATACCGAAAGTAGAATAACCCGTTCTGTTCATTGTCTTTTTATTGAACATTAAAAAGAAAAGAAATCAATTCATAGTTTTTAAAAGAACTGATACCTTCAAGCTGAGTTCCATGATGGCCTGTTCTATTTCCTTTAATATTATGAAGCTATCTATTCTTATTAATTATAATATAAATCTACAATAATTAAAACGGAAGAAGTTAAATCGCGAAAAAATACCGAAAGCAGAATAACCCTTTCTGTACATTGTCTTTTTACTGAACTTTAAAAAGAAAAGAAATCAATTCCTTGTTTTTTAAGGGACTCATACATTCAAGGAAGTTCCATTCTGACCTGTTTTATTTCTTTTAATATTATGAAGCTATATATTCTTATTAATCATAATTTAAATCTACAATATTTAAAACGGAAGAAATTAAATCGGGAAAAAATACCGAAAGTAGAATAATCCTTTCTGTTCTTTGTCTTTTTATTGAACCTTAAAAAGAAAAGAAATCTGTTCATAATTTTTTAAGCGTCTCATACTTTCAAAGTAAGTTCTTTTCTGACCTGTTTTATTTATTTTAATATTATGACACTAACTATTTTTATTAATTAGAATTTAAATCTGCAATATTTAATACGGAAGAAATTAAATCATGTTTATTTACGGCCCAACAGATTCTTTAAAAATGTACTGAAAAATATTAATTTATATATTCGTATTATATACAGAATTAACTTGTACCTTGCTTATAATTAAGTATTTTTTTTAATTTTTAAATACCTATTATTCACACAATTTTTATCTTTCTTCAAATTTGTATGATTTTTTTTTCGATCACTATATACGAACAATTAATACACTATTAATTCATTCGTTAGAATGTATTTTTGCGATTCATTTTAGTTGTAATAAATGTATATATTCTAAAAAACCATATCTTGCAGATCATAATATAAGATATAATTATTTTCAAAATATTCTTTATTGAATGTTCTATGTCTTAATAGTCTCCAGACACTCAACAAAAGTGATTAGTTTAGGTTTAAAAAAAAAACTAAGGAATTTCTTATATTTTCAGAATATTTTGTATAATTTTGCATAATTTGTAATGACATTTTAACCATGCGGAAAATCTCTAAATAAGATGTATGATACACTTTAAGCAGCATTTGGTCCAATGTAGTATACATTACCATATTCCAAAGTCATAGTGGTATGTTTTAAAATACATTAGACAACAAAATAGGATCACAAAACAGGTTAAAAAAAAGTATAATATGAAATTTTATAACGGTAAAAGGTATTGTTAATGATTTAATGCTTGTTAATATAGAAAGTGATAATAAATTAAATTCAAGCAAATGTATCATAAATGTATCATTTTAGTATCTTTCACGTATAACAATGAAATTAATAAAAACTTACCTTTATGCAAATTGAAGATATTTAATGTGTAGTATTAGAATAAATTGTGCAGGCGTGATATAAAATGCAACTTTTGAAAAACTGTGAATCAATGCTGAATGCATTAACTTTCAAAGATAAAAAATAACTGAAAATATTCCTTGTTGAATAAACTAGTAATTAATGCCAAACTATTTTTGTTTATTTCTAAAATTAAATTGTATCTATTGTTAAAAATTAATGGCATTTTCATACATGAAAAAAATCATCAAGCATGTATATTCCCAAAACATGTATTTTCTTTATACATAAATTGCTATTCAGTTTTTAATGATTATTTATTTTAACTTTTAAGTGGATACTCTGATTATGTACGAGTAATAAGCTTGAAGTTTTTTGAATATTTAAAATGAGAAAAAATTGAAAATTTTTAAAAATTAGAAATTATTTATCCTCTAATCTTCTGTTCAATTAAAAGGACAAAATGATCACAATAGGAACTTAGGAGTTATAAATCAACGAAGAGATGAAGATATATATAATTTTTATAAAATTACTAAAATTATATATTTAATACCTATAAATTTATTTAACATTTATATAAATGTCTGGCAAGGATACTCATAATTCTCAATTTATCTCTTGTAGGAAATTAAGGCATAGTACAGTGAAAATGAATTTTCGGAAATGTCTGAATAAAGCAGTAAGATGAATATATTACTGCATCCTTTATTAAAAGTACAGTGAAAAGAAAAAGTAAACATTTAATTTGTTTAGTTTAAACGAAAAACTGACAACTCTAGTTAAAAGAAATTTAAGAAGTATATAACATTTCATAACTTATAGTTATCTCTAAAAAGATTGTAAATAAACGAAATTAAATATGAGTTTTTTTTAAAGTATCTAAAATTGCATAAAATATCCTTAACTTTATAATACTGACATGATTTAATTTGGGTATGAACGATTAAGAATAACAAAATAAGAAAAATGGTTTTGGTAAAAAATTAATTAATGCAAAGTGGAATTTATAATTTTGTTATGTTGTTATTTCAAACATTATTTAAAATCCAAATGTTTTTATATATGTAACTCATATATATTCCTATCAGCAATAATTCGTGTCTAGTATATCAAATGTTATTTGATTAATTTAATAACAAAAATAGTGATTTCAGATTTTTCTTAAATGTTCTAAACCAAAGTTATTATACTTTCTAAGATTTTATCAATCTTTTTAAAAATATTTTACGAAATCTGGCACATTAATATCTGAAACATATATTAAGCACATATCGATTTATAAAACTTAGTGAAAGAAATTGCCTTAAAATCTTAAATTTATCTCTAAACTTATATAAATGACGTATGGATAAGAAATTTCATAAGAAGAATAAATTTGTAGTTTCATACATAAGCAATAATTTTAAATTGTGGTACTAATATTTATTCGTATTCTTATGATTTACTACCTTTAACAGAATTTTACGAAAATTATACAGAAAATAATAATATAATGGATTATTACAAATCTCATTTAAAATATGAAACCAAAAAATATCTAAACAAAATTTAAAAGTTAATATATTCACATGAATAAGGTTGTAATAATATAAATTTGTAATAAATGATATGTTTTCAAATTATATATAATATCAACCAAATATTCAATACCGTACTAATACTTGATTTGATTTAGTTTATTATTTTGAAAATATTATTTTAAATATAATATAATTTTAAATATTTTAAATATTTTAAAATAATATATAATTATTTTAAAATATTAAAATAATTATAATTATTTTAAAATATTTAAAATAATTTTTAATTATTTTAAAAATGTTGTTTTCCTAAAATATAACGACAGGGTTTTAAAAAATGTAATAAATAACAAACATATTCATTCGTACTGTTATGATTTACTACCTTTAAAAAAAATTACGAAAACAATACAGAAATATCATAATATAAGAGGATTATCAAATAAATCTCATTTAAAATATGAAATTAAAAATATCTTAACCAAACTTCATAAGTTAATTAAATGCACATGATTAAGGAATTATGTAATAAATGATATGTTTTCAAATTATATATAATATCAACCAAATATTCAATACCGTACTAATACTGGGTTTGATTTAATTTATTATTTTAAAAATATTATTTTAAATATATATATATAATTTTAAATACTTTAAATATTTTAAAATAATATATAATTATTTTCAAATATTTAAAATAATTATAATTATTTTTAAAACGTTGTTCTCCTAAAATCATAACGACATGGTTTAAAAAAATGTAATAAATACAACAAATATATTTCCCTAATAGAAATATCAGACAAATTTCACTTATATAATAAAAAAACAATCTAGTCTTAGCAAAACTTAAAGTTAATTCTGAAATTATATATGCGAGCATTAACTTGGTTATGTCACTCATTATTCTTTCAGAAAATTAAATACCGCTCATTTTTTCCCCTTTGGCTCCTTGTCAAGGCATCTGGAAGTATTTACATGTTTTCCATGTTAAGTTAATCCCAGCATTCGCTTTAAATAAACCTACTCCTTAAAATGGTAATCTCCGTCATTTTCCTTAATGTTGTTATGTTTCTCTTAATATGCCTAGTCTTTTATCTTAAAGTTCAAATAATGATTGAAAAAGAATAAAGGATTTAAGTAGTTCCGGTACTACTAATTTGTTTTGCTTGAACATTTCTGCCTAAGTGGATAAACCTGTACCTAAATAATTCCATACTAGAAAGTACTATCGCATAAAATGTTTTTTTATTAAGAAGTTCAGAGTTTCTTGCGTACGCTACATTAATCATGACAGATGAAATTTATGATGCAGTAGTCCCTCAAGTCTTAATTCGCTAGATCCAGAGAATAAACCCGTCAATTTTAACTGCGATTAAAAATTCCAAAAACATTAAAATAAACAAGAACTGCTATTAAGTGTAATAAAAAACTTTTTATTACATTATGGTTAACTGAAATAATCGTTTCTATAAATTATTACGAAACTTTGTACACTTGTGCAACAAAATAAATTACATTAATCAAATCAAAGTATTTCTTGAAAATCAAAATTTCTTTAATTGAATTTTTAAGACATATTTTATCCTACACAATCCTCTAGTCTACAGAAATCAATTACTTAATAATTAGAATAAAAATAATGTTGAATCATGTATTAAAATTATAAGAAGGATTTTATGATATTCTACATATACGGTTGTTCAATATTATTTGTATTTATACCTCAACGAAAATATCACATGGAAATGTCTCCTTGTATAATTCTTTATAAAAAATCTTTTTTATTGTAGAAACTAGCAATAAACGATTTTTACAGTTACTTACGAAACATTTTGAATAATTAATGTATTTTAATTTCAATATTTTTTAGGATATTAAAACTCAATTTAAATTCAGAAATGACAAACCTTTTTATGACCGTTAAGCGTACAGATTTAAAAATATTTAATATAGTTTATTGATTCAATCAAATTGTAAAATTATACCCAAATATGTATATTTTGAAATAATGGAACAGAATAAGAATAGTAAGAATAGAAATTTAAGAATTTTTTTTAAAAATTGTCTAATTAAAAATGTGTCTTTTAAAAATGATCATGTGTTTTCCTATGATTGATTTAATTATATTAAAATTTAATTATGTACTAATATTTACAACTCTAAACTACTCACTTCCGTTTTAAGGAAAAAATTCAGAAGCTATTAAAATATCTTTGATGTTGTCAAGAATACTTTAATAGCATCTTGAAATAAAACTTGATATGACCTTTGGTAAATAATTATTTTTGTTTTACATAATATAGTAAAATTAACAAACATTTTGAAAAAAATTAAAAAGAAAGTTTAGTTAATTAACTATTTTACATAAAAAATTGTAATTAATCTGTCAAAAATAGTACTTGATAAATTGCTTTCTGCGTATTTGAAGATATATTTCAAAAGATAGCTATGATAAGTTGTATATTTTTCTTAACATGAAATAAAAATAGTTTTTGTATAAAATATAGGTGATAGGGGTTTAAATCAGATCACAGTTCTGTCTCGATGCTATAGCAAACTACCTTTCGAGTTAAGGCGTCCCATATATCAAATTTTTCTTTTTAGTTTAAAAGTAGAGGATATTGTAAAGTGTTTTTAAAAATAAAAAACTTAGAGTTGTAAAAATTTGGTATCACAATTTTTCTAATTATCTAATGGTGAAGAATAATTAATCTTTGAAAGTCTTTTGATAATATTCAAATATCTTAATATTTAACTTCCTCTGCCTAGGACGAATAAACTCATCTATGAAGTTTATAATCTCGATTAAATTTTATCTTTTAAAATATATTCTTTGTAGAATACAAGGTAGTACGACTTTATTTTACCAATGCTCCAACGTGCCATACACAAAAAATGCAATTTCATATTAATTTTTGAAATTTTTTTAAATTGTTAAACCTTCAATTTAAGCTTCAGATGTCCAATATTACATAAATTTTGTATTCATGGACATCAAATTATTCTCAATGATTTAACTGTATAATCTATCGAAAAGTAATCAACTACATTGAACAGTATATAATTTATAGTAAAAACAAGGAAAACATAAAATAAAAATAATCACAAAGGTATGGGAAAATATTAAAAAATTAAGCTTACAAAAATATTTTATGTCAAATTTGTTGATATTTAATTCATTTAGTCCTAAATTAAAGTATATTTCAACAAAATTTTATGACAACTATTTTCTATGTTTACTTTTTCTATGGTACCTTTCCACTGCTACAATAACTTCATAATATTAATCCTGCTGCTGACTTTACAATTTATGTATTTATAAAATATATTTTTACTGGACAAGAAATTTCGTATATTGTTCTATTAGTTTATATGCCTATGCGCAGTTATTTGTATTTATTTGCATTTAAACTTTAAAAATATATCTTTATAAAGAGATGAAATATTACGCTAATTTAATGGAACAATTTATAATTTCGACTATATTCATCACTCCAGTTTTTGAAATTTCTAATAATGAATTTTTAAACAATATTTTATTTCATTTAAATTCTATGTAATATTGGCTTCATAACCCATCAATTCAAAGAGATATTAAATCTACTTAATAAACTCTGAAACCTAGAATTACAATTCGAAATAATATTATTTATAATATATAAATGCAATTCTCAGAAATTAAGGCAATAAGGATGATTACATTAATATGTTAAATACGTTGTTATATTTTATTAAAAATTTAATAAACCATGAAGGTAATGTGATAATGAATGAAATATCTATTTCTCAGGAGAGAATGTTCGATGTCTAAAAATATAAATTATAGTAAATTATAGTATATTTATTTTACAATCTCAGAAGAAAATTATATTTTCAAGCAAATTTATCAGCTTTTCTACAGGCCTGCTACCCAACTGGTAATGAACTATCATTTAATTTGCAATCCGCATCATTTATTCCATTGATATAATGGATATTCATAGTAATACATAATACGATTTTAGCTAGTCGATGTGGTAGAGTTGGGGCAAGGAAACCTAAGCATATTGTGAATAGTTTTTTCAGTAATAGTTTGTACGGGGTGCTTGTAATGAAGAATTTTCATGTCCCTTCATTACATATTTCCCTTGTGGGTTATATATATTTGAACCTACATTTTGCACCCTTTTTCCGCATATTGTACTTTGCAGATGCAGCTCGATCTGTTTTCGCACGATAGCACTACTATTTTTTCAAACAGAGCCGCCCCCGATCTGGGATTAAGTGTATGACCGATCGTCCAATTCTGGCCACCTGCATCCGCAGCCCTTAAACCTTTCGACAATAATTTGCGCACATCGGCTCATATTCTGACAGTTTTGTAGCCATAAGTTTCGATTTGAGATAGCAGCCGCTTCTTTAAAAGGTGCCGCTTTGTGGTGTGTTGCCAACCTCCGCTCCGAATCGTTTTTGGCGAATTTTCACCACCGAGGTTGTGCCTCACTACGATCGTGTTTTTGTTTTCCGCGCTCCTTGCCTCGACGTTTCATTGGTCAGAGCCGCGAGAACCCTACACTCCGCGGGGTTTTCTTGGCGCCTATCAACCCTCTTGCTGGCTGTGTTTCGGCGCTTTTCACGTGAGCGCAGCCTAGAAGTTTTGGTAACTTTTGAGAGACTGGGAGACGGACACAGAGATGAAGTTTTAACACCCTTGTCGACGCATTTTTTTTTTGGTCAGAAAAATGTTTCCGTGTTAGCCACCTCGATTTTTGGCCAGCCTAAGCACTCTATCCTTGTTTTGTTTTACTGCGACGTTCCTGGAGTTATTTTTACTTAAAGCAACGAATTAATCTCCATTATATTTTATATAACGCAACAAATTATTCTCCATCATATTTTTATATAAAGCAACAATTTAATCTCCATAATACTTTTAAACAACGCAATTGAATCAATCTCAGTTATCCACTATTAGATCAAGGCAGAAGTAGACTATATTTGCAATTTGGAATAATATAGAATAAAGTGCATGGAACTCAAGTTAGAATCCTTTTTCTCTGCCTTCACTCATCTTGACTTAACACTTTACTACTGGTACTGACATCCTACGTACAACTCCCTTCCTCTACATGGAGGCCTGGCACTTCACTATAGTGCTTTAGAATGGAGCAGTATCACCCGCAGGAGAGTGCAATATTCTTTCAGGCTATTCATTAGGAATTGAGTTTTGCATTACAGATGAATTACGATATAAAATGAGAGAATTACATTAAAGGTTAGATACAATGGGGATGTAGATAGCAGAATAAATAATAAAGAGATTAAAGTATTTAAAGAAAGGAAAGTTTAAAAGTTATAAAATGATAAAGAGGCATTTTTGTAGATGAAAACATCAGTTTAAAAAAAATTAATTTTTTTTATTAATATTAAAAACAAGTAAAATAGGAGTGGAAAAGGGAAAAGGAAGAGAGAGAAGAAATGCTAATTTGAATTGAGGAAGTTATAAATTGATAAGGAGGTATTTTTGTAGATGAAAACATCAGTTTTAAAAAAAATTAAATTTTTTTTATTAATATTAAAAACAAGTAAAAAAAAGAGAGTAAAATAGGAGTGGAAAAGGGAAAAGGAAGAGAGAGAAGAAATGCTAATTTGAATTGAGGAAGTTATAAATTGATAAGGAGGTATTTTTGTAGATGAAAACATCAGTTTAAAATTTTTTTTTATTAATATTAAGAACAAGTGAAAAAAGAGAGTAAAATAGGAGTGGAAAAGGGAAAAGGAAGAGAGAGAAGAAATGCTAATTTGAAATGAGGAAGTTATAAATTGATAAGGAGGTATTTTTGTAGATGAAAACATCAGTTTAAAAAAAATAAATGTTTTTATTAATATTAAAAACAAGTAAAAAAAGAGAGTAAAATAGGAGTGAAAAAGGAAAAAGGAAGAGAGAGAAGAAATGGTAATTTGAAATGAGAAAAGCAAGTATATTGTGAATAGTTCTTTGATTTTTAATTAAGTTTGCAAATAATAAATTGTATTAATTTAAAATGTTGGTAGTTATTAAATGCTATTTAAGTTATTTCAATTTTAATCTCTCAATTTTGATTTGATTTCATGATTTCATGAGTACAATGTATAGTAAAAATTTTCCTTTTTTAAGGTTTAAATTTTTTCATAATTTAATTTTAAATCTGTAATGGTTTTGGATTCTGAGAGTTTCTTTTAAAATATCATAAATCCTCGAAATATCAAAGAAAAAAAAACACATGATATTTGTGACTGTTCATTTTGCTGCTACCACATTTATTTTGTTTTTGTTTATAATATATTAAGTCAAAATAGTATATTTTATGTTAGATTCAGCCCAATATTTTTCACCATAGAATAAAAAGTTATGTTTATTGTTTTTAAAAACATTTTTTCTAGATCATTAGAAAGTCGTCTATCTTTATAGAAAATAATTCATTTCTTTATATGGACTAATATATTTAATAAAAATATAAAATATATATCCTAGTGAAAAAAAACAATCACACATCTGAAACTCATACATCTGAAAAGAAACGATATGATATTTATAAGTTAGAAACTGATTTTTATAGAAAGTAGAAGCACAATCCACATATTTACCCTGTTAAACACAAATATAATAATCAATGCAAGCAATGTTAATGTAATAAAATATATTTTATTTTATGGAATGCTAAATATTAATATTTTTAGATTATCAATTTGATAAGAGATTTTATTAATTAGTTTCAAATAGTAAGATGATTCTTTTTTTCATTTTTCACAGAATAAATCATTCAGTTTGATATAAAAATGGTCATAAAATATACATATTTCAAAGGATACATTACGGATAAGAGTTTTTTTTTCTTAAATTTTAAAACTTTGTTAAATAACATAAAAAACATACTCAAAAAAGAGAAAATATTTCATTTTTTAATAAATTAAAAATATGTTCTTATATGTTCAAATTTGAAATATACTAGGTTCCCTTACTTAACATTTTATAATATTTATTACTCTTAAAATGCTGCTTTATAATCTAATGGAATATATACTATCATTTCTGTCGTGAGCTTAAATTTCCAGTTAAATAATGAACTTATTTCAAGCAGCATGTGATATCGAAACTTTTGGAGAATATTTAACCTTCATTCCAAATGAAGCCAGAAGACTAGTTTACAATTCAAAATAGTAAAATTTCAAATAAACCGAAAGAAATTTAACACAGCAAGGGAAATTGTCTCATATAAATCTAAAGAATATACAGATATTGCTTTATTGTGAGACAAGGTTTAATAATTAAGGGGATATCTTATGCCATGCATATCTTAAACAGTAATATTTAATATATATATATGTATGTATTTATTCGAATATTTATATATAAATATGCATATGTATGTATATATATATATATATATATATAATATAAACATGCATATATATATATATATATATATATATATATATATATATATATATATAATATATATATATATTATATATATATATATATATATATATATATATATATATATATATATATATATATATATATATATATATATATATATATATATATATATATATATATTATATATATATATATATATACATATACATATATATATATATATATATATATATATATATATATATATATATATATATATATGTAAGGAAAATTCTCAGGGGTTTTCAAAACTTAAATCAAGGGTAAAAATTCCCGCGTCTTTTCACATTCCCCTTTTTAACCCCTAACCTAAATTGACCACTGGGGCTACAGGTTACGCCCTCAGAGAAGGGGCCTGGCCAATTATAAGACTACATGGCCCTAGCAGACAATTTAGGAAATTTCCAAATAAAAAGGAGATACACGCTAACGGAGACAGATTTTTCTAGAGATATTTTCCCACAGATGTTGACCCAGGTATTAATGGTCTTGTAAATAGAACTTTATGCTAGCTGACCCTTCAGTTTGTCCCTATGATGAAGTGGGAACCCGTCCTTCAAAGTTGTCTTAATAAAGGTCTATAGCTGAAACGGTATCATTTTTATGGCCATGACTGCAACCCCCCATCGAGAAGTCAATCTCATTACAGAATATATATATATATATATATATATATATATATATATATATATATATATATATATATATATATATATATATATATATATATATATATATATATATATATATATATATATATATATATATATATATATATATATATATATATATATATATATATATATATATATATATATATATATATATACATATATACATATATACATATATATATATATATATATATATATATATACATATATATATATATATATATATATATATATATATATATATATATATATATATATATATATATATATATATATATAATATATATATATATATTTATTTATTTATTTATTTATTTATTTATTTATTATGCATATATGTGAGTGTGTGTCTGTATGCATATATACTTAGAACAAATATGTACAGTTAGTTGTTATCCGGTAAAAATTCCTATTGATTAGAGTAAAAAATAAATAGCCTTCCTTTTAAAATGACAGGGCTTAGTTGCCATAGTAAAATTATGTAGTCATAGTGAAAAAAAATGGAACACTCTAAGAATACTAAGAGGAGCCAAAATACTTTGAAATAAAAATTCTTTTGAGTTTTATATATATATATATATATATATATATATATATATATATATATATTTATATATATATTTTATATTTATATTATATATATATATATATATATATATATATTATATATAGTATATATATAATATATATACTAAATGACCCGACAGACTTTGTCCTATTTTAAAGCTGTAAATCTAAAAAAAATGTAAAATGTTTTTAAATAAATTATAAATTGGGCTGTTTGAATGTAAAAGAAAAGGAAAAACATTTTAGAAATATTTGAAGCCATCACGCGTGCAGTCAACATAATCTTAATTATATTAAATTAAAATTCCCACATTGCCTGTACGAGGATTCTATTCTGGAACTTCTCGTGCCAAAGCGCGTTGCACTAACCACTGAATCACAGATACTTTGGCAGTGAAGGGTTTTAAACAGTATTATAATAATGCTAATAATCGTGGAGTTCTAGATTTTTATTATAAAACATTTTTTATCTGATCAAATTGTGAATCTAAACACTTCTCGAATCAACTTAATCACACCCAAAATTTCATCAACATCATTTCAGTCGTTTAGGAGGAGTTCTATTACAAAGAAAAGGACAGGAGATTTTTGTATATAAAGATATTTCATGAAGTGATTTGTTTAGGAATCTAATATGGAGAGATATATTGCCTTTGTAGCATCACGCTACAGAAAAACTATATTAAATTGTATTTGTTTGTGTATTATGGCACACTCTGACGTCAGTCGAACGTGCTCTTTGCTAACTGGGGGGTTCCCAAGAATCCATTCTCTCCTCTAGAAAAGACATAGCGAGGGGTGTGGGGGATTGCGAATGACGTCATGAGGGCCAAGCGTCGTTTGGTGTGGGGCGAGACGCTGAGAGTTGTTGTCAGGCGGGTGAGGATGAATGAGGCTTGCCGAGAATGTACATGATGTAAATATTTGTATATATCAGAATAAATTATTTTTTCTTCTTCATCTCGCTTGTGTTCGATGATGTCATCCTCATGAGGAATTTGAAGAACCCTGCTCGACCATAACGCTGCCAAAGTTACCTATTTTAGAGCTGTGATGTTACAGCTTTTACAATCCTTAGATATACAGGTGAAATACACTTTGCAAAAATATATATGGAAAGTTTGCAGTCAACAGGGGAGACACATGTTTGGTTATATATAAAACACACAGCAATTGTTATTTGATAATGAAACGTATAAACATATACATCTATTCCATTTACTGCATGTTTGAGGAAACTCAGACGTATGTTAGTCATATGATATTCAAAAGCTTAATGTGTTATTTATTTTTGCTAACGTTCCCATAAATCACTGTTGGAATTGATTGAAATTGTTCGGGGCTTCACCAGTTTCTTGTCTAATTGAACTTTTCGTTAAAAATATTACACATAGCGCTTCAAATTAAATCAAGAATTTTCTGAAAAGGAGGGTAATATTTAAAGCACTGATCTAGCTAGATACAGAGAAAGAACAAAATAGTTGAAGAATATTTGGAATTAAATAACTTTCTCTAGAGAATTTACACCCTAAAGATCTATCACGATTTAATTGACTGAAACCCTTTATATTCCTCTGAAATTATTACAGTATAAATATATTAACATAAAATTCTTTAACATAAAAAAGGATGTTAAAGGATGAATATGTCTCATCGCATGAAATACAAAAAGAATGTTAATGATATGAGTAAAAGAAGACAGAAAATAACCTATTTGAAGAAATGCGTATGACTTAATGATAAAAAGTTATGAGGGAACTATAGGATAGGGGAAAAAGAAATATTTTTTCGTGGATCTTCTTGTCATATAATATTGGTGTCGTTATTAATGAGTATCCTATAACAAACCTTGTCTCGAGTCGAGGATTACTATTGTTCGTATATTGAAGAATTCTTTTATTTCTTTTCTCAGGAACAAGTAAGGAATATTTTATGAGAAGCTACCCTCATTTACTGTATTAAGAGTGATTTCTTAATAATTCTATTTATTATTTGTGTTTTTATGCTATTGGTCTTTTCTCGTTGGGAATAATTTAATAAATTGCAGAATGAACATAAATTAAATTATATATATATATATATATATATATATATATATATATATATATATATATATATATTATATATATATATATATATATATATATATATATATATATATATATATATATATATATATATATATATTTAACAACATATTTGCTTTTGTAATGGACTTTATTCCCATAATACTTATTAATTATTTAGGAAAATTATTTTAAAGGTTAATTATACCTGGTATTTGTGTTTTTATGCTATTGGTCTTTTCTCGTTGGGAATAATTTAATAAGTTGCAGAATGAACATAAATAAAATATATATATATATATATATATATATATATATATATATATATATATATATATATATATATATATATATATATATATAGAGAGAGAGAGAGAGAGAGAGATAGATAGATAGATAGATAGATAGATAGATAGATAGATAGATAAATAGATAGATATATTATCAACATATTTGCTTAAGTATTGGATTTTATTCCCATACTAATTATTACATATGGAAGAAAATTATTTTAAATATTACTTATACCTGGTATTGACATATTACGAAAGAAACGTATGTTAGGGTAATGAAATGCTTTCGAATCCCAAATTAAAAGTTTTAATAGGAGCATTAAAGAGATTTTAAGAGAAAACAAAGCCTATGAACATCTAATAGAGAGAGAAATGAATATATATGCTAAAATGTGCAGAAAGATCAGGTGTACAAATGTGTTGCACTTATGCAATAGAATTACAAAACTGTTTTTCAAAAACCATTAATACACATCAATAAAATAAGTGTCATAAAATATTTTTTAAATTTACCCATTTTAACTATAATTTAATAATATATTTGATGTTTGAAAAAAGTATGAAATAATTACAATTAGTATTAGTATAATGTTCAGAAATATTATTCAGTATAGTATAATTATTACTTAGATAACTTCTTTTAGTTTTGCTAAAATGATTACTTTTTGAAATGTTACATTTTTTGAGCAAATTAAATGATTGGCTGCAAATCAACTATACTTTATGACGATCATTATACTTACTTTTTTACTTATACAACTATAATTATGTCGATCTTTATAAGGCCTATGATAAACAGTGTCATTTTTAAATCCCGCAGTACCAACCAAATAAACTAGGATAGAAACAGAAACATTTTGTCTTATATCTTATTTTATTCATTGTTTAAACACATACTAATTATCTAGTATTTAACAAACTAATTTTAATAAGCTGATTATAAAAAATAACTTGAAATTGAACTGTACATTTCAATTCGTCCTCATATCTTTAAGTAGTAATCATCTATCAGAAATTATTCAATTTTGAAGAATAATTTAAACTTTTAATTACTGAATTTATGTTTTAATTACATTAACATAGTTAGAATTTCAAAGAATGTACGGTATTTTTTAAAATTTTCCTATCTTCATGTTTATTCTTATATATTATATATGTATATATATATATATATATATATATATATATATATATATATTATATGTATATATATATATATCTATATATATATATATATATATATTATATATGTATATATATATATATATATATATCTATATATATATATGTATATATATATATATCTATATATATCTCTATATATATATATCTCTCTATATATATATCTATATATATATATATATATATATCTATATATATCTATATATATATATATATATATATATATATATATATATATATATATATATATATATATATATATATATATATATATTATATATATATATATATATATATATATATATATATATATATATATATATATATATATATATATATATATATATATATATATATATATATATATATATATATATATATATATATATATATATATATATATATATATATATATATATATATATATATATATATATATATATATATGTATATGTATATGTATATATATATATATATATATATATATATTATATATATATATATATATATATATATATATTATATATATATATATATGTATATGTATATATATATATATATATATATATATATATATATATATATATATATATATATATATATATATATATATATATATATATATATATATATATATATATATATATATTTATATATATATATATATATATATATATATATATATATATATATGTATTTATGCATGCATATATATGTATGTATATATATAAATATCAGGAAATTAAATATTAAATGTTTTAGTGTTATTGAAACTCATGTTATGTGTATCGAAAAATTAATCAGTGTACAGTTTAAATTTTTCTCATTATTTTCTAAAATTGCATTATTCTGACCTGTTGGAGGAATTTAATGTTTGAAAACATCGATTTATAGGATGTATTTTTACAGCACACCTTTAAAATTTTTAGTGCTGAGTTTAGAGCTTATTTTAACCTTGTAAAAATTTACCTTTTTCAACAATTTTATTGACCGGACTATTCTTTATGCACTCACAAATCCTTCTTTATATCTCGATGTGTAGCACTTGGAGATTCTCCTAAGCCACGCCAGCTAACCCTTTTCTTTAGAACTCCTGACTTTTAATTAAGATTTAGGCCTTCTGCTTCTATTCCCGCTTTTTTTTATTTTGAGCATACTTCTTTATACGCACCAACTAAAAGTGTGCTTTTCTTCTTAGCAAATTTTATGCTTCGTTGAAGATTTATGAAGTTTTTTTTTTTATCTCTTTGTAAATGTCTTAACATTTTTAAGGCATAAGGTTAGAAATGCTGATTTATTATCACTAAAGCTGAAGTATACCATAGAAACAAGTATAAATCTTGTACCTAGTGGAATTTTAAAGAATTATTTGGTATGATTTACTGTATAATGGCATAAATTATAGCTGGATTTCTTATGCTATAATAATTTAAATTATACATAGTGATTATTTGAATAAAGTATTGATATATATTATATCATATGAGATAACATGAAATTATTATCTTGAATTATTGTTGAAGAAATTAACGCTAACGAAAAAATTTATTAAACTAAAGCTTATAATAGTTTAAGTGTTTTCATGAATATAAAAATACTTGCTTTCATTATCAAACATAATATTTCTTATAGTTATAAAAAAAAACTTGGAACATTGTATTTTAATAATAGCAGATCGTGATGTATTTTGGAAGGTAAAAAATATTAGAATAAAATAATTTTTTTCATTGAATTATTCAAATTTATTGAATGTGTTTAGCATTTTCTTTCATTAAATTATTTTGAAGTTCAAAGAAAGATATGTATTTACTGTATTTAGCATTTTTCAAGTATTTCTTTAATATTTCATATACCTTACGTGAAATTATATATGTAAAAAATAAAAGGCTTTTTTATAGCAATTATATATTATTATACTTACATAGATATCATAGTCTTTCTACAAGATTTTTCAGCAATTTAAGCGCAAACAACTTTTATTTCAGATGGTATATACAAGAACAAATTAAGTGTTTGACTTCTAATATTTTTTTCAGATTATATTTCTTTTGAGCAAATATGAATACGATTATTATATTAAAAATTCTGTTTCTACTCTTTTTATGTCAATGTTGAATATATTTAAAATGGAATAAACGCATGTAAAGTTTTAGGAAATAAAATTTGATATTACTTTTCATTTTCAAAGGAAAAATGAATTTTCATTGACAAAGATTTAATCTTAATTTCCTCTTTTATAATTCACTAGAGTAACTTTCCTATTTATTATAATTAAATGAACTCTCTAATGAATTTGAGTATATCTTTATACCTGATTAAAGGAGATTTCTGAAATTTCACCGTGTTTATAATCTTATGACTGAGACAAGATTGATATCCTTACTATATTTTAATATAATTATGTTGATATTTTGAAACAGCTTTTATATTACATCGTGGTAAATTACAAGGAATTCATAATTTAATAAAGTATTTTAATGCATATAAGCATATTTATAATGCCTGTCAATGAGAAAGTTTTAAACTGTCTAGGTATTTAGAGTAGGTTAACCTAAATCGAACAGAGCGAAACATCTCTATAGAAATTATTAAATGAACAGTAACAAATAGGATTTTTAGAGAGATAGTGACTTAATATCTGAAAACAGAAAGCTCAGGTAATCTCATACTATAAAAGATCACTATTGATTTTTTACTATAATTTATATCTTAAATATTTAAAGAAAAATATTTGAAGTTTCTTTTGATTTTAAGAATTTTATATCTCTTTAAATATGCTACTAATAGTAACAATTCAATAACTGCCCATGAAACTGCATACAATATACTTACTCATTTGAACTGCATACGATATACTTACTCATTTGAACTGCATACGATACTAGTATCTCACATGGTAAACTAAATCTTTATTTATCTTAATATCTGGAAACAGAAAGATCATGTGATATCATACTACAAAATATTGTAATTTTATACTACAAAAGATTATTATTAATTATTTTTATTATAATTTATATCTTAAATATTTAAAGAGAAACATTTAAAGTTATTTTTTTGATTTTAAGAATTTTATATCTTTTTAAAGATGCTACTCATAGTAATTATTCTATAACTGTCCATGAAATTGCAGATGATATACTTACTTATTTGTACTGCATACGATACTAGCATCTGGCATGGAAAACTAAATCTTTATTTATCTTAATATCTGCAACAGAAAGCTCATCTAATCTCATACTACAAAAGATCATTATTGATTAAGTTTACTATAATTTATATTTTAAATATTTAAAGAAAAAATATTTGAAGATTTTTTTTTTGGTTTTAAGAATTTTATACCTTTTAAATATGCTACTCATAATAACTATTCTAAAACTGTCCATGAAATTGCAGACGACATACTTACTCATTTGAACTGCATACGACACTAGTATTTGACATAATAAACTAAATCTTTATTTATCTTATTATCTGGAAACAGAAAGTCCATGTAATCTCATACTACAAAAGACTATTATTGATTATTTTTATTATATTTTATATCTTAAATTTTTAAAGAAAAATATTTGAGTTTTTTTTTATTTTAAGAATTTTATATCTTTTTAAAGATGCTGCTCATAGTAACTATTCTATAACTTTTCATGAAATTGCAGACGATATACTTACTCATTTGAAATGTATACGATACTAGTATCTTACATGATAAACTAAATCTTTATTTATCTTAATATCTGGAAACAGAAAGCTCATGCAATCTCTTAATACAAAATATTATTATTGATTATTTTTATTATAATTTATATCTTAAATACTTAAAGAAAAAATATTTGATTTTTTTTTATTTTAAGAATTTTATATATTTTTAAAACTTTTACTCATATTAACTATTCTATAACTTTCCATGAAATTGCAGACGATATACTTACTCATTTGAACTGCATACGATACTAGTACCTGATATGGTAAACTAAATTTTTATTTATTTTAATACCTGGAAAGAGAAATCTCATGTAATCTCATACTACAAAAGATTATTATTGATTATTTTTATTGTAATTTATATCTTAAATATTTAAAGTAAAAATATTTGAAGTTTTTTTATTTTAAGAGTTTTATATATTTTTAAAGATGCTACTCATAGCAACTATTCTATAACTGTAAATAAAATTGCAGAAGATATAATTACTCATTTGAACTGCATACGATAGACAAAATCTTTATTTATCTTAATATCTGGAAACTGAAAGGTCATGTAATCTCAGACTACAAAAGATTATTATTGATTATATGTATTATAATTTATATCTTAAATATTAAAAAGAAATATTTGAAGTTTTTTTCAAGAATTTTATATATTTTTAAAGCTGCTACTCATAGTAACTATTCTATAACTGCCCATAAAATTGTAGACGATATACTTATTTGAACTGCATACAATACTAGTATCTCACATGGGATACTTTCTCTTTATTTGTAATTCTTTATTCTTAAATTATATTCTACTTTTCCAGAGTTATTTGTTTCATGATATAAATATTTTATTTATTTTTCCTGTTTTAGTTTTAAAATAATTTAAATATAGTATTTGCAGTATTTTAAGAACTGTCTTAAATAAACCATGGCAAACATCGTTAAAAATTTCTAGAATTTAAATTGTGATACCGGAATTTTCAAATGTTCCCACGAAAGTAAATATGTTCAGCGAAGTCAAAAAGTGGTATCTCAGATGAAGGCCAGAAATGTGTCCCTTAATAGAGTGAGTTAATACTGAGCCTATGAAAAAAAAAGATCAGATGAAGAAATTTACTTTAGGTGGTCTCTACAGACATTTCATTCTATAAAATATAACAAAATATATTTTTGAAATCTATAAAAATATTTCACACTTGAGAGTACACTCAAAATTACTTCTTAGTCTGACTTTATGATTATTGAAAAATAAGAAGATTATGGGATTTATATTTATTTCACTACAAAAAGAAGAGTGTTTTGATGCAAATGAACTAACATTGAATTATAGGTTATTTAATACAACGGTGTTTATGCAAATCTGCCTTCAATTCTTAATATCTATTGAAGTATGATATTGAAGTCTATCAGGGAATACATATTAAAAGAAGATGAACTTTAATCCTGATTAAGTAACGCAGTGTAAGTATAAATTAATAAAGAAGAAATGTAAAATTGGATTGAAAAATAGAAAAAAGGAGGATCACAGCATGAAAAATTAAACTGTAAAAGTAGATGTGCTGTGGAGGTGTCTGAGGTGTGAAAAGAGAGATGAATACTCAAACTTCATAGAGTATGCTACTCTCTGGAATATAGATAGGAAGGATAATAGATAAAGATAGGGAGGTAAGAATTTAGGACTAAAAAACGCCAAATATTATTATTAAATAGTTTTAATATTGTTAGCAGTTTTACTTTTTCAAGTGCCTGTATGGTAGTGAGGCGCCAGGGAAGAAGATACCCAGACTTATGCTAATCCAGCTTTTGAAGAAGCTGCGAGGCGTATGGTAATTACATTCTGCCATCAGCGGCGACGCGTGCGCCTATGGTGCCGGCCGCCCTATTTAGGTCCATGTAGCTGGGATTAAGCAGGCAGTTCCAGCCACGGCCTTGTTTTGCTTCCCTGCAGTGTCCTCACTGTTCTTCCTTCAGGACCCAGCTGAATGCAGTTTGCTGTTGTTCAGCCAGCTTGCTGATTGTTTTCCATTTGTCTGGTGACTATCTGGCTTTGTTTCTAAAATCTTAATAAATGCCTTTTGAGATTTTCTGGAAGTTATTTCTTTTTACGCTAGTCACACCTTCTCAAGACACTTTATGTGTTTCCTTCAGGAGAAACTGTTTAGTTTGTTTTGGAGCTCTGCGAACTGCTGTTTTGCTACACAGGGGGTAATGAGTCCAAATATTGGGGAAAAAACGGAACATATAGCAATTATGTTTGAATTTTTTTCACTGAATGCTATCAAGAAATTGTAATTAACCCACTAAAATTCAGACGGGTATTAATTATAAATTAAGTAATAATAAATGAAGAGTTTATTCTGGAAGGTAGATTAAAATATCCTTTAAAACTATTTAAAATAATACTTTAAATATTATTTAAAAGAACAAACTAGGAACATCCACTGTTTTAGCTAAATGTAGTTATATCCAGGACTAAATGTAGTTATATCCAGGAGAGGTAAAATAGCATGTACGCAGATGACATTGTCCGTTAAAACCCCAGTAGTGATATTAGTCAAATTAAATCGGAAGTGAATCTTACCTTATTTGACATTCTGGACTTCGCTAATATTGTGTTGAATGGTAAGATTGTTCCACATAAAAAATATACCAGATACTTGGGTTACTTACCTGACCCATAAATTTTGAGAAAAAAAATATATTGCTTACTAATTGGGAAAAAGTAAAATTAGACTAAATTTACTGAAAATTATAACTGTTAGTGATTGAGGAGAAGACGTCAATACTATCAGTACTACCTATATAGCTCTGAGCAGAACAAATTTGGAATATGGTTTCAAAATTTATTTTTGGTCTTCCAATACTAATTCGTATAAGTTAGGAACAATACAGACAAGTGAAACCCAAATAATCACTGGTATCATAAATACTTGCACCAGAGATCTTGTAATTTATGAATGTGGCCTACATACAGCCTCTGAGTTTGATAAGGAGCACAAACCTTGCTAAATATTTTAATAAGTTATATATCTATGGAAACCAAAAAATAACTTATATTTTCCTCAATAATTGGGTAAATAACCAGAGAGGAAGAGAGATAGACGCTTTCCTAGATTACACTCGTTGAACGTGCTGTTTCCAAATATTAAGAGCACTATTTGAAATCATTCATTCGCCTATTGGAGGGTCTTTTAATATACATTTTCAGACTGAACTTGGCGTCTAACTATCTACCTACTATCTACCTATTTATCTTTCCAAGATCATCAGTCATATCCCCCCAATGACCATTCAAGTGTATACAGAAGGTATACCGGACGTCAATAGCTTCTGTAAAAGCAAACTTTTCATTAATTTGCCCTCTTTCATGAACAAAATTAGGTTGAGAAATCCAGACTTCTACTCTGTTTTTAGGATGGAGTTTATTAGGATAAAGGAGGCACTTAGGGCTTTGATGACTGAAACTTTATCTGCAGACATTTGGATCTTCACAGATAGCCGCAGTTAACTTCAGCACCTAAGCAACAGTACTAAATTTGGTGATCGATCTTTAGTGTCAATTATAAAGAATTTCAAAGTCCTTCAAAACACGACTCGAAAACTACTTTCAGTAGGTTGCCTCACATACTGGATTATATTTAAATGAACCTGTTGATATCTTCTCCAAGAAAGTTGCAGTGGTCCATCAACATCATATATCAGCCTCACATTTTCTGAAATAAACTCAAAAGTTAAGATTTTAAACTAACAAGTTTGGAAAACTTTTTCTCATTCATGGTATTCCGGGAGATCGCCTGTCTTGGTATTTACGATTAAAGGTGATAGGACCAGGTCACCCTCAGTAGAGCTATCAGCTGATATACTTGGTGCCTCTCCTTAGTCAATCGACGAAAGACTTAGATGGACTGCTCCAAATGGCTTACTCTGCATCTCTTGATTTGAGAAGACAGCATGTTTTCCTCACTTTTGTGACTATATGAGAATTCCCCATTTGCTGGACTTGATCTAACCTCCTGTGAATCAAAAGGAAAAAGCCACAAAAACAAAAACAGTATGTAGTTTACACTTTCATAATTAT
>CM063504.1:80242457-80249957 GCA_032207245.1 Pardosa pseudoannulata
TAGAAAAAAGAAAATTAATTTTTACTGTATATTTTTGTGTCATATTTAAGCAGTTAATTTTGCAGCTGGTACTTTCTAAGACCAACACATAATTTTGACTCTATGATAAAAAATAAAACATTAAATTATGAATAAAATAAATGAAATGCTTACCTGCGAATTCTCTAAAAAATAACAGTACCAAATATATGTTTATAACCCACTAAATTTATTTAATTGAACAACACATATCAACTCTACCACAAAATTATCTTCGAATGCAGCACGATAATTATAAAATCCCTACTGCTCGAATAAAAAGTATTAATGATTGATGCTGTCATATCTTTTTTTTTACAGGAATTGCATCGTTCATGTCCTTGTGAGTACCATCAGGAAAAATGGCTTTATTACTAATATATAGATGTTTGATTGAAGCGGTACTTATAAGTACCGTCAGCGTAAAAAGGGTTAATGTTTTCATATTTAAATTTCCTATATAGATGACGTTTATAATTTCTATAAATATTTTAGTTTTGCTATCCTCAAACCGTGCATAAAAGAGTTTTCTTCTATCTTCTGAAAGATATAACGTACTGAACACTCCTCTTAAATCCTTTACATATTAACTTTCTAAATGATTTCTTTTGAAGTTATAATTTAATCAATCTTTTACAGACATAAACAGAAGAAGGTGTAATGGGCTTTATTATCAATTATCATCTACACCTATTGGCATGCCAGGATACATCAGACGCATAGTTTTCAAATACAGCGCCTTGTTTACCGTGTATTTTATTCGCTTATACAACCAACTACAAATATTATTAGACTGTGAGTAAGATTTTTTTCATTAGCGTATCTATTTTATTGTTTTAGTTTCCAAACACTTGTAAAGCTAACTTTATTTCTTTATAACATTGTCATAACATTTTTTTTTAAGTTGGGGTGCACATCCATCATCACACCACAGAATAATTTTACGGACATTTAATTTTAATCAGAGCAGTTAATTATAAAAAAGTAATCAGAAATTAACTTTAGGAACAGAATGTTTTTAAAAAACTTTTGTTTTAAACAAATGTGCATCTAGAAGAATTACAATTAAAATAACTGAAATAATGAGTACTTTTTTAACACACCTTACTGTTAAATGGGTTTACACATTAATAATAATAAAATTAATTTTCTTACTAATATCATTAAATGTTATTCGTACATTAACTTATTACTAATTACTAACTTATTACTAGAATAAATTTCAGAAATATTTCAAAACAATTTTGTTTTAGCTTTCGGTGCCTGAGCTATAGCTAATTATTTTTTGAAGCGAAACAATGTTACCTTCTGAATTATATCCATGATATTTGTTTCTTTTCGATGATTATACTGCAAACTTCTGCAACATCTTTACTCATATCTAACTGTTATTCTTCTTGAAAAATATACCCTCAGAACAATCATAAACATTTACGATTGAATTTACACACAGCTTGAATGAAATAGATCGTAAACGAGAAACATTATAGCTATTTAATTATGGATAGAATCCTTAAGTCTGAGAATAATCATTATTTATTTTAATATGTAATTCTATTTGTACTGGAAATATACACTGTAGTTTTTATTAGGTTCAAAAACTATAAATAAATAAAGAATATAGAATAAATAAATTTATGTAGAATAAATTTAATATTACTCTTTAAGGAATTTTCGTAATTTAAAAGATATAAGATACCTTAAAAGGACTGATATGATTACCAACAATGAGTAAAAAATTATACTTTTTTTATATGGAAGTGTAATGAATTTATATAAAGTTTGATATATGACAGCTAGATTAATCTACTAAAGCCGTGTTATACATACCGATATTCATTAGTTAGTTTAATCTGGAGAATACAGTTAAATTATTACTTATTTATATTAAGATAATAATAATTGCAATCAAAGAAGTATATATATACACCTAAGAGCTATTATATTATATCCACAATCAAATTTATAATAACAATGTCAACGTAGCGTTAGCGAAATAATGGAAAAAACAACTTATTTATAAGACTTCGGTAAAGGTAAAATCTTTATGGCTCTGCTACTAGAAACTTCAATATCAGAAACGGCGCGCTTAGGGGGCTGTTCACATGGAGTTGTTGTCAGCACTAATCAAACGTGGTGTAAGGATGTGAAACGAAAAGTTGACGGCCACCGATGTGTTATCCACTGCACATTGATTCCAGAGGAGACCGAAGATTGCTACACATTATCGTCGTGACCGAAGAGTTGCATCCACCAGCTACAACAGTGGCGATCCAGATAATGTTCCTCAACAAACTGTACAGCGTATATTGTTCCGTATGGGCCTCATCATCAGAGGTTGAATCATGCTCTTCCATTGACAGCATGCCATGGCCAGCTGCGTCTGAAATGGACTAAGAAATATTGGAACTTTACATTAGAAGAATGGTAGAAAGTTGTGTGGTCCGATGAATCCCTTTTTCTGATACATCACGTGTATAAATACTCCAAAGTCCAATAGATATCCTAACTCCTGGATGCTGTTTTACGGAGACAAGCCAGTGGCTGGGCTATTATGGTGTGGGAAATGTAGGACATAGAACACACTAGAACTCATAATCCCCATAAAACAATCCTTGATATATGTGCGTTACGTGAGCATCATTGAAGACCAAAGTGCACCCATTAATGAAAACAGTATTTAGGCGGGAAAGTAGTTTACCAATAAGATAATGCACCCTGTCTTAAGGGTGAAATAGTCAGAGAATGGTTCCAGAAATACCCTAGGGACTTTTAAGTCATGTCAAGCCATGTCAAGCTATTATTCCATACAGAACATTTGTGGTCCCAACTTGAAAATAAAATTCGATCTACCACTTTAACCCTCTCGCGATGTACGAGAAAACCACGACCAGTTAATAAACGTTTCGTACCAGTTACATCAGACTACCTATCATAACCTATCAGAATCTTATGGAACCTATGCCAAGCTGGATTCTGGAAGTTATGAGTATTGTCTTGAATGCTGTTACTAGGGTGGTTATAATGTAATGACTGTACAGTGAAAAAGGAAGCAAAATGATATTTAAAAATAGTTGTGAAGAAAAATTTCCTCTAAGAAAATTACTGTGGCTTTTTATAGACTATTAATTTTTGACAGATAGAATTAGATCTTCTTAAAGTCTATTTAATCATTTCTCACGGTGAAATTGATCGTATATGTACAAATATTCGTCAATGTAATGTACAACATACTGGGAAAAAATTAAAACCGACTGTAAGCTCTTATTTTTATGATAATTCAGACACTAGTCATAAGGGCAAATATACTTGTCGCCTAAATATACTAGTTATAACTACATATTTATTACTGAAAATATTTAGTGCTCAATTGCATAAATGATATCGGCATTTATATTCACAAAATTAGTTTCAATTCAAAATTACTGAATTCATTTAAAATATTACTGATATATTAATAATATTCCAATTTTGGATTTAGCATTAAATTTTAAAAAATTCATAGGGATTGTAACTGATATAAAGAACGTGGAACAATGTAACACTTCATAACTTGAGATTATAACTAAACGGGAATAAAAGTTCGATTTAATTACAGCATTAAATCCTTATTCACTCAGGCAACGAATCATATTTTAAAGTATAAACTTATTAACAAATTATTATTATTATTTCCTCCGGTATTTACAATACGTAACCTCTCCGATATTTCCGATATTTTCAAAGTAACAGATGCAATTAAAAAATAATAAGTTTAGGGAGACTAACCAAGAGTAGCTCTCTTGAGAAATATACAAATGCTATTGGTAACAGATATTGGTACTGTGTATTTAGGTAATAATGTTATTCATTATATAATTCATTTTATTTCTCACTTTAACTTAAATTCATAATTAAAAGAAATTGCCATAAGTTCAATCACATTTCACTTATTTAAAAGTCCATTATATTAGAAATTGCATTTTAATAATTTTCAGAACTTTCAAATGCAATCTTTACGATATCAAATACTTATTTAATTATTTATAACCAATTTAAGCCAACTGACACAACTTAGAATTAGATATGTTGATCAAGGAGGATTTTCAAAACAAAAGTTGATCTGATTGTGCAACTTGGATAGAAGTTTCTAAACACTTTTGTTTCGTACAGTAATTTTTTAAATTGTATGTGGATAAATTGTTACTAGGTAAGTAACCCTGTCGCAGCTCATCATATGAGTAAATATACATACATATATATACATATATATATATATATATATATATATATAAATATATATATATATATATATATATATATATATATATATATATATATATATATATATATATGTATATATATATATATATATATATATATATATATATATATATATATATATATATATATATATATATATATATATATATATACATATATATATATATATATATATATATATATATATATATACATATACATATACATATATATATATATATATATATATATATATATATATATATATATATATATATATATATATATATATATATATATATATATATATATATACATATATATATATATATATATACATATATATATATATATATATATATATATATATACATATATATATATATATATATATATATATATATATATATATATATATATACATATATATATATATATATATATATACATATATATATATATATATATATATATATATATATATATATATATACATATATATATATATATATATATATATATATATATATATATATATATACACACATATATATATATATATATATATATATATATATATATATATATATATATATATATATATATATATATATATATATATATATATATATATATATATATATATGTATATATATATATATATATGTATATATATGTATAATGAAAACTTTTGCATGTGTTAGTTGGTCCAACAGGTCATCAGTTCGTGGAATTGGTTCAGAGTCAATTCGACTAATACTGTTGAGTTTTCTGAAATCAATACAAAGTCTGGTTTTTCCCTCCCCCTTTTTATAAGCAAGAGTTACTGGTGCGGCATATGGGCTGCTGAATGGTTTTATAAATCCTGCTGCTAATAACTCATCAATTTGTTTTTTTAATTTCAATATTGTCTGTATGTGATGCTCTGTATGGTCTTAAAGTCACAGGTAAATCTGAAGTCAAGTGTATTCGTGGGGGTTCACATCTTCATTGTCCTACATCATATTTGTTACTCGAGAAAATATTATTATGTTTGTTCAAAATTTTTGTTAATTTGTGCCAATCCTCAGATGTTGGATCTGGTGTCAATTGGCCCAAAACCTCACTGGGTTGGGTAAACATAGTTTTTAGCAAATCATCACAAAGTTGAATTTCACCCCCCTCATTAAAATTTTTACATTTAGTTTCTCGTGTACTCTCTTTAATTTCTTGTGCATATTTATTCTCATAAAATTTATCCATGGCTTTACTGCCTGTCTGATGCCCATCAAAACATTTATTTACACACTGTTTACTTATGTTATTTCTCTTAGAATTGTTATACACATTTTCATGCACATGGTTAGAGGTTATTTTATAAAATTTAGAATTATTACATAGGGGAATTTCATTACCAAATTGTAACACTTTCATATTTTCAAAATGAATGCTTAATTTAAATAATCTAATATGTGGTAACAATATATATGGTAAACTAATATCAACAACATACAATTCCACACTTTTAACCAATTTTCCAATTCTTAACATTATTGAAATTGTATTTGACACTTGTATGTCACCTTTAGTTTGTTTTATTACATTATTTTTTGTCTTAAGAAATTTAAAAATTATAAATTTTTGAAAAAGATTGCTTGGATTGATTGACACACTTGACCCAGTGTCAATAAGACTTAAAAATGTTAAAGATGATACCTGCAACTTAAAAACCATCTGTCAGCTGTGGTTTTCCCTGTTGGAATATCTGTTTTGTCCGTAATTTCCGGCCGTGTCTCTCCTGTTCGTTGATCTATAGAATCCTGTGTTTTCTTGTCTATCAGGCTGTTGTCTATCAGGCTGTTGTCGCTGGTTGTTTTGATTCTGCTGGCCTCGAAATTGCTGACGTTCGGCGACAACTCCATCCCGGCGCTGACCTTGGAAGCGGTTTGTAACTCCTCTGTCTGTCGAATCGTCGGTGATAAATAATTCCCGAGCTACAGCTATCCATTCTGCGGTCGATTTCACTTCTTTGATAAGCATAAAATTTCTGAGACTTCTGGGCACAGATAAATTTCAGTAATCGATGATATATGCTTCATTTAATTTTAGTCTCGTAACACACCATAATTTTGTAGTGAAAAACGAAATTATATTTTCTCCCACTTCTAATGTAATCGAATGAAAATGTTTTAAGTCCTCATTTTTCGTTGTGTCAAACATGGTTATTAAAAATGATCTGATCTCGGCATAATTCTTATAGTATAGTCTTTGTTCGATGAATTTCCTTAGTACTGAACCAGTAAGATAATTGGGCAATTTTATTTCTTGAAACCCTCGTCATTTGTTATTTCATCACAGAGTTTCTCAAAATAATCCAAGAAAGACGTGATCGATCCATAATCTTCATTCTTATATTTAGGCAGGACTAGTTCCGTATCCTTTGGCATCGTCGTGGCGGCTGGCTGTAAAAGTGAGTCCTCGTTATTGTTGTCGATCTTGAGAAGAAAAAATATATATTTCTGTCGAAAAGGGGATTTTCCTCGCGTAGACCCTGCTGCCTACTAGTGACAGGTCCCACTGAATGAGACTAGAGCCATGCGTACATTTTCATCCTTTATTCAGATCTCATCCCACAATACTCTACAATGGCGTCTCTCATTGGCGCCCAACTTCTAACAAAGGCAGGTTTATCTGCTTCGGGGGGCTACAGGTCTGACCGTGGAAAGTGCATACTGCTCTCTGCCCAGATCACTGCGCGTGAGCCGTATTTATGGGGCTAACTCCTCATGCCGCGTCACTCTAAATAAAAGAATCCCTAATTAAAATCTCTTAAAATTAATCTACATTTTAAATCCTGACACACACACACACACATACACACACACACACACACACACATATATATATATATATATATATATATATATGTATATTTACTCACATACAGACCATTAGCTTGCAATAAAAATGTATTAAATGCTATAACTAACGAATAATTTTTTATTTATTACTAATTAAATAGTAATATATTTTAACATGTTATTCTTGATAAACATTTCAGAAGCTGAATAATGATAACAATTGATTTTATACTTCCTATAATGCAGTATTTTAAATTTAAAAGTTGCAAGTTCATCGCGTGACTAGAGATATCTTAATAACAAAATACAGTTCTTGTTTCAAATATAATTTTAATCAGAGTTAATTATTTTATTCGCTTCTAATTTTCTGTTAATCCAATCACTAATCATTTTCTAATAT
>CM063504.1:80254957-80267457 GCA_032207245.1 Pardosa pseudoannulata
AATGATGCTTTGATATTTTATATTTGCAGCAATTTCAGTCCTAATTTTTTAAATCATTGTAGTATTGATATCGTTTACCACCTAAGTTAAGAGTATGTTCTTTTAAACTAATTGACTTGAAAATTACGGACTAAAACAAACGCTTCTTTTTTGACAGTAAAATCACTCCTTTTTATACAATCGCCTTAAAATGTCATATTTTATGTCCAGTTTATATAAATTTTCATTTTTTAGATCTTGTAACATTTGTATCATTTTCTTATACCAGCTGTTTTTCGCAAATAAAATTTAACTTCGAAATCTAAAGTATCTTTTTGCTGCTTGCGTATTGCTTTTATTGAATTTTAATGAAAATTAAATTAATTATGACTTTAAAATTACTTTTTTTTTATACGCAATACAAACATAAGGATTAAAATTTATAGCTACTAATTTTATTTTAATGTTCTAATATTGTATCATTTTTATATATTTAAAAATCGAATGCAGAAATTTTACTTATTATTATATCTATGAAACAGTTAAATGTTTTATACTATATTAAGAAAAAATCATTATGTAATGGTTTCCATATCAATCATCTTTTTTAATTTTTCATTAAATTGTTCAATGCAAACGATGCTCTCATTAATGGAGTTTCAGAGTTGGCCAATAGTCGAGTTTGTTAAATAGCTTATATATTTCGAATTTATATGTCTTAATGTATTTTAAAATAGAATTGAGTAAGAAGTCGTACTTTCATCCTTGAAGAGCTCATTAAAACCTAATCCTCACCCCTTTACATTAATACGAGTAACTTATGGATCAATCGTTCTTGGTTTAAACAAGTGGCATAAGATAACAACAACAGCATCAATCTCTTTCATTCTGATTTACTTTTCAAAATAGGAGTAATTGAGTATTATATCCTTAACCCTTTGACGGTTATGAACGAGTTCAGCTCGCAATGGAATCTTGCGTCATAATGTTCTCAAACGAGTTCCACTCGTGTGCTAAATTTTGACCGAAATGGTTAGAAACGAGCACTACTAGCGTAGTGAAAATTATCCCCAATGCGCTCTGACGAGCTGAGCTCTTTCACCGTTATTATTCTGCATTATGTTACAAACAATTATTCGTAAATTTAATTATTTTACTGTACAGATGCAGTATTATAAATTCTTTTCATAATGAAATTTTTTTTTTACTTTTCTTCTTCTTATGCTATTTTGGCGCGTGTTTTATGTTTGTAAAGTAATTAAAAGCGAAAGTTACATAATTATGATGATGATTATAATTATAAAAACTTATCAAGTTTTGATTCTGATGAAGACTTTAAATATATCAGAAACGATTCAAGCTTATAAAGATTTACATTAATTGTATTTATTTAGTCCTTTCAATTTAATATTTGTCTAATATTTATAATTAACTATTATTATTTATATAATTTATTATAATCAGTTATAATTTACTATTTAATAATTATCATTTATTAATTATTTTAAACTGCGTAAAAACTGTTATTTATGTACTACAAATACTTTAAGAAATTTTTAAAACGCGTGAATATTACGGCATAAAATACATTTTCGGAAAAGGCTAAACATCACTTTCGACTACTGTTTACTCGAAATGCTGCGCGAATTAAGTAAACGAAAATTTCTTGTGTCCCTAACCGTCAAAGGTTTAAGAAAACATTTGTTTGGTTGTTGGACATATTGATATTGTTATATTTAATTAAATATTCCTATATTTATATCATACATTCTACTTCTATTTTGTAACGAATAAACCCAGGAATATTTCTTTAGTTAGACAAGGCATTCAGTTTTAACCATCTGACTGTTCATCCCGCTGTTTCCACGGGCAATTCAAATGTAGCAAAATTTGCTCATCCCGCGATTTACACGGGCATGTGTTTTTCTTACTTTATTAAGAAGCACATTCCGCCTTTTCCCCGTTTAACCAGTGGAATAAATTATATACAGTATTAAGACATTTAATTAGATAATAAATATAATTATATTACTACAACTATAGTTATATTAGATATTAAAATTATAGATAGTATGTTATAAATAGAAATTAACTGTAAAATAAATATTTAAATTGAAATTTATTAAAAAATAAATTTTTTATGTGATAACATCTGAAATTAGTTTTTCTGAAAGCTTAGTTTCTCAAGATAAAAGTCAATATAAAAAATGTTTTCTAGAAAAAAAATAGTATTTCAGTTCTCCAAATTATATATATATACTTAAACTATGAAACAAAAAAAAATATGCAATTTTTAAAGAGATCTCGGTTTACAAATTTAGCAGTCAGAGGGTTAATTTTATATCAGTTTTTCATATTTTTGCTATATGTCATCCAGTTTTTATAACATGTTTACATTTATTTATATATTTAATATTATTTCATGTATCGTTTAAATGATTTTATTATTAATATTGAATTTACATATGTATAAAAAGCATTTTTTTAAATAGTAAAATAAAATTAAATTCTATATACATATATGCATACATAAATCATCTTAAGATATACTAAGAGAGTACAGACGAACAAGTAATGCAGACAATCACACATGCTCCACCATCTTCACTAATTCCCTTGGTTCAATATAGATTTATTAAAATTGTTACTTATCTGTACCATAAAAATACATCAAATATTTGACAGTTTATACCAAAACACTTTTTCCCAGTGCTTTATGATGAAATGTTTCTGTTTGGGAAGTTTTAGTGATGTTCTTGGTAGACAGCTAAATTTCTCGTCTACGCTTTAGTTCCGAATACAGATAGATGGATGTTAGGACAGTTTGTACATATGTATATGTGTCTTTCCCTTTTATAAAATGCCTTACTTCTTTTATTTAAACTGTAGACTGCTGCAATAGTCATGCTCAGGATTTTACCATTTTACTTTACCCAAACACTTTTTCCCACTGCTCTATATTGAAATGGTTGTGTTTGCGACTGTTTAGTCATGTACTTCTTAGATAGCTAGGTTAGTTGTGTAACTTTGAGTTCCAAATACACATAGATGGATATTAGAACAGTTTCAACATATGTGTCAGTTTTCCTTTTATAAAATGCCTTAATATCCTTATTTAAACTGTAGACTGCTGCAATAGTCATGCGCAGGAATTTACCATTTTACTTTACCCAAACACGTTTCCCACTGCTCTATATTGAAATGGTTGTGTTTGCGAATGTTCAGTCATATACTTGTTAGATAGCTGGGTTGCTCGTCTAACCTTTAGTTTCAAATACACATAGATAGATATTAGAACAGTTCTGCACATATGTGTGAGTGTTTCCCTTTCATAAAATGTCTTAATCTCTTAATTTAAACTGTAGACCGCTGCAATAGTCATGCGCAGGTTTTATTTTTTGCTTTTCGTGATTAATTTTATATTAATAATTATTTTTGTATATTAAGTCATACAACAGGAAGTATCATAAAACAGAGGTAAATCTTCACCCTATTCATGTTTTGTTGTGTTTCGATAAAAAGGTATTATCAGTCATAGAGTTATACTGAAAAACCTTTAATATTATTCTGCAAAGTCAATATTTATGCTTGGTTAAACGCATAAGTACTTTTCTTTTCTTCGGCAGAAAAGTAGAAAATATACTTTCAGGGATTATGTAAGAAGTTATTTCCACCGTATTAATGCATAAAACTATTGTAGAAAATGTTTTTCTATCATTTAAAAGGGTATGGAGATTTTATTTGTTATTTGTAAAGGCAGTTTAGAATTTTAAGTTAAAAATTAAATTAGTCAAAATTATATGAAGCTCTAATGTTAACCCATTAGCGCCCAGTGATCTATTTTTAGATCGCTAAACATAGCTTGGTAAACTCGCTTTTAGATGACCTTAAACCCACCACACACATTCTATACTGCACAGGGGGCAAGAAAAGGCATGCACCTGTTTACCAACAAGTGGTTTTCTTGTTTTGTTTATATCATTGATCTAAAGCGATAAGAGAAAGTTTGTATCGCCCTTTCGTTCCGCCGTTTTTCTACGTTTCTTAGCAAAAACACTGAAAACAGCTAAGTAATACGCGTAAGTTAAATTTTTTTGGCGATTTAATATCTTCATAGATGTAGCTATCAGAATATAAACCGATGTTATCTTAAAACAAATATAAATAGTAAAAATTAGTGTCAAAATACTGCTGATCTAGAAATAGATCACTGGGCGTTCGGGCGTTTTTTTTTCCTGACCCTGGTAATATTACGTTTTTTCACGTTTAGATGAAAATATGAATTGAAAAGTATTTAATAGCTTTCAGGATGCAGTTGATTATTTGTTTTCTGAACAAATTAAAGAGGATATTATTGCCATATCCACTGATGTAGATGAACTGACAGATGAAGAGAAAAAGATGATAAGTTACATGCTCCATTTGTAAATGATATTGTTGGTAAAATAGAAGTAATATAAAAATATGAGTGTGATTAAATAGATTTACCTTCAACGTTTGAGAGGAAGCCTAAAATATTAAAAACAGAAAAGCCAAAAATTGTTTGGAAAAAAACCCGAATTATACCAAATGGTCGGAATTAGGGGAAACTTATAAGAATAATATTTTGGCAATGGAAAATGATCTTGCAAATGCATCTTGCATCATTGCTTTGAAAAAATTTTTTCTGATGAAGTATATAACGTAATTGTGGATAAGACTATTCTCTATGCTAAAAATGTCAAAAACGACCATGATTTAATTATCACTAAAGAAGATATAAAGATATTTATAGGGTTTTTGATATATTTTGGCTATCTTACTCTTTCAAGTGAAAGATATTATTGGAGTGATGTAGAATATTTAGTGATAGGTCTTGTACAGGACTCTTTTAATAGAAATGCTTACCTAAAAATAAAGTCATATATTCATTTCCAAGACATTTCAAAAGCAGATAAACGTAAGAATGACAAATCAAGATAAAACTCCTTTTGGAGAGAATAAGAGGTAAAATATGGTACTGGTGTCTATTCACTCGAATAATTGATATGGCTGTAGTTAATGCAAGTATTCTGCACAGAAATGTTCATAAAGGTGATTCTATGCCCATGTAAGATTTTCGAAGAGCTGTTGCTGTAAAATATCTAAAATTGGGAATCGGAAAAAAAGTTTTGAAAGGTCGACCTTACAGTTTTCCTTCATCCTCAAAAGCTAATCTCAGTCATGATGTTCGCTTTTATAAAAGGGATCACAATATGGGACAAAGAAAGGGCAAAAGACGATGTCGACTTGTGGGTGCCAAGGAAGGCCGCTAACATATTGTGTGAAGTGCGATGAAACTTTATGCAAGAAGTGTTTCTTCAAATTCCACACTAAACTGTAGAAACATTGAAATTTTATTATTTTAAAATAATTAAACTTTACTAAGTACATTCTCTAATATTGTGAAATTCTGCATAAATAAACGTTTTTTAAAAGAAAATGCATTAGTTTTTATCTATTTGGTTCGATTTTACCACGTTATTGAAGTACTAATGATTGTTGTGTATTTGCTAAAATATATCCTCCGAACGCCCAGTGATCTATTTTTAGATCAGCATTTTTTTAAAAACTAAGGTACGTATTGATAAAATTCGATAATAATATTCATGTTGATGGTAAAAGACACCCAATTTATGAATTATATGTCAGTGCGTCAAAATAAAATAATTTGGGCGTTAATGGGTTAAAGGAAGTTTTTTAAATTATTCGAAGACCAATATCATTTAGTTTGGTTTGGTTTTAGCTACGGTCTTCTTTTTAAAAAGTTATTCTAAGTTAAAATTAAAGGACAAAATATGCCATAATTCGAAATAATGTAGAAGGTAGCATTTAAATTACGTTCGGAAAACAAATATGAATAATCAAGGAAACTATTTAGATAAAAATTTAGAAACCGCAGTCCAAAAATAATTGCAATGAAAAATAATTTTGTATATTAATTCATACAAAAGGAAGTATCATAAACAGGGGTAAATATTCACCCTATTCATCTTTTGTTGTGTTTCGATAAAAAGGTATTATCAGTTATACAGTTATACTGAAAATTCTTTGATATTATTCTGAAGAATCAATATTTATGCTTGTTTAAACGCATAACGTCTTTTCTTCTTTCAACAAAAAAGCAGAAAATATACTTTCAGAGATTATGTAAGAAATTATTTCCACCGTATTAATACATAAAAATACTGTAAGAAAGGTTTTTCTATCATTTAAAAAGGTATGGAGATTTTATTTGTTATTTCTGAAGGAAGTTTAGGAATTTTTAAGTAAATGATGTAATATTTCCTCCAAAAAAGATATATGAAAATAGCAGGATTATATAAGTATTTTGCAATATAACGTATGTCATCTGGAATAGAGCTGGTGCATCAAGTAAGCACTGAAAAAAGTTTTATTCATAGATCAAGAACGTATTTTCTGAAAGAATATTAACAAATAAGTTTAGTTAATCTAAACTACATACATAAGAATAATGTTGCTCTAATATTTCAAGGAATAAAGCTTTTATAAAAGGTATATAAAGGTAGCATCCTGCAGACATAAAAGAAAAATCTCTGAGGAATGGAAGATATTAAAAATGTATAAGCGTGTTGGTCGAAATTCCCACTAAGTTCAACTTTAAAAAAAATCTGAAAAAAGAAGGTACTTGAAAGAATGAATTGATACAGAATATCGTATTACTTTAGCTATAACATAGAAAGATCGTAAATTCACAGAGGTAATATGGATTTTATTTTATATTTTATTTTCTCTTTTTTTTCATTTCAGATCAAAGCCCTGGAGTGCCTTTCTTTTTACTCTAAAATTTATTAAACCTTTTTCTCATTGTACGTAACATGTTAGAGGTTTTCAGTAGAGTTATTTTGAGTTAAGATCAGGATTTTTCTTCCTATCCGAGTTACAGTGTAAGGGAAATTGGAAATGAATTTTGAAAGATAGAGTTTATCATACTTTAGGCAAAAATAGTTTAAAAATACTCTTTGAGAAATATTCTCCTTGATGTAAAATGAAAAGAAACCTATTTCAATAACACGTAGTAAGTGAGCAACAGCATAGATTATCTTTTTGTGATCTGCCGACATTTAAATTTATGATTTCAAAATAATGATCTCAAGTCGGAACTCTTTTTACGAAAAAAAGTAGCCTTCACGAAACATCAGAAAATAAAAAAAAAACTTTAACATATTTCATTGATAAACGTACCAATAAAGGAAATATATTTTAAAAACTTAACTACAGAGATATTTCCTAAAATGTATTTTGAATTTCAAAACTTAAAAAAGAAATAAAACACGTCTAAAATGTATAAGAACTGTTGCATAAGATGGAAGATAAAATCAGAAACGATAATTTTGATCAATTTCGATTTGAAATGTAAAGTTATAAAACAGAAATATATGTACACATGACTGAAATACATAACTAACTAACTAACTATAATATAGATATATATATATATATAATATATTATATATATATATATATATATATATATATATATAATATATATTTATATGTATTATGTGTGTGTATGTGTGTAGAAAAAGAGAGAGCACTCTTAAAATATTTCAAAATTACGTTTTTGATTATACATAATTTTCATATATGTTATTTAAAGTATTAAAATTAAAAATCAGCTTTCATTTTTATTTTTGTTTTTTTTGTCTTTCTCTTTTTTTTCTGTTTTCTTTTTCAATTCTTTCCGTTATCAAAAGAAGTCTAAATATAAACAAAAATACTATTAAAAACTCAAGTATTATAAAGCATGCCTAACAACTGAATCTGAAGTTGTGTGTCTTTACTATGTGGAGACATTTACAACTTTTCGATATAAATATGACTTTTTTTTAAATTAATTATAAATTTGTTGTTAATGTATCTAGTGAAACTAATATAAGAACATTAATTTTAGTAAAAATCAAAGTTTGACTAACTCGATTAATTTTGAAAATATATTTTTTTTATAAAACATAATTTATAATGGGTAATGTTGTTCTCTGCATAAATTTTATGTTTAAATTTAGAATAACTATATTAAAATTGTTGTGTGACATTCATTCATATTATAAATGTATGTTTAAAAAATAATTCATAATTTTTTGTACTAAAGCTTATAATTTTAAAGATATCGTTTTTGTTTAACTAGTATTAATAAACAACGTGTGATTCCGAATTTATTTTCTTAAACTCTTATATTAATTTTAATGTATCTTTACATTTATTTATTTGTATTGAAATAGTATGAATATGCTACTGTAAATCTAATTGTCTCATTATTTTAAGGATAAATTTACTGTAGGATTTAAATTTTGTTTTAACTGAAAGAAACAACATGGTTCCATTACATATTTGATAAAACCCTTTATATTTAAAGCTTTATTTTAATTAAACTTATTATCTGTTCTTAATATAAGTATCAATTTAATCTGATTATTAAGAAAAGAAAAAAAAACTGATTAAGATGATTAAGTATATATATATGACAATTCAAATAATCAAAATATCTTTATTCCTTTAATACATTTATTATAAAAATACATTTTGACGTCTAATATAACATCCGTCAATTAAGTCCTTGAGGGTGTAAAAACAAATGTAACATTCCTTGGACATAGTATTAATTTAAATCTCTTTATGAACAATCACTTTGTTTTTCTGTGTACATTTGTTTTCAGACATTCATTTGATTGTAGATGATAATCGTTTGAGGCTATTTTTCAATACTTTATTTTCCAATAATTACATTTCAACACAAGTTATAGTAGAATTCAACCTAACCTTGCAATTTTATTCATATTGACACAAAATCAATAGCAAAGAAGATAGATTCGTTTCTATTAGGTAATTTTATAAGTATAAGTAAAAGTTACTGTTGCTGATTATCACAAGGTTTATTATAGGACTTAACTTCTTTTCTAAAATGAAAATATTGAGTGATAAATTGTTATTCACAGTATTTTTTGAAATAAAGCTGGTTTTTTTTTCCATAAATGTATTAGAATTATCCTATATTACTGTCTTTAATTGGAAGTAGTCTGTCCTTGAAATAAGGCATTGACCAATTAGCACATATTTTATGACTGTAGAAATATTTCTCGAAATTTTAAAAACCACTAAAATGGATAATTAGAAATCTCCAAATTTCAATGACAAACGGTTAGTTGTACACAGAGATATCGATTTTCAAATGAATTATTTTATCAAAAAGAGTGTTTTTAATAAACAATTGTTTCATAATCGAATAAATATAAGAGTTTATTATAGTTAGTTAAATATAATGCATCTTATTTCTATCTCCGATTATTTCTTTTATTAATGAGTAACAGCTGACGGAGAGGAATTAGTATCTTTAGAAAAAGATAAAATTTATTCTTGAAAATTGTGAAATAATAAAATTGTGATTTTTACTGCAAAAGTTCATTCTAAGTTGTTTTGTTTTCAAAAGAATGAGTGAATTTTGTATTTACAAGAGATTCATTTAAACTTTTAATTTTTATCCTAACAAAATCTTGCAATTATGATGAATCTTGTACGGTTATTTAAACCAACTAAATAGTAGAAAATCGCTCTTTTTTCATACGTAAATATTCAAGTTTTGCCACAAATTTTCCTTTATTAGCGACTGGTATATTTATAAAACAAAACCTTTTTTGTACAATCTTTAGATTTGCTTTACGTTATAGTAGCGTAACACATGTCCAATTTCTGACTTATCGGTTATATAAATGGATGCAAAATTCTTAGTATGTAAATTTGCTCTCGTATTTTACATTTTAATTTTAGTTAGACACTTTTCTCCTTTTAATTTTCATACAGTAAAAGTATCTTTCTTTGTTTAAAAGGCAATGAATTTTATTTTAAATCATTTTGCAATTTATTGATGGGAATATTTTATCTTGTAATGCACATTTGCAAGATAATTTATAATCTCTCATTTTAGAACGATTTTTAAATTTCTTTTTTATTCCTAATTTTAATCTAAACAAAATTGATATATATAGGTAAAATATTAAGTTAGATATTTGTTACCCAATATCAGGTAAATATACTGCATGACAAATGTGTTGAAAATTTTATATTAAAATGCCAAAAAGAAATCTCAAACAAATCGTTTCTATAAAATTAGACCGACCCTCTATGGTGTTTAGCTACTACACAACTTACATATAATAACTTATAATTTTGATAAAATAAGCATAACAGTTCAAGTAGATGGATACCTAAATGTCTAAACACAATGTTGTATTTTAATTTGTATTTTCTTACATTTCGTTAATAGCATTGACTTCTCTAAATAGAGTTATAGAGGTGAAATTGTTAATTTTACGTGTCAATGATCTCAAATGAAATTGATCAGAAAGAGTCTTTTATAATTTGAATTCCACAATAATTAGTTAAGAAAACTTACCTCTCTCTATTTTGGCATATTTTTCATATTTATCAAATGCATAGAATATACATACCTGTGGTTTTTGTTGATCAGTAGATGTAATTTACCATTTATCATTCAATTTACCATGCATAAAATGTATACATTTCCTGAAAAGAAATCCAAATGAGTTTTTTTATATGTAAAGTTAAGTCAAAACAGCTTTTATTTTACAGTACACACTGCATGACATCCCGGCTTTTAACAATTGTGAAATACGATATTTATTTTAAAATAATTGTAGAATGACCATGCAGCGTAAACGTAAAATGTATTTCCTTGTATATTTTAATAAAATTTTAATCATTATTTCATATTGAGAAATATTTTCTAAATGAATTGAAAAAGGAATATTAAATAAATTTAATAAATAGTATTAAATTTAGGAAACGCTACCTGACCATAAACTTCGTTATTCTAAAAAAAAGGATAGCAATTGTTCGGGAATTATATAGATCTTATCTGAATCATGTTCACTTGTTTAATAAATTTTCTATTCTTTTACTTAGATGCACTGTTTTTCAAAATAAGATAAGTCTTTTAACTTGTTTACTGTTAACTGTTAAATGAATGCTTTTGAATATATAATTAAATGCAAAATTAAATGTATAATTTCATACCATACATTAAAAATTTATACATTTATAATGAAGAATACAATTAATATGATGATAATTATTGAATATTTTTAACTTTCACTATTTATTATGGATATTATTATGATAATTATATATTAAATTATTGTATATGATTACATTTTAAATTAATGCATAATTTAAACACAATATTAATAATTAAAATTTTAAAAAGTGCACTAAAATAACAGGAAGAAAAAATACTATTATTCCAATAACTTTAATGGAAGGCACAATAACCTTTATTAAATAATGTTTTTTGAAATTTTTTGCCTTTTTATTGTTCAACCACCTAATCTCAAAAGTGAAAATTTAACCAAATGTATCAAGAGTGTGTAGTATATATTCTCTCCATATTTTAATCTTAATTTAGTTTCATACTCATTTTTAGTAAGTGAAAGTAAAAATTATACGTGAAATTTTAGCTAAAGCTATTTAATTTATACCATCCTTAATCTAATCTGTGCATTACGAAAATGAAAATTCTGTGATGTACATTGTAAACATTGTTGCTCTTATCAGATTTTGAACTTCATGAGTATAGAAAGAAAACTTGTTTTATTATGCATTATGCAATTCATAACGCATTATAATCTAATAACTGCATATTTAATTTAGCTAGGATTTTTAAATCTCTTTACAGATTATACTTTTTTAAAATTTTAATCATCATAGGAACAAATTTTCCAAACAGATTCACAGATGGCTATTTTATCCAAAAAAATAATTCATAAGTAGTAAATTATACATATTATATATAATTTTGAATTTTGTAATAATAAATATAACTCGAAAATGAATGCAAATAGTACACCAGAGAGTGTTGGTAAAGCTGAGCTATAAAAAATTAAAAGTAAATTAAATTAATTTTTATATATACACAATCAAATTACATAATCATGTTATACAATTTTTGATTTGAATTGTTAAGTTTTTTAATTCGGATGACATAAAAATAAATATTTATTATTAAATTATGGATTTTAAAGTTATGTCACTAATTGTGGGATAGTAGTAAATTGAAACTAGATTGGTTAAGCAATGACTCTAATGAATAAATAGCAATATCCATGTCAAATTATTCTATTGTCCTTAGGTATATGCATATGCATATATGTATGTACATTAAATATATATGTATATACACTCAAGAGCCAAGACATTATTTCTCGCTATATATTTATTAAATAATGAACTCTCCTGGATGAGGTGGAAGGCACGTGATCAGTGGAAGTGGTATTTAACAGCTACTGGACAGTCTGAAGAATCATTCTTTCATTTACTTCGGTGTGTCATGTGAAGGCTGCGTATCTAAGAGATTTTGATAGAGGGCAGATTGTAATGGCTCGAAGGTTCGACAAGTATTTCCGAAACCGCATATCGTGGGTTGAGCTATCTACATTTGATAGTATTTATGCAAAGTGAATGAATGATGA
>CM063504.1:80272457-80279957 GCA_032207245.1 Pardosa pseudoannulata
ATATTGTTTACTTTCAAGACCAATTGCAATATATATAGAATTATAGTCCACAAAAATACGTCATCTATACGAAAGAATGCATGCTTATTTTAATGTTGATATTCAATATCTTAGTTATTCTAGTGGAAATTAATGTGTCACCATATTACAGCTTAAATGACTCTTTAAACATATTAAAACCAGTGACCTTGAAATATTAATGATAAAAATAATTTGCTGGCACAAATTTTTCATTAAATTTCCTTCCTCTCAGTAAATTATTTTGTGGCTTGGGATTTAAAGTTCCTCCAAAAAGTCAATAATCAAGACAAAAATTTGAATTACATTTTTTTAACATGTGTCCTCCTAAATATCACAAACAATTCTTTCTTGTGTGAATTCTTTTGTTCAAAAGGACCTTGTCCTGATTAATAGTAATATTAATATTCTAATGTAACAATATCACAAGATTTAAAGTTTATAGAATTATTTATGTGCTGTAACGATACTCTCCTACTATAACTATACTCTATAACTATGATTGGCTTTATGGTGAATTATAAGTATATACATTTTTTAATTATAGTTGATGTTTGTATTAAAAAGTATGTACAATTTACATTATTATACTTATATTTTCCATCACATTTCCAAGATATAATCTTTGTTGCTTAACTCATAAATTCCCCTAATATAGCTAATATTTCTCTATTAAATAGAAATATTGCATATTAAATAAAGTACATTCAATAAATTTCACAATTAAGATTTTACTATATTTTTTCTAAACAAGAAGTTGGAATGACTCTTGATTTCACAGTTAAATGCAAAATTTCGTAGATGTTGTAGCCAATTTAGAATGGTAAAACTATTCGACGTTAACTATTCCAAGAATAGACCGGATATGAAATAGACCGGATAGTGTCATCTGAGTGTAAAAAAGATTGTTTGTTTTTACCAATTGCAATATATATAGAATTATAGTCGAACAAATACTTAGTCATCTTTACGATAGAATGCATGCTTATTTAATTATTAAAATTCAATATCTTAGGATTCTAGTGGAAATGAATCTATCGCCATTTTACAATTTAAATGACTCTTTAAACAGATTCTAAACAGTGGCCTGAAATATTAATGATAAAAATATTTTGCTGAGACATATTTTTTCCTTAAATTTCCTCCCTCTCAGCAAATGTTTTCGTTGTATGGAATTTAATGTTCCTCCAAAAAGTCCATAATCAAGACAAAAATTTGAATTACATTGTTTTAATGTGTCCTCCTAAATATCACAAACAATTCTTTCTTCTGTGAATTCTTTTGTTCAAAAAGTCCTTGTCCTAATTAATAGTAATATTAAAATTCTAATGTAACAATATCACAGGATTGAAAGTTTATAGAAGTATTTATATGCTGCAACTATACTCTCTTACTATAACTATACTCTATACTCTCTTTTAATTGCAATTTCATGTTCAAGATCTTTTGCTGGAATTAATGTTTTTAAGTATTTTAAATCGATATTAATCTGTAAATATTTACTATTAACTGTTCCAAACTACTGTATGGTTTCATAACATTTAAAAGCCTTGTTTATGAAAACTTTCATTATTATTTGCCTACTTAAAGTCATAATATTAGTTCTTTAGACACCGCAGTACCTACAAACTCCCCTTTGGTGGTTATTTGATATACGTATTTTTTATTTATATATATTTTTTAAATTAACATTATATAATTGTTTTTAGAAGTATAAGAGTAAGAATAGTTACAAAAGTTGAAAGAAAGTCACTGATTGAAAAAACTTTGTAATATTGTATTTGACTTGCTCAAAGGGATATACATAAAAGTCTGGAAGAGATTAGAAGAGAAGAAACTCGTTCTGTGATTCATTACAAAGTTTTTTAAACTCGATTTCCAACCTTGAGGCATATTTCTTTTCGATAGTAAAAGGAAGCCGTCGGTTTTAGAAATCGGACATTGGAATAAATTCTGCATTCAGAAGTAATTGTCTTCAAACTATCTGCATTTAAAATAACGATTATATGTGTGGCCATGTATTCTAGGAATTTTCTAAAGTATTTTACTGTTTTATATTTGTTTAATGTAGCATTGGAAATGTTTAAATAAAAAGAAATGCTCGGCTTTATGGGGAATTAAAAGTATATACATTTTTTAATTATAGTTGATTTGTTAAGTAAAATGTATGTACAATTTACTTTATTATACTTATATCTTCCATGATATTTACATGATATAATCTCTGTTGCTTAACTGATAAATTCCTATAATAAAGCTGTTTTTCTGTATTATTAAGAAATATTGTGTACTAAATAAAGTACATTAAATAAATCTCACAATTCAGATTTTACTGCAATTTTTCTTAACATTAGAATTATTCTTGAATTCACAGTTAAATGAGAAATTTCATAGATGCTGTATACAATTTGGAATGGGAAGCAAATTTAACTATTCGAAGAACAGACCGGACATTAAACAGACCTTATATTGTGGTCTGAGGACAAAAGACATTATTTAATTTAACTACCAATTGCAATATATATATATATATATATATATATATATTATATATATATATATATATGTAATTATAGTCCACAAAAATACATACTTCATCTTTAAGACAGAATACATGCTTATTTATATTGACATTCAATATCTTATATATTCTACTGGAAATGAATGCATCACCATCTTACAATTTAAGTGACTCTTTAGACACATTCCAAACAGTGAAACATTAATGATACAAATATTTTGCTGAGACAAATTATTTCCTTAAATTTCCTTCCTCTCTGCGAATTTTTTCGTGGTATAGAATTTAATTTTCCTCCAAAATCCACTAATCCAGACAAAAATTTGAATTACGTTATTTTAATATGTGTCCTCTTAACTCTTTCTTGTGTAAATTATTTTGTTCAAAAGGTCTCTTGCTCTCATTGGTGGTAATATTAATATTCTAATGTAACATTAATATAGGATTTAAAGTTTATAGGACTATTTTTATGACATAACTAAATCTGTTATTTAGGGGAATAAATAACTAGTTTATTATGTGGAATACTCTCTTTAAATTGAGATTTGATCTTTCTTCTTTTTTACTGAAAGTTCTTTTACTGAAATGAATATTTGTAAGCGTTTTAAATTGCTATTACTCTGTAAATATTTACTATTAACTATTCCAAACTAATTTATGGTTTCATAACATTTAAAAGTCTTGTCTAGAAAAACTTTAAATATTATTTGCCTACTTAACATCATAATAGTAGTTCTTTAGATTTAAAACCTTAACACCACAGTACCTTAAAACCACCATTGGAGATCATTTGATATTAATAACAAATGTAAGCTATAACATAGTAATATACGAACTTTTTTTTATTTATAAAAAATTTAAATTAACATTATTTAAGGGTTTATGCAAGCATTTTTAAGTGCATTATGTATTCCAATATTGCATTATTAAATCTTTTAGATAAAGTAGAAATAATAGAAAACAATTAAAAGTTATAAATACAAATAATGCAAAATAGCCCAGAACATGTTTGAGAGATGGAAAACAAAACATTTACGCTATGGATAAACAATGGGTTCGTAAATTAGCTGGAAAAATAACGTAATATGTACTTTTGAAACTAACAGGAATTTAATTTCTGCAATCAGCTATGTAATAATAGCCTAAGTTATCTGACCGTCTGTCTTCAAAGCGGTTGGACATTGAATGGATAGATGCATCCATATTCGATTCTTGATGAGTTAGGGTTAGCAAAATTCCAAGCGAGAAACGTTTATCTTCTCCTATCAGTCCAATTCTAAAATAAATTGGTGTAAATATGCTTAATTATCACAGTGAAAGATACTGTCGTCGTTCGAAATCTCCCTTCCCCATTTTAGAGCCTTTAATGCCGTTATTTCAGGGGCTATTTTCCTTGGTTAAGAGCAGGCAATTAAATTTATCAATTTATCATATAATAAATAGGTAATTAACATTTTCCCTAGCATTGTGATGTCATTCCTTTAACCATCGCATTTAGCCCTTTCTTATTTTAAATTATTTAAATATTAACTGCATTATTATTAACTGCATTATCACTGAACTTAGATATTATGTAAACAACTTTCTTTTATAGTTGGCTTAAATAATAATATTAATTAGGTACATATATGATAATTTTAAATTTAATCAGTGATTATGTTTTGTCGCAAGATAATTCTCGGCCAAAAAGCAAATCATTTTTTTACCTGCCTCATAGGGTACTTTTCAATTCTGGAAAATTAAAAATTTTAATAATCCTGTCATATTACTGGTTATATGATAGTTTTTTTATAATGATCACCCATAAAGATGCATTCGTTTCAAGTTAGTACTTGTACTCAACCAATTGGGGAGGGGAAAGTCGATATGTTGCACAAGCACCAATTCTCACTCCGTTCAGGAGTAATAAAAATTGAGATGTCAGTAGGTGTCTTTAAAAATTATTGAAACATTGAATTTAGCAATGTCAAGGGCATTCAAAAAAACATGAAGAGGTTATCTACAAATTCCATATCATGTATGTCCTTAGCATCTGGAAAAATACATCAAATATGCCTTTAGTATAACTGTAGTTTTCTTACAACTGTACAACTGTTTTGGTACAACTGTAGTACCACTTTTCTGCATCTACTTTGCACTTCCATCAGAAAACATATTTTTTGTGCATAGTACTAATAATCACAGTATTATTTTTACTCTTGCACTTATATATCGAACGATTTTTCTTTAAAGTTTTCAGAACAAAAATATCTTGGTAAAATGTGTCATGGACAACAGAAGAAGCTCGTAATTTTTTATGTTCAGCAGATTGCCCTAAAAATAGTGGTTTTCGTCACAGAAAGATTATCTTCAAATTTCTGAGCAGAAAAGCAGCTTTTTGTGATATTCAGCCTGCAATTTACAGCAACAGTAGCAATAAATTGAGCACTACTTCAGTAAACAATTTTGTGTGCATAGTACTAAGAATCACAGTATTTATTTTCTCTTGCACTTACATATCCTAAGAGTTTTGTTTAAAGTTTTCTGAACAAAAATATCTTGGTAAAATGTGTCATAATCAACAGGAGAAATTCGTAATTTTTTAATGTTCAGCGCATTGCCTTAAACATAGTGGTTTTCGCCACAGAAAGTTTATGTATAAGTTTCTGAGAAGTAAAGCAAATTTCTGTGATATTGGGTCTGTAATTTAAAACCAGTAGCAATAAATTGAACACCACTTTTCAGCCAAGTTATAAACCAGTTTATCTTCCTTCATCTTTGCCTAAATTAGGATTCTCACTCAAACCAATCTTGGATTTTAAGTCATTTGTTATTCCAAACATTTTTCCAAAACATGTCTGCCTTAATTGTCATGCAACTTCATATGGCAAGAACTATTCATAAACGGTTAAGTAAACTCCAGGATTACAGGAAAAAACCCCAGTATTACTATGCGTTATTAAAATAATTTGAAATATGGAGTTTATCCACATTTCACAATGCATAAAAAACAAAGCTGAGGTATAAGAAATTAAAAACCTACTACTGAAATTACCTAAAATACTATTATTATCTTATGAGATTCAAAATGGCTCTTGAAAACTCTATAAGTATGTTTAAGATGATTTATTTTAGTAAAATAGTATAGAAATGTGACAATTTGCTGTACTTGGAAACATTTTGAGAAATTAAAGAACATGTCAAAATGACCCTTCGGCTTTTCCTATTTTTAATAGTCTTTAAATAAAAAATTATTTAATATATAGCTTAGGATATTATCCATACCACTATATTTAAGTAATCTAGCTCTTATTTTGTATAAATTTACTATAATTTCAAAGAAAATGTAAGTATTGCGTTACAAATATTACCGTACAATTGAGAAGTAATATCTTAGAGGATATAATTTGTAAGAATTGTGGAAAAATTATAATATGAAGAAAGACACATACGGATATGTAAATGTAGACATTTACTCCGGATAAAAGATTTCAGTGAGATATTTTTTATCTTCCTCCCGACTTTTTACAATTGTGTTTAACACCATAAAAGCAAGATCTTTTAAAAGTTAATTACTCCGGAAAGAAGTTTTTTATAAAGATAAAAATTTAAAAACTCGAATTTTAATAACAATGTCAAAACTTTTACATAAAAGAATATTTCATTTTTCCCCATACTTCATATTTTTCTCATGTTTTGTTCGGATTCAAAATAAAGCAGTAAACTTATATTGACTGATTTATAACTGACTTCTAATGACATGCTTTCAATGTCTATTTATTACGAGTTATCTCATATATTATTACATGTCTTAAATAAATCATATTACATGTCACACATATCATATTACATGTCACACATATCATATTACATGTCATACACATCACATTATATATCATAAATATATTATTACATGTACTGATATATATGTATTATTCGTTTTCAGTATAATACATGCTGAAAATATATTTAAAGAATTTATTTTAATTGAAAAGTAATAAGAATAATGTTATTAAGGAAAGTGGGATTAATAAGGAAAATAATTCTTTAAAATTCTTTTTATATTTTTAATGATTTAAAGATTTTATAATTTAAAATTCTTTTTATAATTTAATTTCTTTAAAATTAATAAAAATATCTCATTTCTTTAAATCTCTTTCAGAATTAAAATCTGTGATAAAGATGTTAAACTACTGAAGCTTTAACACACTTGATAGTTAAAGACATATGTGACCTTAATAATTGGCGTTACACTTGAAAACAAAAAAAGATGAGGGGTGATGTCTCAGTTTCTTTTATTAAGGATTTTAACAAGATAAATACAATATTGCATTGTAATAAACGTTGAATCTGAGCTTGTAATGTTTTATTTTGAAAATTAAAAACAATTTAAATGTCTCATATTCATGTATCATTGCATTGTTAAATAAATTAAGTTAAAATCAAATTTAAATTTAACTATCCACAACACTCTAAAGAGTATATTTAATACATCATCCCAACTTTTTTCAAAAATAGTTAAACAATGGGTAGAAACAGTAAATGTATTCAAATGTTTCTTTAAAATTAACGTATTTATCTCTTACTAAATATAAAATCTCATTTTTTAACTCCTGAGATAGTTAAATACATATGTTGACTTACACTTGAAAATTGACGTTACACTTGATGTTACACTTGAAAAATAAAAAAAGAAAGATCATGTGTGATGTCTCAGTTTCTTTTGTTAAGGATTTTAACAAGAGTAACACTTTAGTGCATTATGATAAACTTTGTATCTCAGTATGTAATGTTTTATTTTAAAAACAAAGAGCAATATGAAAGTCTCATATTCATCATTGCGTTGTTAAATATGATTTAAATTTAAAAAAAAGATAAATTTAAGTAGCCAAAATACTCTAATGAGTATAGTTAATACACCAACCTAATTATTTTCTAAAATAAATCAAATACTGTATATATGAAAAACGATTTTGTGGATATAT
>CM063504.1:80284957-80299957 GCA_032207245.1 Pardosa pseudoannulata
CTGATTTCGAAAGTCTAGGATCATCCATACTAATAGTAGGTTTAGGGTTCACGTACTCAATTACTGAACCAACCATAAGAATTTTGTAATTCTACGGATCCGTAATAATTGAGGAAAAATAAAAGAAAATAATGTACCTTAACACCTTAATCATATTTTAACACATTGTATGAGGGACACGTACTAGTACGTTTTCTGACGATTGATACTTGAGAGCAGAGTACTAGGTCACGTACTAGTACGGGTTAGTGCAAAAACATGGCTTGTTTGACGGTATATACAGTTAAACGAAGCCGAATATTCTTGTCTACTACATAGATTCTTGAAAAATTTAGACAAATAAAAACTAGTTTTTACATCAGTCGATGCGGAACCACAGAACGGGAAAAATTAAAACTATATACTACTATTTCTATTTGATTTTTCATATTTACGATACTATTATAAATTTATCCACATTTACAACAATCTTATGGTTGTTATTTATATATTTCTATTTATATATTTGTTTATATATTTCAATATAAAATACGAAAAAATGGTTAAAAATGAAATAATTTTCGATCTATTGAGATTTAACTGAAGAACTAAATTGACGAGCAAAACGTACTCTCCCGGTACAGTTCCGCTGCAAAATGTAACCACACACAATGCGTTAAGATTAAAAAAATGTGACTTTTCTTTGTGGATTATTTAATAAATTTATAAATAGTTAATAATCAATTTTAGAGTAGAAAATAAGTTGCTATAAAGTGATACTAAATAAATAGGAAAGTCAAGAATGAAAGAAAGTTTATTTCACAAACAATGTGGTTTGTAAAACCCTATCTGTCCTGTTTCCACTGTAATTGATTATATATATTTGTTCATGAAAGACTATCTACTTTCCGGTTAGATACCTGTAAAATTTTTGAAAATAACCTTATTACAATGTTAAATATGCTTTCAAATATCTGTAATATGATTACGCAATAGACATACAGTGATAAACGTTCAGAAAATACTGGATTTGTCTTTTGAATTTCAGTGAATTTTACGGTGAAACTGTTCATAGTGTACCACATCCGGATATACTTTTTTAGATCTCATAAAATTTTATAACGGAACTACCTTTATATTGACAAACATGTCTTATTTTTGTAAATATGCTTAATAATAATAAAGCTTAAGTGAATACAAAGCATAAGAAGCGAAAAGGTTGTAACGGTAAAAGAAGAACCTGTAAAAGACAAATATACATTATGAAATGAATCTTTGCATGTTCAACTAAAATCATTCAAAAATAAATGTAATGATGTAGATATGGATTAAAACATTCAATTTTAACAGACTCAATAAGAGACAATTAATGGACTTGTAACTTGCTGTTAACTCCTAAGCTTTTTTAAAATGGTGGTTAGTAGGAATTGTATGAGCAGAACTGTATAAAACATACAAAGGATTTGGAGCAATAAATTTAATCAGATCTTTCAAATTGACTTTATATTAAATTATTAAAATATAAATGCCTATAACACTGTGAGAGTTTGTAAAAATACTGTTTCATATTTTAAGCAGACTTTTTATATTTTTAATTATTCACAAGATTTTTATATTTAAAATTTCTAAATAATATGTTTTTCAGTAATATTTTTTTCATATTTTTATAAAATTGAAAGTAAGGAAACCTGCTAAACTCAATATAACTTATTTGAAAAAAAATCTTGTATCATCATTTGGAACTCAACATTAGAAGGAAAGTAGAAAATATTTTTTGTATGCAGTAGGTTTAATATATATTTATTAACACATTGTATTTAATTACATCATTTAATGGACTCTAGTTAAAAGATTATAAATAATTTTCTACAGTAATATTTTTTTCTATATTTTTATAAAATTTTAAGTAAGGAAACCTACTAAACTCAATATAACTTATTTGAAAAAAATCTTCTATCAACATTTAGAACTCAACATTAGAAGGAAAGTAGAAAATATTTTTTGTATGCAGTAGGTTTAATATATATTTATTAACACATTGTATTTAATTACATCATTTAATGGACTCTAGTTAAAAGATTATAGATAATTTTTTGCAGTAATATTTTTTTTCTATATTTTTATAAAATTGGAAATAAGGAAACCTACTAAACTCAATATAACTTATTTGAAAAAAAAATCTTGTATCATCATTTGGAACTCAACATTAGAAGGAAAGTAGAAAATATTTTTTGTATGCAGTAGGTTTAATATATATTTATTAACACATTGTATTTAATTACATAATTTAATGGACTCTAGTTAAAAGATTATAAATAATTTTCTACAGTAATATTTTTTTCTATATTTTTATAAAATTTTAAGTAAGGAAACCTACTAAACTCAATATAACTTATTTGAAAAAAATCTTCTATCAACATTTAGAACTCAACATTAGAAGGAAAGTAGAAAATATTTTTGTATGCAGTAGGTTTAATATATATTTATTAACACATTGTATTTAATTACATAATTTAATGGACTCTAGTTAAAAGATTATAAATAATTTTCTACAGTAATATTTTTTTTCTATATTTTTATAAAATTTTAAGTAAGGAAACCTACTAAACTCAATATAACTTATTTGAAAAAAAATCATGTATCAACATTTGGAACTCAACATTAGAAGGAAAGTAGAAAATATTTTTGTATGCAGTAGGTTTAATATATATTTATTAACACATTGTATTTAATTACATAATTTAATGGACTCTAGTTAAAAGATTATAAATAATTTTCTACAGTAATATTTTTTTTTATATTTTTATAAAATTTTAAGTAAGGAAACCTACTAAACTCAATATAACTTATTTGAAAAAAATCTTCTATCAACATTTAGAACTCAACATTAGAAGGAAAGTAGAAAATATTTTTGTATGCAGTAGGTTTAATATATATTTATTAACACATTGTATTTAATTACATAATTTAATGGACTCTAGTTAAAAGATTATAGATAATTTTTTGCAGTAATATTTTTTTCATATTTTTATAAAATTGAAAGTAAGGAAACCTGCTAAACTCAATATAACTTATTTGAAAAAAAATCTTGTATCATCATTTGGAACTCAACATTAGAAGGAAAGTAGAAAATATTTTTTGTATGCAGTAGGTTTAATATATATTTATTAACACATTGTATTTAATTACATAATTTAATGGACTCTAGTTAAAAGATTATAAATAATTTTCTACAGTAATATTTTTTTCTATATTTTTTATAAAATTTTAAGTAAGGAAACCTACTAAACTCAATATAACTTATTTGAAAAAAATCTTCTATCAACATTTAGAACTCAACATTAGAAGGAAAGTAGAAAATATTTTTGTATGCAGTAGGTTTAATATATATTTATTAACACATTGTATTTAATTACATAATTTAATGGACTCTAGTTAAAAGATTATAGATAATTTTTTGCAGTAATATTTTTTTTTTCATATTTTTATAAAATTGAAAGTAAGGAAACCTGCTAAACTCAATATAACTTATTTGAAAAAAAATCTTGTATCATCATTTGGAACTCAACATTAGAAGGAAAGTAGAAAATATTTTTTGTATGCAGTAGGTTTAATATATATTTATTAACACATTGTATTTAATTACATCATTTAATGGACTCTAGTTAAAAGATTATGACAATATCTCAAATAAAATACTAAATTACAAGTAGAAACGCGTTATATATTACTTTAACACATGTACCAGTTAGGTGCAATTTAAGAACCTTAAGAAGTTATAGCATTCCAGAATTAAAATTAATTTTCAGAAGTTTATCACGAGATATAATTTAGACCTTATGACCTGATAAAAATATAAGATTAAAGAAAACAATACATTAGCTGAAAGTATCTATTTATATATTACTTCATTATCATGTACTTGTGGCATCCTTACATTAGAATTTTAAATTAATCATATTATAAAGAAGAACTGCGACCTTAATTTTTGAACACTTTTAGAATATTTTGAAAACAGTTCGATTTAGGAACGAAAAGATGATTGCTATGACATAAATATTGAATCTTAATATTATAAATCTTAAGATTTTTTACTTCGATATTTATAGTTTACATAGATATATTGAATAAAATACTTTATATGCCGATATGTAGATGTATGAAAAATATAATGTATAGAAAGCTGAATTTCTTATTTATCTAGCATCCATTCTCTATAAAATTTTAATGACGAATACGACTTTATTCATACTATATATTTGTTATAAGAAATTCATTCCTACAGTAAAATATGTAATTAATATTGTGACTTTTGATATTTTAGAAGTGGCATGTTATATTATAGTAAGAATCAAGAGCAAATAAAAAAAGGAATCTTATATATAAAGGAATCTTATTAGTCTAGAGACTTTTTGTTAGATTGTATAAACCAAGGTCACCAAGGTCCTTAAAGGCAACCGTGGAAACAGAAAAAACTTTATTGTTTAAATTGTATTTGGAAATGCATTTGAGTAAGTGGAGTTAAAATAAGTATAACTATTTTCTAGATTTTAGTTGTTTATTGTAACTTTATTGAAAATTATAAGTTTATTGAAAGTTCAGCATGCATGCACATTAAGTTATTTAAACTTTGAATTATTTTACAATTAGAATATTTTTAACGAACTTAAAATATGTATTTAAAATTAAATATATTTATATAAATTCATAAAAAATTGAACAAATGTAATATAAATTATGAATTTATAAGTATAGATAGAATTCTGCAAATAAATGACTTACAAATTTTCGACTTTTGTATGAGTTACTTTTAAGTATCTTCTGACAATTTTTAGCATTTTAAACATGTTCTGAGAGTAATAATATTATAGCAAACCTTACTCTATATATAGCTACTAATTTCACATAATAATCTCTTCATTATACGAAATCAAAATGGCATTTTTTAGTTTTTAATTCTTGTAATTTTGTTATTCATTAATGAAACCAACGCTTAGAAAAATATTCAGAATATAACTGCAAACACTAACATTAATCCCTCATTTAAGAAATTCACTAAGAGTAAACTCGTAAATTGCTTTCCCTACAAATAACATATGCATTTGCAACATAATCATAAACAAATTAAGTTTTCATTCAATAAACCTCAGCATATTATCAAACAACTTTAGCGGTTTCATAGATCAAACACGAATACAACCTCAAAATAAATCTCAATTACAACTTCTGCATTTCCAGCATTAAATATTAAATTTCAATCCGTAGCTCTAACTCAGAGCGATATTATTGTTGTCATATGGAATTAAAATATATTATTGAACTATTCAAAGATCTAACGAAAATCGCTATTAATATTTCAATTGTGTCAATCGTTACTTGCAAAAATGCTACTAACGTGATTTTACTATCAATTTGTTATGAATAAGAAAAAAAATCAGGTTTAAAGACTATTAGCGGAAATTAATGATAAATTAAATATTGTTGCAAATTATTTACGAAATGACGAAAGTCTTACCATATTGATCTCAGGTTATTTAAAATGATATTTCAATTAGGATGTTTTTGATCCAGTGAAAGAAATAGCTTAAGTGGAAATGTAAACTACATTTAGTGATCTTCAAAAATAACTCGACTAAGATAACGCTATAACATTGGTTCCCAAAGAAATTCCTGTAAATCATAAAATGTCCGTAAAGTAGCATTTTAACCCTTAATGAACAAATTTTTTAAAAAGGCCTTCCAAAAAATCCTTTTTTTTCATGTAAAAAACACAATTTAGAACGTTGTCTTGCCAAGGAAATTAAAAAAAATACAAAAATAATCAAAATTTTTCTTGCGGTTTTGGATTTTGATAGCATTGCAGAAAATAGTCGAATATTTTAATATTATTGCAACAGAAAGTACAACTCCACTCGAATTATATTGAGTGTGCACAGTTTAGCCAGTTTAGAGCACTCGAATTAACTCGAGCGTACACGTTAGTTGGTTAAATTATTTTGACCTACTTTAATGTTACGAAGTTAAAACGACTAACAATAAACAAAATTGTAGTAAATAGCAATAACTAAATTTATAACAAATAGCACCATTTAACCAATTATAGGAACAACACCCAAAATATGAAAACCAGTACAATAACAAACAAAAATATTACAAGCAAGAAATATTTTTTAAAATTAACAAAATGTTTCAAGAACTGAAATTTTATATTGTTAGTTTTCTGATTTTCAAATTGCTTTAAAATGTATTTATTCCTTTACTTTAACTTCGTTGTATATATGTGCAATGTTACACAGTTAATAATTTCCAGAAACTCTTTGTAACGTTTACATTACCCTTGAATGCTATTGAATATATTTGGAGATAAAACTATCAAAGTATTTTCCACTTAGTTATCCTCAATTGGGTGTTGGACGACTTATTATAAATAAATCTATAAAATAAAATTAATCCATACTTTCTAAATAGCAACTTATTGAACTAATCACAAATCAGGGTGATTTTGAACAAAAATGTTATAATATGTGGTGTTAACAACAACCACCAATATAAGATATTTTTTATGGAGAATTGTATAGGATATATTAATGTGTACTGGTTTCTCTATTTATTGAAATATAATATTTGAATATAACATTTTTATTTACAACACATGATAATGGTTTCAATAGATATTATTCAAAATGTCAAAGCGTTTTATTTATATTTTTACATTACTAATACAAATTAAAATTTTAGTACAATTATTACAAAATTCTTTATAATTATTTTACTTGAGAGTTCATGTAAACGTTCTAGGGGAAAGGAGAAACAGATAAATTTCAAACCACTTCGGTTTTATAACATCATTCTTACATATGAAGTATTAAAGTGTTCTTTGCGAAAATATTATAATGTAAATTGAATTTATATAAATGAAAATATCAAGCTATCCCATTCTTCGAATAGCCTTCTAGTGAATATTTTTTATGAAAAAGGAGCTTTAAATTAACAAAAAGTTTTTATTTTAATAATTGTTTTACTCTAAGAAATAAAGAAATTTAATTTATTAGACAATAAAACATTATTCATATTATAATCTCTTATAACTCCAATGTTATGCTATTTTTGTGAATTACTGTATTTTTTTTTCTCTTTAGCATAAATAGAAATATATAAATAACAACCATCCGATTTTTGGAAACAAAAAATATATTTTTTAGTGGATAAATTTATGGTAGTATCGTAAATATGAAAGATCAAATAGAAATAGTATAATATAGTTTTAAATATTTCGAATTATGCTATATATAAACATTTTTACATTATAAAAAAATGAAAAGAGCAATCATAAAACTAATACAGTAAAAACTAGTTTTTATTTGTCTAAATTTTCCCAGAATTTTTGTAGTAGACAAGAACATTCGGAATCATTTTCCTGTATAAACTGTTGTTTTTGTACCCGCAAACAATCCACGATGTTACCCTAACCCGTCTAGTACAAGTCCCGCGATCAAAAATTAGTAGATATAACGTAATTTAGAGCTTCTTCCAGAATTAATGAAATAAGTTGGAAATTCGTACTCGTGGAAACTTATGAATAATAATCACAGGTATTGCGCTGAACATAATCTGATATCATTCTGTCTTCTTACAGAGTATTGAAAAATAATGTTTTGTAATTAAAAACTCATGGTAATAATTTCAGTAGATATTTCTATAAATCTCAAAAATTTTTATTTATATTGTTTACATTTACTGTTAAAGATTAAAAATTAGAATTCTAATAAATGTATTAGATAGTTCTTTATAATTATTACTTGAGGTTTCGTGTCAAGGTACTAAGGAGAAGGGTGAGTTGACAGAAAAATTTCTGTACCTCAACTCAATATAAACATTACTCTTATAACTAAATTATTAAAGTGTTCTTCATGAAATAAGAATAGTGTAAGTTGTATTGATATTGCAGAAAGAATCCATCTACTGTATTTCTTCCAATACCCCTTACAGTGAATAACTTATCTATGTAAACGAATATACTCAAACCAAAAGAAAAATTGTTATTTTAATAAATGTTATTTACATTAAGAATATATAAGGAATAATTTAAATTATTAGTCAATGGAGCATTGTTCATAGATTGAACACTGCGAACAAAATGCATTTACCATTGGGAGGCTACCACTTATGGGCATGCAGCATAAATTGTCGTATAAAATCCTGCGAGGCAAAATTTAATACGACTGAATGCTTCTGCGAGTTGTTTATGTATACAGAAAATTCCGTTTCCAGTGGGAGTTAAATAGTTACATAACGGGGGGGTTATGGAGGAATTCCAAACTCATCAATCTGAATACCACTTGTAACCTAGAGAATAAATTTTTAAGTATTTAAATAAAATCAATTATACGCTTTATCTTTTAGAATAAATAATTATTTTTTTCTCTGTCTGAAATTTTGAAGACTAATCTCAATATCATCATTTAGACTATATATTTCATACTTTTATTGGATATATCTTATGGAAAGAAAGCTGACGTGTTTCAGAAAATCAATTTTCGAGCAGTAATTTCTTTCTATTTAAAGAAAGAGCACAGAAATCAAAACAACTCTTTTGATGTTTCATTTCTCGGAAGTCGGAGATCTAATATATAATACGAAAAAGAAAAACAAGAACATAATTTTAATGCTGTTTTCATGCATGTTGACTTTTTGCAACGTATTTTCAATCACTATTCCGACATGATACAACTTAAATAAAATATATAAATATACATAACTATTTATAGATAAATAATCGTCATTTTAACTTACGACAAATTCAGAAATTAAAATATTTTGCTCGTTTTAAATTAGATCATTTATAATTTCTTTTATAACAAACTAACTGGAAATTGGAAACTGGTATGAAACTGGAAAAAAACATGTAACCTTTTTCCTTCTAAATATTTACTATGCCCCTTTGGACTATTTAGGAAAAAGTAATACATTGTATTTTAAAATTGAATTGCAACTGGTCAAATTTTAACACATTGTGTGCGGGTACATTTCACAGCGGAATTGCACCGGGAGCGGGCGTTTTGCGCTTAAATTTAGTTATTCAGTTAAGTTTCAATAGATCGAAAATTATTTAATTTTTAACCAACTTTTCGTATTTTATATTAAAATATATAAACAAATACATAAATAGAAATATATAAATAACAACCATAAGATTTTTGCAAACAAAAAATATATTTTTAGTGTATAAATTTATAATAGTATCGTATATATGAAGAATCAAATAGAAATGGTAGTATATAGTTTTAATTTTTTTAAATTATGTCATATATATACATTTTTTCATTATAAAAAATTGGAAAGAGCAATCCTAAAACTAATGAAGTAAAAACTAGTTTTTGTTTGTCTAAATTTCTCCAGAATCTATGTAGTAGACAAGAACATTCGGCATCATTTTCCTGTATATACCGTTATTTTTGTACCCACAAACAATCCACGCTGTTACACTAACCCGTACTAGTAAATGACCCTTTCCCAAGTATCAATCATTAGAAAACGTACTAGTACGTGTCCCGCATACAATGTGTTAAGGTATGACCTACAATTTTTCCTTTTATTTTTTTTGTAAATAATTACGGATACGAAGAATTACAAAATTCGCAGGGAGGTTAGGTCCTTGAGTATGGGAACCCTAATCCTAATATTAGTATGGATGGTCCTAGACTTTCGGAATCAATTTTAAGTAGTAGATCCTGGTTTCATTAGCCCGCTCATAGAGAAGCTGTTGACTGTAGAACCCTAACTCAAACCAAATTAATAGAAAACATCATTAAAAGATCATTGAATTCACTTTATTTCTAATTCGATTTAAGATACTTTCAGTAAAAATAGAAATTGGTCTACTAGTGTATTAATTTTTTTATATATTGTACAAAAAAGGAAAAGATTAATTATCAGTCCACTTATAGCAAAGCTGTAGACTGTAGAATCCCATTTCAAACCAAATTAATAGGAAATGCCATTACAATATCATTGAACTCACTTTGTTTCCAATTCTATATAAGATGATTCCAATGAAAAGAGTATTTGGTCTACTAGTGTACAATAATTATAAATTAGTGTACACTATTAATTTTTATATATTGTACAATAAAGGAATTGATTAATTATCAGCTTGCTTATAGTGAAGCAATAGACTGTAGAACCTCAACACAAACCAAATTAATAGGCAACAATATTAAAAGATCATTGAACTCACTTTGTTTCTAATTTTATTTAAGATAATTCCAGTGAAAAGAGTAGTTGTTCTATTAGCTTACAATAATTATAATTAGAGTACATTATTAATTTTTTATATATTGTACAATAAAGGAACTCATTAATTATCAGCCCGCTTATAGAGAAGCTGTAGATTGTAGAACACCAACTCAAACCAAATTAATAGAAAACACCATTAAAAAGGTCATTGAACTCACTTTGCTAATCACTCTATTTAGGTTTAGATTTGGAGCGCTACGGTCTACTGTTTTGCACACGAGGGCTAATGAGACCGGAACCTACTGCTTAAAGCTGATTCCGAACGGCTACGAACATCCATGCCATAGCGGGATTCGAACCCACGAACTCCGGTACCGACGATCAGCACACTAACCAATCGGCCAGCGTTCGGCTCATTCTATTTAAGATGATTCCAGTGGAAAAAAGTAATTGGTCTACTAGTGTACATTAATTATTAATTAGTGTATACTATTAATTTTTATATATTGTACAATAAAGGACTACATTAATTATTTGTTATTAATACTCATTAATAAGAGAGAAAAAAGTGCAGTTTTTCTAACACAGTTAGAATTCTTAAATTGTCTTAATATTTTTTAAATATTCATTTTTTTCTGTTAAAATGCTTTAAAATATAATCCACATATGTGTTTACTATTTTGTTTCACATTAGTTAAAAACGTATTCTACAAACCTTTGTAAAGATATATTGATATCGCATGTTTCATAAATAGCGACTACAATAATTTATTTTGCTCTTGTTTCTGAATTTTGCCAGATCATGTTAAGAGTATAGCAAATAAATACGTGCACATTTCACTTCCAAAATTCACTTCAGAAATTGTGATCGCAAATGCTTGCGTATATTTTATATCTACTGCGTTTTCTAAGGAACTACCTTAGTATATTGTTTTTAAAGAATTTTACAATATTTCGAAAATTTGCTGTAGTTACTTAGCTGTTGAACATATTCTCGGTTCTCCGAATAAGTCTATATTTCTCTAACATTATTTATAACCTGTATGAAGTAATGAAAGTATGTATAAACACAAAATATGTATTACACAAAAATACAGATTTCTCAGTTTTTGAAATGGTTGGTGTATAGTTAAAAGATAGTATTTTCATTTGTTATAATAAATGAAAATAAAAATTATGTGAAACATTTGTATATTTAGTATACATGTATATAAAATTGAAAATAAATATACATTTATGAAATGAAAATAAATATAAATTTATAAAATGAATATAAATACAAATTTATAAAATGAAAATTAATATAAATTTATAAAATGAAAATAAATATAAATTTATAAAATGATAATAAATATAAATTTATAAAATGAAAATAAATATAAATTTATAAAATGAATATAAATATAAATTTATAAAATGAAAATTAATATAAATTTATAAAATGAAAATAAATATAAATTTATAAAATGATAATAAATATAAATTTATAAAATGATAATAAATATAAATTTATAAAATGTAAATAAATATAAATTTATAAAATGAAAATTAATATAAATTTATAAAATGAAAATAAATATAAATTTATAAAATGATAATAAATATAAATTTATAAAATGTAAATAAATATAAATTTATAAAATGCAAATAAATAAAAAGTTATAAGTAAATATAAAGTTTATTTATTATTTAAAAATGATATTTCTGTTATTATTTTTACTATTTTACAAACAATTATTTCTTTGAAAATTATCTAAAGGAATATTAAATTTTAAGATTTGCTAATACGTCCCAAACAGTTTGATAAAAGTTAGAATAAAAAGTTAATTTAATATTCTTTACAAGACTTCCAGACTAATTAATATATACAAAATACGCTCAAATCACAAAAAAATAGCCCTTGTTATATAAATCCCAGGTGTGTTTAGCATTATTTCAAATTTAGTAGAAAATAAAGTTACAGATACATTTTGAAAATAGATATAATACATTATATATACAAGCCTTGTTTAAAGATATTTACAATTCTAAATGATAAATAAAAAATAGAAAAATGCTTTAAACTCGTAATAATACCCGTGACTACACTTTCTTTAAAAATGTCTTCATATCGATGAATATATATGACAAATTAAGTATTTTTCTGTTTTCAGCGTGTCTAAAAGATTCTTTCTTTGTCCCCTCAACTTTGACGTACAAATTTACTAGATATTGATTCTCCATTAATCTTGTGAGGGAGAGATGTATAGCTTTTGCTCCATCGTATTGATACAACAGACCTATGCATACGGACACTTTTCGTTTTGTGTCATATATTGCATGGGATCAGTGTTGATCTTCTGAAGGCTTGTAGAATATATCTAGATTATTTTTTGTTATATTCTTCAAAACGTTTATCCATGTTTTTTCACATCTCGTGGAATTTGTATCTATCCGATTAATGTCACGCGCGATACGATTAAATGAATTGGAATATTGCTTGTATATATATGTATATATATGTATATATATGTATATATATGTATATACATGTATATATATATATATATATATATATATATATATATATATATATATATATATATATATGACATGGTCCGAGTAAACACACTAGAGTCCTGACATCAGCTTCATATCTTTATTTAAACTCACCAACACTCTACTCACAATGGCGTCTCATTTTGGCGCACAACTGCAAACAAAAGCCGTATTCACTACTTCGAGGAGCCACGTCTTCCTATAGTAATTGCTTATCACTCTCTCTCTCTCTGCCCATATCACTGCGCGTGAGCAGTATTTATGTGACAAATAACGCGAGGCGCGTTACTCCCATTAAAAGAATCCCTAAATAAATCTCTTAAATTACTCTATATTTTTATCCTGACATATATATATATATATGTAGGTATGTATGTATGTATATATATGTATGTATTTATGTATATATATATATATATATATATATATATATATATATATATATATATATATATATATATATTTATATATATATATATATATATATATATATATATATATATATATATATATATATATATATATATATATATATGTATGTATTTATGTATATATATATATATATATATATATATATATATATATTTTTTTTTTTTTTTCATGTGTTGAAAAATAAATGTGTGCTATGTCCGAAATATTAGTTCAAGGAATTCTTTTTATTCAATTACAAAGTCCCCAACATTTTTATACCCTTAAAATATATTCTATAAATGTCTATTTTTTGTTACTAACCCCTTAATGCACAGAAATAGATTTTGAAAAAGGTGGGCCAAAATATTAATTTTTTTAATGTAAAAAAATATAATTTAGAAAGTTGTCTTGCTAAGAGAATTAGAAAAATAGAAATATAATTAAAATTTTTATTGCAATTTTGGATTTAGATAACATTGCAGAAAATAGCCAGATATTATAATAGTACAATGCTATCATACAGCCCGTCATATGACGGGATCAGTAAAATTTTTAATTTTCCAGAATTTGAAAATAAACTGAGAGGCAGATAAAAAAATGATTTTTTTTTTGGCTGAGAATATCTGGTACACGCTCAATAATTTGATTATCTTCATACTCCTCTAAAGTCTCCCGATACTGTGAATGCAGTTTAGGATCATGTTGAATTCATTTAGAAAGATAATTCAATATTTTCATAGGTACGTCGAAATTATCGTTAAGTTCTTCCCAATTTTTTTTGCCTCAGTAATTAAAGGAAATAAAGGAATGAAAATATCATTCCCACTACACCCTGGAGAGGTAGATAGAATTTCTGTTAATACAGGTAATAAAATAATCGATGATTAAATTTAAAACTAACACGTGTGTACCTAATCTAATATTTAAGCCAAATATAAAAGAAAATTATTTATGTAACATCTATGTTTAGTGGTAGAAATTATGAAAATCATGCAGACGATATTTAAATAATTTAAAATAAGAAATCATTAAATGAAATGGTTTATGGAATGACGTCATAATGATAGCAAAAAAATTTTCTTTTTAATTATTTATTACTTGGCAAATTGCTAAATTTAATCACCTGCTCTTAACCAGGGAAAATAGGGCTTAATATAATGGCATTAAATGCTAGAAAAAGGGGGGACGTTCCTCACCCTAACTCATCAAGAATCCAATATGGATGCCTCTTTAAATTCCAGGTACAACTGCTTCATAAATTCGATGACAGACGAACAGATAACTTAGCCTGTCATTATATAGGGATTGTATGGAAGAGATAAGTCGTAAGGTTTAAGTATAATATATTTTATACTTTAACTAAGTGTTATAGCTTACAATCGCATGTAAATGATAAATATCAATAAAACGAACGTTATTTTCAATTCTTAATTGCATTCGAGTGTGAAAAATTATAGCAATATAAAGTACAACGCTGCTCGAATTATTATGTGCACAGTTTGGCCAGTTTAGCACTCTCGAGTTAACTCGAGCGTGCATGTTAAGGGGCTAAATCTGAAGTTATGTTAAGCAACATTCATGCGTAATCTATCAATTATTCCAAAAATTACGCATTTTTCTAAAAAGCATGTTCCATTTAAAATTATTTGAAAGCCTTTATATTAATTAATAATTTACAAGATTTTCTAATAAAGAATTGCATTTTAAAATCAGCTGAATTGACACAAATAAAGAATTGTACGTGTATTAACAGTAAACTTTCATGAATTACGTGCTATTTTTAATCTTACTACTTGAAAAAAACAAAGAATTTATGCAAAATAGTCAACGATTTTT
>CM063504.1:80307457-80324957 GCA_032207245.1 Pardosa pseudoannulata
AAAATTTTTGAAGTAAATATAAAGCACTTATCTTACCCTAAACTAACAAATTCAGCATGATTGTATACAAAAATATATTTTAGAGATTCTAATCTTACACTCCAGCAATTAGAGAAATTATTCTGCTTTCCCCCTTCTAACCATGGAAAATTGGTGACTTCACACCACCAAAACTATCCATATATACTCATTTATATAATTAGTTTCTTTTCAACAGCGTCTTCGCAAGGCGAACAATTTACACATTAACTGGCTTATATCCTTATATTATGGAATGCACATGTATTTTGTAGAAAGTAGACATAGAGTCTAGATCCGAAATAAATCTCACAATCTTATCTCCAGAATTACACGTTTTCGCATTTTCTGGGCATTGGACTGCATATGGTTACACATTCTCATCAATGGTGGGTTAAATTGCCCATTACACACAAACACATACATATATGTACACACACAGAGATATGTAAATAAATAAATAAATAAATAAATAAATAAATATATATATATATATATATATATATATGTCGGGGTCCCAGTAAACGACACTAGAGTCCTGACATCAGCTTCATATCTTTATTGAAATCTCAGAGCAAACTACTCATCGAACATCTTTAATGGCGTCGCATATTGGCGCCCAACTGCTAACAAAGGCAGTTTTCACTGCTTCGAGGAGCCACGGCTGACCGTGAACAGTGCAACCTGCTATCTTTCTCTGCACATATAACTGCGCGTGAGCGTACCGTATTTATATATATATATAACGCGAGGCGCGTTATATATTCCATATAAATAGATATATATATTAAAATCTCTTAAAATACTCTATATTATATAAATATATATACATATATATATATATATATATATATATATATATATATATATATATATATATATATATATATATATATATATATATATATATATATATATATATATATATATATATATATATATATATATATATATATATATATATATATATATATTATATATATATATATTATATATATATATATATATATATATATATATATATATATATATATATATATATATATATATATATATATATATATATATATATATATATATATATATATATATATATATATATATATATATATATATATATATATATATATATATATATATATATATCTTTATGAAAACTCATTCTCGTGTTATTTGAAATTTGATACTTCAAAAATGAGATGGATTCTCTCTATGTTAAATCACATATTTTTAATGGAAACAGCGCATTTTCCCTTGAAACTTGTTAGACAGCAAATTTTTAATCTGTTGTATGTGATAATTCCAGATGTACGGAAGTATCTGGCATTTTTTCTACCTATTGGCTAATTATATATTTTTGTGCCATTCGGTCAACACTATCGTACACAGTGGTAGAAAAATTTACAATGATTTATGTATTGGACCACAATTTTGTAAAAGAAAGTAAAAAAAAAAAGTAAAGCCTACTTTATGTGTTTTGGGTTGCAAAATGATTAATAAATACGACTCGTCTAAGACAGATTTTCATTTATAATATGTTATCAAATCTACATTTTTCTAAAAATGCATAAGTACTTTAATTTTTTTAACATATCCAGTGTTTTAACATTTACAATAATTTGGGTGTTGGGCTAGAATTTTGTAAAAAAGAAAGAAAAAAATCTCTTTAAAATTGTGAAGAACCACTCAGAAAGCGTTATATAACACGTTTTATGTGTTTTTAGTTGCAAAATGATTAAAATAGACATTACAGATAACAGATATTTTTCTATAATAAGTTATTAAATCTACATTCTTTGAAAAATGCATAAATTCTTCTTTTAAAATATTATATCAAGTATTTTTATGCTAACATGATCACTCAACTCTTTCAATATGTTTTCGCCTTTTTCTTTCGTAATCAATGATAATAAAACCTACAATAATATAGATTTTTGGCCAGAACTTTGTAGAAAAGAAAGAAAAAAAACTCTTTAAAATTGAGAAGAACCACTGGGAAAGTGTTAACCTCTGAGAAAGTGGGAAAGCATAAAACCTGCTTTATGTGTTTTACTTGAAAATTGATTACAAATACGCCTGGTGTGAGAGAAATATTCTTTTATAATAATTTATTAAATCTACATTCTGCCAAAAATGCATAAATGCTCCTTTTTAAAATAACATATAGCAGTGTTTTTACATTAACATGATCACTCAATTCTTTCAATATGTTCCCGCCTTTCAATTTTGTACCCAATGGCAACAAAACTTACAATAATTTAGATATTGTTCTAAAACTTTGTAAAAAAAAAGAAAAAAATAACACTGTAAAATTGAGAAGAACTAAGGAGTAAGTGTTATATAAAACATGCTTTATGTGTTTTTAGTTGCAAAATGATTACAAATACTCCTCGTGTAAGACAGATATTCTTTTTTAATAAGTTCTTAAATGTACAATCTTACAAAAATGCATAAATACCCTTTTAAAATAACATATCCAGTGTTTATATATTAAAATGATCACTCAAATCTTTCAATATATTCTCGCCTTAAAATTTCATACCCAATGGTCACAAAACTCTCAATAATTTAGATTTTGGGCTAGAATTTTTATAAAAAAAAGAAATAGAAATTCTTTAAAATTGACAAGAACTACGGAGTAAGTGTTATATAAAACATGCTTTATGTGTTTTTAGTTGCAAAATGATTAAAAAATACGCCTCGTGTAAGACAGATATTCTTTTATAATAAAATATTAAATCTACATTCTTTCTAAAATGCATAAATACTCCTTTTAAAATAACATATCCAGTATTTTTAAGTTAAAATGGTCACTCAACTCTTCCAATATTATCTCGCCTCTCAGTTTCGTACCTGAAGAACCACTGAGAAATTGCTATATAGAGCATGCTTTATGTATTTTTGTTGTAAAATTAGTAAAAAATATGTCTCGTGTAAGACAGATATTCTTTTATAATAAGTTATTGAATCTACATTCTTCCAAAAATACATAAATACTCCTTTTAAAATAACGTATCCAGTGTTTTTACGTTAACATGTTTACTCAACTTTGCCAATATGTTCTAGCCTTTCAGTTTCGTACCCGATGATAACAAAACTTACAATAATTTAGATTTTGGGCTAGAATTTTTTAAAAAGAAAGAAAAAAACTATTTCAAATTGCGAAGAACCAATGAGAACGTGTTATATAAAACATGCTTTATGTGTTTTTTGTTGCAAAATGATTAAAAAATACGCCTCGTGTAAGACAGATATTCTTTTATTATAAGTTATTGAATCTACATTCTTCCAAAAATGCATAAATATTCCTTTTAAAATAACATATCCAGTGTTTTAAATTAACATAATCGCTCAACTCTTTCAATATGTTCCCGCCTTTCAATCTCGTTTCCAATTGTCAAAAAACTTACAATTTAGGTTTTGGGCTAGAATTTTGTAAAAAAAAAGAAACACTCTTTAAAATTGAGAAGAACCACTGAGAAAGTGATACATAAAACATGCTTTATGTGTTTTTAGTTGCGAAATGATTAAAAAATACGCCTCGTGTAAGATATTCTTTTATAATAAGTTAATAAATCTACATTCTTTCAAAAATGCATAAATATTCCTTTTAAAAGAACGTATCCACTGTTTTTACATTAACATTCTCAACTTTACTTGAGAACTATTATTTGTGTCTCCAAAAACAATGCTTAATTTATCTCTGAATTATTCTTTATGAACTCTTTATATCAAGCAGCATGTTATATAAGGATATGAAAAGTTTTTCGTAGCATATATATATCGTTTTAATAGTTACCTAACAATTTTCAGAAATTCAGTAGACGGAATTTCTTTATAATACATATATAGAAAAAAACTTACAGTTAATATCTCATTGACATTTTATTTATAAAATATCATAAGCTCCTGGAAGAAAAATACAAAAAAATTAATCTAAAAGTAACCTTCGTTCGTGTATAAACTCCAAAGCAGTATTTCATCCCGTTTTTAAACTTTTATTATCCTATTTTGTAAAACATCATCTTTTTTTTTGTTACTTATGAAAAGACTTGTATACGAATAGTTTCGACAAAGTTTCTTTGGTCAAAGTAATAAAATATTTAATATAGGATATATATAAAATAAGTGGAATTCTCTCTTGTTGGATTATTTTACCAGTATACTTACTTTTAAGTCTATAAAATCTTCATCTCAAATAATTCAGTAGAGGTTAGATAAGGTTGGAATCAGAGTTCGTTGGAAGAATCTGAGTTTTAGATGATACACAGATAAAAAATTTATAAGCTAGCGGAGAAATATGTTAATACTTAGAAGCTTTTTTATTAATGCATTTGGGATTGGAATTTTTTCTAATATTTTTATGAAATTTTATCTTTTTTCCTTTATTTCTTTTTATAAAATATTTTAAGTAGTATAGATTGGTGTATTTTACTATATTTAAAATAATATTTTATCCAATATTCCCAATTCCCAAAAAATTCTTTTCTATTTTATGAAGAATGTTCCTTAAATATCATGAGTTTACAATATAATTTAAAGTAAAGTAATAAAAAGTAAGGCTAAGACTGAAATAAGCGCATTTAAATATTGAACTTTATATGTATGTATTTATTAACCCATAATATAATGTATATATATATATATTATATATATATATATATATATACAACACACACACACACACACATATATATATATATATATATATATATATATATATATTTATATATATATATATATATATATATTTATATTATATATTATATATATATATATATATAATATATACACTTTACATATTCATATAATTTACATATATTTATATATACATTTACATACATATATATATATATATATATATATATATTTATATATATATATATATTTATATATATATATATATATATATATATATATATATATATATATATATATATATATATATATATATATATTTTAAAGTATATTTTCTACAAATTTATAAAAATTATAACTAAATAATATGATTCCAATTATATGTAGTATATCAATTGAAGAGCATAACATTGCAAAACAAAAATATGTTGTTTGGAATACAGGAAAATTTGTCAAAGAACTTTACATCTAAAGAACTTTACATCACAGTTTTCGAGAAAAATGATAGAAAATGTATGACGTATATCCGGCTTTCGAAAAATACTTTATTCGAAGCATGTACATCGTTACTCACTGAAATTCATTTTATGACCATCATAATCTCCTGATCCGAATCCTTTAAATGTCTTATTATGGGGACGTCTGATGAATTGATTTATCGAATTTAACTTTACTTCTTAAATAGACTTATATTGTTGTCTACACCGTGCGTGTAGTTTAGTGGACACTACGATGCTGAAATGCTGTCAATTGACCATTCCACAATATGCCCATACATTCCTCCATATGTTCGGGAAACAATTGAAACATCTTCCTACTTAAAATTATCCAAATATCGATGTTCATAGTCGAATAAAAATTTTTCCCGTAATTTGGATATGACATCATACATTTCTTGTTACATTTTTTCGTAAACCATGGTTAGTAAAATTATTCTTTGGGCAAATTTTTATTTATTCCTAACAACTATCTGGCTGGTCAGTGTTTATCCTGTCTTTATGGGACACCCAGTAAGATTTTGTAAACTTGTCGGGACTATGCAAATGTAATTTACAAAATTTAACTGAGCATGAAATTGTAAAAAAATATATGTTTAGGATGGTGTTCTATTTAAATAATGCTACTTTCAAGAACATCCCACTGAATCCATAATATAAAAATATTTAATAGATATACCGAAGATCCCAAGGAAAAAATTTCAAATTACAATTAAATTATTTTAATTTTTTCTGTATACATGTTTGTGTGATTTAACTTTAAAGCTAAAGATTTCTCCTCTAGTTCACCGGATGTTTCCCACTCCTTTCATGCATTATAACGCCTTGTACTTAACGTAATTCGTACCAATGGTGAATGAACATTCACACCTAAACCTTTAAGTCATTTTCGGACAGTTTGAGTGGATATTGTTGCCAAAAGTCGTTGTCCCAGAAGTCGAGCGAAGTTGTAGTTGAAGAAGAGGGGTATTCTCGGTTTGGTTTCTCCTACCCATTATTGTCTAACATCGATCTTCAATAAGTTTTATAGCTTCTAGTAGCAATTTCAGTCTCTAGAAACCGATTACAGATCCTGGATATAATAATTTCTTAAATTTAAGTGATTTTTTGCTACTTCGGTTTGTGTTTGCTACTCCTTCTACCTTGTCTGACGAACAACTCTCTGAGTTTCTGAATCGATTAAATGATTTCGATGAGGTATGATACTCACCGAAGCAATGCAATTAATGAACTTCGATCTTTCTTTTCAGCTTCATTGTTCATTAAGTTAAAAGCCAAATTTCATTCGCCTGCACTAAAGAGTCGTTTTCAAAGCTTAACTCAAAATTTTAAAGATTAAAAATACGAAAAATTCGTATTTAAGATTCTCTTCTTCGGTATTCTATAAACTAATTCACCTATAAAGACAGTTTATAAAATATATATACAATATTCTTTAATTATTTTGAGCAGTGTATAGATGCATAGGAAAATTAAAAGTTAATAAAAATTAGTTAGCACTATAGACATTGAAGAAATATCTATAATATAAAGTAGAACAGTTACTAAAAACCCCTACCATTTCTGATATGTATAATTGATTAATTGTACTATTCCATGTAAAAAGAATATAATCTCTACAAGAAAAGTAAGTATTTTCAATCATTCAAGCATTCAGTGAGCAGTGGTAGTTCAGTCGGCAAAGGTAAAGCAGGAGATTTGCGGGTTAGGAGCCCGAGCCGGCATGTGTCCGTTAAAAGTGACTGGGGCACGTAAAATATGTTTGTGGTCAGAATGTCCTCCAAGTTCTCAATCAATACATCTGAGGATGGCTGGCCAAGTCTATGGGTCTTCTGCTTGGTTCCTGCTTCAAAATTACGAGGACCTCCTGGAGCTTAAGTCGCACTTTTATCCTTGAGTTGCTAGTCAAAACGAACGGTGCACTCTCTCACCTTAAGAAGAGTAGCCTCACACTCAATCGTGATTGGTTAGACCAAGTATCATATGCACAAACAACAACAATAATAAACATTCTGTAATTGCAGTACAACAAACAGTTTTTCTCTATCCGCTATGACAGACTTTTTTTTTCATAACTTCTCTTCCTACATGAATTTTTTAAATGGTTCTTTTTTAAACATTGCTGAATTTTCAAAACTAATTGTTTTCTATTTGCCATAAAATAAGTCACAATTATAAATTTCTTATTATGCATCGTCACTTTCAATCTAAAATTTCAGTATCTAGATCTTCAGTACATTTATAGAATGAATATTTATGTTGAGATGACATGTGACTCAGTTTACTAACAACTATGCTGCACAGTTAATTTAAGCACATACACAACTTCATTTAATTGCGGACCAATCATCAACTATCATATGAAAGGCGGTAAAGTAAATCCGTTATTCAAGTGATTGCATCTGAGTTAAATGGCTTCACACACCAACAAAAATAAAAGATTTAGCCACCTGAAATGACAAAGAATGTCATTTAAAAGCAATGGATGCTGTAAATGAAATACAATGCTGAGTGCAAGGTCGGGGTAACTATCGGACAGTAACGTTTACTTTTGATGGTTTACTAATGGGAATTTACATTGTACGTACTTAACGTAGTTATTGAAAGACATGTAACAATACACTGGATTATCTCCATTTTCTGACTTCCTTTTAAGCCGAAAATAAAACACGAAATACGTACAGTAAAATCAAATACAATAATTATCAATCACATAAATTTTGAATGTGTAAAACACTTCATATTTTAAACTATCTGCAAAATTATTTCTTTTACTTCATTTTTTTAAATTGAAGATAAATATAAATAAAATTTTACAACAGCTAACTTTTAAATTAAGTCATGCTATTAAAATAGACACAAAACATACTATTAATTAAATATCGAGCATCACAAATAGAAATTAAGTATCAAATAATTAAGCAATTTTACCATTGACTGAAATCAGTGCAAGAAAATAAGTCATAATACCAAAAGTCTATAAATATTCATTATTAAAAATATAATAAATGAAACTTTTGAAATAAATAAAACTTCTTGAGATATCATAAAAAATCACAATATACACAACATGCAATTAATTAAATATCCAGCATCACAGATAGAAATTAAGTATCAAATAATCAAGCAATTTTACCATTGAGTGAAATGAGTGCAAGTAAATAAGTCATAATAACATAAGTCTATAAATATTCATTATTCTAAATGTACAAAATGAAACTTCTTAACATATCACAAAATATCAAACAAACACAACATACAATAAATTAAATATCGAGCATCAAAGATAGAAATTAAGTGTCAAATTATCAAGCAATTTTACCATTGACTGAAATCAATGCAAGAAAATAAGTCATAGTACCAAAAGTCTATAAATATTCCTTTTTTCAAATATAAAAAAATGAAACTTTTGAGATAAATAAAACTTCTTGAGATATCACAACATACACAACATACAATTAATTAAATATCCAGCATCACTAATAGAAATTAAGTATAAAATAATCAAGCAATTTTACCATTGAGTGAAATCAGTGTAAGAAAATAAGTCATAATACCAAAAGTCTATAAATATTCATTATTCCAAATATAAAAAAATGAAATTTCTTGAGATATCACAAAAAATCACAACATACACAACATGCAATTAATGAAATATCGAACATCACAGATAGAAATTAAGTGTCAAATAATAAAGCAATTTTACCATTGGCTGAAATCAGTGCAAGAGAATAAGTCATAATAGCAAAAGTTTATAAATATTCATTATTCCAAACATAAAAAAGGAAACTTTTAAGATAATGAGATATCACAAAATATCACAACATACACAACATACAATCAATTAAATATTGAGCATCACAGATAGAACTTAAGTATAAAATAATCAAGCAATTTTACCATTGAATGAAATCAGTGCAATAAAATAAGTCATAATACCAAAACTCTATAAATATTCATTATTTCAAATATAAAAAATGAAACTTTTGAGATAAATGAGATTTCACTTCTTGAGATACCACAAAAAAATCACAACTTCTGACATATTACAAAAGATGAAAATTCTACTTACGAGATGAATACTGTTTTATCTTTTATACCTGAACACACTTGCAAGTATTGCTTTTTTAGCTATTTACAGGCTCAAAATACACTTTTAAAATATATAATGATTTCGTATTTAAAAAAATTAAAATAGCATACTTTCATTAAATTGTTTAGTAATTGTTTCTTAATACCTACCTATATTTTCACTTCTAAAATACAGGAAACCAAATACTGGTGTTTCAAATTTCGAGTTACAAAAATATAAGTTTTCATAATATTAAGAAGGCCATTATGCATTGTTTTCATGTTATACAAATTCAATGTGACTTGTATAAATATAAAATTAAAAATAATATATATATATATATATATAATGTATATTTTTAGGAATAAGAAAACATTTTACCTATATTTTACTTCCAAAACGTAAGTAAATAAAAACAGAAACCTAATTAAAAGAATTCTTTGATCTTAGTTATTGTTATGGGTATCATAAATTAAAATTAAACTGCTCATGAAATAACATTGTAAAACAACCGTAAATTTTAAATTTAACTAGAATAGTAAAAGAAAATTGTAATTGTAAATGAACATTTGTCTTTCTATCTTTCACAATCAAATTCTGAAACATGTCAAATGAATGAATAACCATGAAAAAGTTCTTATCATTTATAGAAAACTTAAAATTACGCTTTTTGTCAGTAACAATCTAGAAATTTTAATTGAGTTGTAAAGTTATAATTTGGGTAGGATGAAAAACAAAGAGAATTTACAAAATTTATAAAGCACTTTAGTGAAATTTCTATCATTTCAAATGGAGTTATTTTCTTTTTTACGACTGGTACTATGTCTAGACATGATTAAAAAAAATTCCTAAAAAGATTACATTTTAAAGAAAAACGATAAAATAAAAATGTTTGAAACTAAAGAAATAAGAAACTAACTATACTAAGTTAAAACTGAAACTTTAAAACTTCGAAAATTAAAATTAATCATTTTTAATGACATTAATCAGTATTACTACTTTTTACAGCTTTTGCAGTTTTGAAGATTTCAAAATATTGCTTCAAAGATTTCTGTTCAGGTTTATATAAGATAAATTTTATATGTATTTTACATAAATACATATGCTATCTCACTATTTCCTGCTGATATATTATTTTAATTTTACTAAATTTATATCAGATTTTTAAATATATGCGAAAGAAGTTTAAATTTTTACTTAGAATCCAAGGTTAACATGTTATTAATTCTGGCACAGGCGTATTATTATTACCTGTATTTTTCATGCCTTTCATTAAAAATAAAAATTCTAAAAGAGTGAAAAAAATTAATGTTGCATTTAAGAAAAATTAGAACAAATCATATATATTTAAAAGATTATGATTGGATATCACAAATACATACTACTCTCCTTTTCATATGTTTCAAAATGTATATTCTATCTAGTGAAGCTATATTTTGTTACAAAACGTTTTATCAGCAAAAGTTGTTTTAAACAATTAATATATAAATCATCAAATTACTGTAAATATACACTCTAGAGGAAATTACAGTGTGAACCCTCTGGGCCTTACTTCCACAAGTCTTTGTATTATAGCTAGTGGTATTGTCTTCAACTTGGCTTGGAGTAGACATACAAGTTTCTTCACCGATTTTGGACGGGCAGTGCACCCTTAATTCTGAGATCGAACTCGTCCCAGAGGTTCTCTATAGGGTTCCGGTCTAGACTTTGGGCAGGCCAGTCCATTCGAACTCCATTGTCACCATATCCAGACTTGGTTAACCTGGAAACATGACAGCTGGCATTGTCGTCCTGTTAGTAACATGGGTCCAATCCGTAAAACTGCCACAATATAGGAAGCACATTGTCATCTATTGTCATACAGTAGACAACGGCGTTGAGCTTACCATGAATGGGGACCAAGGGTTCCAGGAGAAACACCCCTAGACCATAATTCCACCTCATTCATTGAAACAATACTCCTGGATGTCTGTTGAAACTCCTCGGGATGAGGGCCATCGGTTGGGTGTGGTTCTTACGAATTTCTGTGGACAACACTCATCGGTCTCTACCTCGTAGTTTCGTTGGTCTGTCGGCTCGGGGCACATTCCGACAATCACCGCTCACCTTCCACTTCTTAATCACATAGGCCACTGTCGAATTTGGGTACTTCAGATAGCTAGATATGTCCTACAAGGATCAGCCCCATTTGTAATACCCAATAATTACCTTTGTCGAAATCAGAGAGCTTCGAACTGCGCGGCATATTGCATGCGACTTATGCCGATGCTGTTTCCTACAAGATGTATAACAGCGGAGGTCGGGATGCACCTCAGGACCGGAGAAATCGTCATTTGCCAAAATCATTTGTCCAATCATCATTTGCCAAAATCATTTGTCCAATCGTCATTTGCCAAAATCATTTGTCCAATCGTCATTTGTCCAAATACTTATTGGCAGACAGGGTATATACTCTCTCTCACACACAAACACACTAAGAACTATACATACACTACTCTGCAATTTTAATATTCTTATTTCCCTGGAATAACAGCTATAATATTTTACTTTAATTTATTTACACTTATGCATTGGTAAGTAATTATTTTATAGTTTTATTTAAAATCTACATGAATATGTCTGTCAATAAATATAAGTTAATTATAAAACTTCCGGAAATATCTATGAGAAAGTTTGTTTTCTAAGAACAGTAAAGTCATAGAAAATGTATAAATCGTATAATTTTTCATTTTCGTTTAAAAACTACAACCCAAATTTATCTACGATTTGTGCAAAATCCTGAAAAAAAACCGTTTTTTTATTTTATACATTTTTTTTTAATCCATTTAAATTCTTTCTATATTCTAGGAACATTGCAAGAGAAGAAAAAAAAAGTTTTATGTCATTTTTTAAAAAGATTTTTAACAAGTAACGTCATAAAAGCTGCCCACATCGTTACGTTTTTCCTCTTATCTAAATTTCATGCTTTAGAATAATTTTTACTTGTTTTTGCAAATAATATCTTCATTTCTTTTTTGCTAATCTGTCCTAAGAAATAATTTATTCTAGAAAGTTCCGTTTTAAAAATGAATTTTTATTCCAGCATATCCCCTCTTTTTCTCTGCTGATCAATATTTTTATAATTCATTCAAATTTTTGCCCTAACAAGTTAGTATGAAAAATATTTTTTAGAATTTAAAAATTGTGTAGATGTTACGGGGTAAAAGAAATTTAATCTTTGCTTTTTATTTTACAATTATTAAATAACATTTAGCCATACGTCCGTAAAACATGTAATAGGAAATTCATAAAAAAATAAACTAAAGAACAGATGTGCTAAATATTATTGTTTTATTTAAATATGAATGAATAAATATAAATTTATTTTTATTTCCCAATTATAAGAAATTGAATTATTTTCCTAGAAAATTTTTTTAATTTCAGATTTTAATGAAAATAATCACTTTGGCCATTAATTATTTTTATCATGTACTTATAGAGACCAAAACATCAACCTAGAAATTTAAATAACTATTTTAACCCTGCATGGTTTTTGACTAGTTTCAAATTGATGTCTGCAAGTCAGCGCTTTTCAAGCTTTCAACATTTGTGACCTAATCTTCAATCTTAATTTTCATCATCCCCCATACAAAAACAATGTATTGGATACATTAATAACTTACTTTCACACGAAACCTACAATATGATCTTAATTATGAAATATTCAAAACATTAGGATAAGTATTAAATTTATTCATATTTGTCAACACCTATAATCTAAACCAGAATCGATGCTTCTCTGTTGTACTTATATCTGCTTAACGATGGCCGAATGGTTAGGGTGCTAGCCTTCGAAACCGGAGTTCGTGGGTTCGAATCCCACAGTGGCATGGAGGTTCTTAGCCGTTCGGAATCGGCTTTAAGCAATAGGTCCAGGTCTCATTAGCCCTCCTGTTACAAAAAGTAGACTTATAGCTGAAAACCAAACCAAACCAGAAAATCTACTTACATCTAACCTCTGACTTCATTTACATTTCACAAAATGGATGTGATATGTGCACATTCATAAAAATCCCCTATATAACAATAGCCTAAGTTATCTGTCGATCTGTTCTTAAATTTATGAAGCGGTTGGACCTGGAATTGATAGAGGCATCCATATTGAATTCTTGATCAGTTAGTGTTAGCAAATTTCAAAGCGAGTAAAGTTTATCTTCACCTAAACTATCGAACCGATTCTAAAATAAATTGGCTTGAATATGCTTCATATGACAAAGAAACATACTGGCGTCCTTAAAACATTCAAAATCCACCCGTTCCACCTTTTTGAGCTCTTCCATTATTTCAAGCAATTTTTTCCCAGTTAACAGCGCCGAACGATGACCGATTGGTTAGAGTGCTGGCACTCGGTACCGGAGTTCGTGGGTTCGAATCCTGCAGTGGAATGGATGTTCGTAGCCGTTCGGAATCGGCTTTAAGCTATAGGTCCCGGTCTCATTAGCCCTCTTGTTGCAAAAAGTAGACAGCAGCACTCCAAACCAAATCAAACCAAAAACCCAGTTAACAGCAAGCGATTAAATTTATCACGTAATAGATAGGTAAAATAACATTTTTTAGCATTATGACGTCATTCCTTTCACTATTTCAATTAATCCTTTCTTATTTTAAATTATTAAATTATTGTCTGCATTATTTTCATACGTTTTATCACAGAACTTAGATATTACTTAAATAATTTTCTTCTATATTTGACTAAAATAAGGCACATATGTGATAATTTAAAATTTAATCATAGATAATTTTTTGTTGCAAGATCACTCTCACCCAAAAAACAAACCATTGTTTTACCTGCCTCATTAGGAACTTTACAATTCTAGAAAACTAAAAATTTTACCGATCCCTTCATATGAAGGGCTATATGCTAGTGTAAAGATAATGAGCTTTTAAAATGTGTATTTTATTTTATGTTATGTCAAAATCTATTATGTTTTACTGAACTTCAATAAGTTAATATATTTTTTCCTTCTTATTCTTGAATCTCCGATATGTCTGTGCCCCTCTCTGGTATGGTGTTTACTGTGGAATTGGGGTTTCTATGGGGAACCAGGAGTCGAGCAAAACATAAAAATGTTTGTACCTGAAAAAGAAACCCATAGAAAAGACAATAAAAAATATATTATATGAGTGGGTGACGTATAGTGGTAATATGCGTTATGTCCTTAACCCAATATTTAATATATAAATTGAATTTGGTTTTCACCAACTTACGTTTAAATATTAAAGTAAAAAAACACAATAGGCATTAAAAATAAAAGAGAGGAGGAGTTATTGAATTAATGGATTTTATTGATATTAATATAAAATTTTAAAAATTAATAGAAGACAATTGATTGAATTTTTTAAAGATAAAAATTAATAAAAAAACGAGAAAACAAAAATGGACTAAAAAAGTAAGATGATTATGGAGGATGGAACTTTGAGCTCCTCTTCTCGTTTCGGGATCCAAATCTCTCTTTCTCTCTCTTCCATCCTGTTTGTTTGGATGAGAACCGCCAGTCTGGGAAGCAAGTCAAGTAAGTGTAAGTGCAAAATCAAATCTAACTGAGGAGTATCTCGAGTCTGCAGGACTGAAACGGCTGGCAACTGCTGATGGTTGGAAAACTCATCAACATTCCAATGGCCTGGTGGCACGGTAGAAAACCGCCAAGCGCAGGACTAAAACACACCAATGTGTGGAGTGGGGATATGTCATATCATGAAAAGGGCGAATTTGTAAAACTATTGCAATGCAGCGCTCGCCAAGGAGAACACCAAGTGACGCTCCTGGTATGTGTGATGTCATCTGATTGAATATCCAGAGCGGCTTATGCGATAAAAAAATAGGTTTTTCGACTCACCAACGTGATAATTGGGAGCATGGCAGGAAAGTTACAAACAAGGAATTTTTAAGGGAAGCTTATAGAATTAATGGAAACTAAATGGAACAGAATTAAAATTAACTAAATGGAACGTTATGACACCCTCATAGGTTTATCACATACGCACTCCCCAGTTCGAAAACAGCTGCTGTACGTATGTTGTAATCTCGCGTAGCTATAAATTAATGAATGGGCATAGAATATTGCAGTGTTGTATTTAAGAAGGTTGCAACATCTAGCTCTTTAAAACTCATTTAGCCTAAAGTCTGACACGTATGTTAATAAAATTAAAGAATATTAGAATTACGTGGTATAACTTAAAATCTTTGATGCATAGAATGTTAAAACTTTCTATTTCGGAGTATCCCAACATTTTTTGTGAACATTTATTATTAAATCTTGATCATTAAGACAGATCTCAACATACAAAAACACTATCGATAGCTGATAAATGGCAATACATGAGTTCTACACATCAGGCAATATATACTACTTTATATTTTTTTTCTAATTTAAATAAATATAAGTAAAAAAGCTTTAGCAAAAAATAATTTTATGCAGTTAATAAAACTTATAATGAGATGATAAATATAATTATTGTAAAAACACTGGTTGTCGATTTCCAAGGATATAATCAATTTAAGTATGAAGGTTTTTTCGTTAAATTCTACCTTTTGAGGCATAATAAAATGTTACTTAATGAACTTAGCATTCAATATTAAATTGATCTATTAATTTTAAGTAATATATAATTAATCTATTTGAAGTAATACCAACTCAATAGGAGGATGGATTTCAAAAATGTTTAGATGAATTCAGTATTTAGAGTATACGGTTGATTGAACGAATGAATTTTAATCTTAATTTATCCAGAAATTAGTTCAAAAAATAGTTTCATCGATTTTATTTACAGGGTGAGTGTTAAGAGTGACAAAGTTTTCCTTGTCCAATGTAATTTCAAATATAATCAGTACAAGAGGGCATTTTATTTAGAGCGGTAATAATTCAAATAAACAAGTGTGAATACGAGATTTCCTATTAACTAATACATATCTTTTCTTTTTTAACGAAAATAAATTATTATATTAATATATATGAGTATAAAATAATAGTACTAGAGTCTTCGCACTTATCCTTTGGTCTTTTTCAGTTAGCATTCTAATTTAAAGTGATATTTAATACACAATTTAACTTTAATTTCAGATTATATTACTTACCAACAATATAAACAATTTTAGATCCAAAACAAATTATATGCACAAGACGAATTTTATTTAAATAGCATTTATGACAATTACAAAGGCATTTTATTTAATGTTCTTCACAAACGTAACAAACATAATCTGCAGAAATATACATAAAGATGATACACAGAAAAGAGTTATATATTTACTTAATTATCTCTTTACTCTTCTGATGTAATTTTTTTTGTTGCGAAATTGACAAATAAAGAGGATTAATGTATCTATAAAAATATAAATAATTATTACATAATATTATCAAAGTGTTAAATATTTTTAGTTTTTTAAACAGTCACTTCGTTACTCTGAAATAAAACAGTTTATAATACTAAAAAAATGGCAAACTAAAATTCAAAAAAATTAAAATGTGTGAAATAAAAAGACAGATACAGTTGCTATTCTCAATTTAAAAATATACCTTTTACACCACTAGACATATTTTAAACACAAAAACATGGATGACGTTAAATAAAACTTTTAATAAATTTATCTCTTTACTAGGTGAAAAATGCATGAAATTGCGCTGAATTGCACTTCAGCCAGACAAGATCTGGGCCAAAAATGCTAATAAAACAGATGAAATATACTTTTACTTCTTATTTAATAAAATATATATTTGAAATTCAACAGTCATTTTTCCTATATAAAATATACATTATATTATTCGGGAATCATGTATACATGTTGTGTAGACTATTACTAAAAAAATATTAGAAGCTATTCTGTATTTTAAAAGTATACTCTACATATAAAGAAACTTTTCATCTTTATAATATAAATATAAATTTAAATAAGAAGATTCAAGTGAGTACAATAATTTATCCTTAAAAGCAAAAACTTAATATTTTAATTTTATTTTAAATATATCCAAATGCAGAAATTTTTTTACAACTATATTAAGAAAAAAAGTATTAAAGAAAAGCTACAAAATCAATGAATTTACTGGTTAATTAATTGTATTAAATGAACGATTGAGAAATTAAAATCTAAAACTATTCATTTTACTATTTTAATTAATTTCGAACTTAATTAGTAAATTTAAATGATAAACGTAATTTAGCCTGTGAGTTTAACGAATATCATAATTTTAAAATTTCAATTGAACATCAAATGTATCCGTAATAAGGAATTAAAACT
>CM063504.1:80329957-80342457 GCA_032207245.1 Pardosa pseudoannulata
CAGTTAACCTTCCTTCCTTTAATGCAGCAGTCCCTTCCCCCCTTTTCACCTTCCTTTAAAAAACACCATTGCTATGATCCAGGGTGGACATAGAATACATGTTAGAAACCTCACATTCCTCAGTTAGGTTATATCATCACATTCATCAGTTAATTTCTTTTTCTTGCAGGCAGCCATTTCCCCTTTTTTCCCCTCCTCAAGAAGCCTATGTTTTTTTTTTAAATTCAGGCCCATACTAGTGGACCACTCCCACTAGTGATACATAGTTGGTACTACCCAATGTCTGTCATCGTTTCATTATTATCCTTTCCAATTCCTGGACGCAATGTATCGGTAGGTATGTAAAAGCTTTACACCCTTTTCGGTAGGCAGTGCTCGAGAGTTAAGTTAATTTCAAAAAGCTGTAAAATCCGATAATGATAGCTAAAATGGAACAAGTTGTTTATACTTCCGATGAAAATTTGATGTTGTACATTTTCACTTTCAATCAACGTTTGTCTCTTCAGAAGACAGTGAAGAAGATTGAAGCCAATATTATAGTTTTTATTTTTATATTTTATAATATAAATATTCGTTGGTAATAAGGTGTAAAAGCAATATTTATATTTTATAAAAAAATAAAGATTTTACGAACATTTTTATAAAAGAGTTACGCAACATGTTGCATTTATTCTTCAGTTAAATATAATTCATTATATTGAATTGTAAAAATGTTTTGAACAGTTAGTCGGAAAAATAATATTGTTCTCAAAACGCGAATCTTGGTGCCTAATGGTAAATCAGAATGTTTTTTAAATACACTTTTTAAGAAAGTATGCAAGACTAAAATTATCTTTGATAAAATTATCTATTTGATTTTGATTACTTCCTCTGATTACAACAAGATATCTTTGTAATGAAAAATCTCAATATAATGTACATTAAAGTTGTCAGTCACCTTCCGATTTGAGTTGTAAGGCAGTAGTTTGACAACACTGCTCTCTTGGGAAACAAAATAACTTTTCAAAATTTTAGGGTGTTCACAAATAATAATTATGATAACACAGTAAAAAAAATCATAAACGCTGCATATATTATAATATATACTGCGTATAATCTATACGTAAGTGTATAATTTATATGCGTACAGTAAAGTCACTTGGTGTTCACATCATTTTATGTTTTTTTTTTCTATTTGTATTACAGATAGTTTTTATTTGCTAACATTTATTACTGATTACACACTATTATTGTTTATTTTACATTTAATAGTTTATAATAATTTGTGGGAAATAAATACATGATTAATAGTTTTAATTGTTTACTTTTGAGTTATTTTTGAGTACCTCTTTTTTTTCATTTATATTACAGATGGTTTTTATATAGTGTTAACATTTATTACTGATTGCACACAAGTATTACTGTTTATTTTACATTAATTAGTTGATAATAATTTGTGGTAAATAAGTACATGATTAATAGTTTTAATTGTTTACTTTTGAGTTATTTTTGAGTACCTCTTTTTTTCATTTATATTACAGATGGTTTTTATATAGTGTTAACATTTATTACTGATTGCACACAAGTATTACTGTTTATTTTACATTAATTAGTTGATAATAATTTGTGGGAAATAAATACATGATTAATAGTTTTAATTGTTTACTTTTGAGTTATTTTTGAGTACCTCTTATTTTTCATTTATATTACAGATATTTTTTATTTGGTGCTAACATTTGTTACTAATTGTACACATCTCTTATTGTTTTTTTACATTTAATATTTTATAATAATTTGTGTTAAATAAGTATAGGAATAATTTTAAGTGGTGTTTTATGAGTAATTGGACATATTAGAAAAATAAGAATGACTTAGATTTTTGAGTTAGATAAGTCGTATAATATAGCTTAAAGAATTAAAAATTGTTCCATATTACAGAAACTGTTCTAAAATTGTTATAAATATGCAGTAATTCGTAGACTGTATAATCAAGGTTGTAAAAAAATGTGTACATTAATTAACCCTCCGAGTGAAACACACCTGGAAAAAAAAGTCCCCAAAAAATACGCTAAAGCTTTATTGTGTCAGTGACCAAAGTGTTCTATTATATTTTACTTCACCCTTTGCCCCACCCTTGTTATTGTCCCTTTACTTCCAGTTATAAATAGATATATAAATAGACATTATTGATTGTTAATTTTTAATACACATAAAGCTCGTCAATTCCCGAAGATCATCACATAAGAAATAATGTATTCTAAAAGTACGAATAAAAAATTTTTTTTTGAGAATTACTTATATTTTTTTACTAAAGTCATGCAAGATATTTCAGTGGTGCAATTAGAGATATATATGTTACCGCAAACGAAATACTTCGAAATAGAGATTGACAAAGCCATGAGAAGCTATCGGCGTCTTTGTTTCTCATAGAGTAGGGGTGCATCCCTCAATAAATGTCAGTCAAAGAGGGGTGAAGTTCCTAAACAATCGACCTGACCCTCCTACCTCATAATTTCATGGGGGAAAACACTGTCATAAATGCACAATACATCTATTTTTGGAACGTTTTTGGAGGTCGAAAATTGTCTGTGACAAATGGCGGAATTGTACGTGCAAACCGCTTAGAGGGTTAATTGAATTAAGGTAAAAAAATTAAATATCCTTATAAGAAAGTATTGAACTGTAATAGGTTGTGAAATCTTGGTTGAAAGCTATGAATACTCTTGGGAATTTAATGTTCTGAGGTACTTCTTAAAATAACAAAATGTATGTTCTAGCTATCTAAAAAAGTTAGAAACAAAGAAACACAACCAATTTTCGGAACTCCGTCGCGAAACCAATTTCTAATTCCTTTTTATGAGAAAAACATATTAACTTCATACCGTTACGTGTTCCACTCTCATTTTCCATCACTTACTTTGCCCCAAAGCGTGGAATATTAACGATATATAGAATGTCTCACACTGTTGCCCATATAATAAATAACTAACATTATTCTTCATTTACAGGGATTGTTCTTATTTTGTTCTCCGAAGGAAAAAAACAACGGTGCTATTTTTCAGCCTCGAATATTAGAATTACCCGTATTTTAAATCCACTTCAGTCTTCTGCCATAATTTATCTTACTAAAAGGAGCTTGAGTGTTTCAATCTATGTACCATTCTTAATGCTTTTTACCCTCATTTTTCTAAGTTTAAAGGTAATTTAAAATTCAGGGAGCACATATACTTCTAAAATATTTAATTCCTTCCTACCTAAAAGCTGCATCGTATTCTGATAATAGAAAGTAATCAGGGAATGAGTTCAGAGTTTTTCGCATTTTTTAAAATTTATGGTTGAGAAACACGAGTTTTCATTTTATTTAAAGTATCGTAATGAGAAACGTCTTTGAAACTACGTCTAAGTTCGTGTATTATAATAATTATGTAAAAATTAAGTGAACATATCTTTAAAGAACAGTATTTTTGAACTTGGTATACTACGTAATGTAATCTTCTTACTTCAGGGAAAATTTTCGTTTAAATAATTCGTCGAAATAATTCGTTTTTTGGAAAACTAAATGTCTATGTCAAATAATACAATCCTCTATTTGGGTACACAGCAAATATTATTATTATTATCTGAAGTTCAGAGAAATTGCAAAATCATATAGAAATTCTTAGAAACATTCGGTACTAAAAGTACGTTAAAAATTTAAATTTGAACTATAAAAATATGTTGCACAATTTTCATGATGGTCTCAAATTTCTTTTGTTTTTCATGATTTTTTTGATATCTTAATTTTATTTGAAATATATTTTAGAAAAAAATTTAATAATAAGAATGAGGAAAGAAACTTAGTTTAAATTTGTGTTTAAATATTTGTTTAATGTTGTTCTACTGAATAATTATATTTTGTTAGATGCGTATATCCTATAATGACAAATAAAGAAACTGGGGGTCTAACTGATATTTTTAATAAAATATCCTGACAGGAACATCAAAAATGATAAATAATACAACAAAATGTACAATGGATATAAATATCATAACATGTTTCTAAAGATGTTAGCTCTATACATATTTACAAAGTATTATATTTACATATATATTATTATTATTATAATTATAATTGTTACTGTCCTTGTTTTCCTATGCATAAAACTGCGGTAATAAAAATAAAAATATTTTTAAATATTAAAACCAAATAAACCTGTATTGTTAAATAGAGTAATTTTACACAAATATTTATTAATTCTTGTTAATTTCTTTTTATCTACTCATTAGTTTTTTAATTATTAACACTGAGGCATGTATATTAACTTAAGACTGAGTAACTCACTTGAAAAAAATTCTTCTTTAATTTGGATGATTATTTTTAAAAAAATGTTATTTTCAATCAATGTTATCTTATCAATTAATGTCTTATCTCTTGTGGGATAAATGTAACATTCCGTTGAGACACATTTCGATCTTATTCGTCATTTATTTGTGATCACGTTACAATAGGAATACATTGAATTAAAGACTGGAATTTATGCATTTTATATAAAAATAAAAATACGTTACTTTAGTAACATATTAATGTGTGTATCAATAAACGAATGTCTTAATACATAAATAACGTTGTTAGGGTTGTCAGTCATGTGGTGGTGTACTTAGTGTAGTTTTTGTAGTTTTGCTTAGTGTCTATTGTCTTTAATTTTTGACTTCCTTCAACTCATATGATATTGTGACTTCAATGAGTGGTGTTGCAACATAAAATTAGTTTAAATGGGGTGTGAGGTCATAATTCCTCACGGTCATTGGCAACCTCGTTTCTATATTTCAGTTTTTAGTCTGGCACTCCATACCGTTGGACATATGTTTTATTTGTTTATATTTTTATATTTATAATTATATATATATATATATATATATATATATATATATATATATATATATATATATATATGATAAGCCTAGGATAATTCAAAGAGCCTTTAATGACATAATAATTTTTTATTCCTGATTATTGCACAGTTTCACATCCTGTCTTTAAACATGGTGGAAAATGGCTAGGGCCAACATTCTGAAAAAGAAGCTGCAATTGGCCAAGGTTCATACAAAAACAATTATTGAAACCGCTCAATTATTAAGCGTAAAGCGCTTTTTATAGAGTTATTAGTGATTCATGCACCTCGAAAGAGAGTGTATTGCGTTTTCTGCTTTTAAAGCCCTAAATTGTAAACTTTATGTTTACAAACCACCTGACATACACACACACATACGCATATATGTATATATATATATATATATATATATATATATATACGTGTGTGTGTGTATGTATATATGTAATTGTTAAATCTCGTTTCAAAATGACACATTGACAAAAATATTAATAAACTTATATGCAGCATAAAAAATTAGCTTTAAAAAATTAGATATAAATTTAAATGTATATCATGGAACATAAACACGATGCAAAGTGAAATACAGTGAAAAATCTCGAAATTCATAGGAGTATAAGGAGGAATCAGATAATATTTCTTAATGTTAATAAGATAATTTTACGATTGAAGGTAGTTTTTACAGTAATTTTATGTTTGAACAGGATGCTTTACTTGCACTTGGCTTCTGAGGCAAATGTAATGAACTAATTGGCATACATTTTTATGAATGTTTTTTTATGAATATAGAACAGGATTTAGAATAAATTTAATTCGTAGTCATAGAAATTTCCCTGCGTTTTCAAAAAGTGATATCCCATTCACTATAAATAGAGCTCGAATTTTGAATCCAAGAAAGATACACGAAGAATAAGCGTTTTCTAAATAAGGGTTTAAACAATAGAGTAAAATTCTTTCATAACTGATGATATTTTGAATGATAAACGCATTAATTTTGAATACCTAGCATAAAATCAATAATACATCTCAAGTTGTCATTGAAAAGAAAAGATAAGTTGATTCCTAGCAGTTTTTGGCGGAAGTAGAGGACCAAAAGTATATGATCAAAGAATGGTGCAATATTGAAATGTAGGATTCCTTCCAAAAGGGATTACCCTCATTATACACGGAGTCTGTAACGTAACAAGTATATGACTACTTTGCTAAAGATTTTTATTTCTCTAGAATTCTATTCTTTATTCAATAGTTCGATGTATATTCATAACATGATTTTCATAGTATCTAATCAAATTTGGGAATAATAGATCGGTTTTTCCTAGAACGTATCAGAATTTAGCTATTAAAGTTTATATGATACAAAATCGATTGAATACTTAAAAGAACAGACTAGGCTTTGAAATCCAAATTAGGGAAAAGGTAATTCACCCTAATTGTTCTCCACTAGTAAATTTTCTTAAAATCTCTAAAATAGAGTGGCCGTCGACACTAGTGAATTGTCGAAATATGGTTGTTCATTATGAAAAGTACTGAAGACATAATATATGAGAATATATTATGAAGGTGAGAGTAATGCATAATATATCAATATGAGAGTACTGAAGACATAATAATATCATATTAGTTTGTAAGGATTTATGGCTCTGATAAAAATAATTAACTTTGACGTATGATTTGTTAAGAATGGTATAATTAAAAATCTCCCAGATTTCTTGTCACATTTGATTGCTCAAAAGTAGACCAAAAGTTGTCTGTTAATAAAAATTAATTCATGAAATGTAATCAAAGTTTAGAAAACCGACAAGTATAAATATAGCATAAGTAAAGAAAAGAGAAGATATGTTGATAAGAAGCAGGATATTCGTAGTATAATATCGTCCTGTCTTGGAAAATATTATAGACATTCTCCATATAAAAGCTGTTTACATGTGTAAGGTTTCACTACTGACTTGAATTTATTCGGCCGCAGCAGGTAGAGTCCTTGTAATCAGTTGTCATTAGGAAGAGTTATTATATCATTACGGTAATAGAACCTGATATAGCGTGTGAAACTTTTACATATGTTTGTTAAGCTTTGTTAATGATATTATCCCTGTTATTTCTGCTACTAAAGGGGAAACAATAAAACTATGTTGGTTATCATGTTGTCAAATGACTAATAGTTGACAGACCAGAGATTCTTTACATGATAAGAAATTTATCGAAAATACATCAAGGAGTAATTCCTCTCCAAATGGACATCTTACTATACCACAAGAGGAAAATCTCTATTTAAAATATAGGCTTGGTCAAGACGAAATTCTTCTGTATTAAAACAGGTAACAGATCCATGGAAATCTCCATAAATAAACACCAAAAGCAAAAAATATTCAAGACAAAAAAAAATAGGACTGACAAGAAAAATAGACTGTGAAAATCGTTAGAATTGTCCTAACTACTAATCTGACATAAGGAAATTGGAAGGGAATAATAAGCTAAAAATAAAGAACTTACAAATCTTATACGTATTACGTCAGTATCAAATGAGCTTTAAGTGCCTGAAATACTGATAAAAATTAACATTTACGTATCAGAAATGCGTTTAAAATCATTTATGTGTACGATGTTTGAGAAATATTTCTATTCATAAAAAGTTTTTTTTTTATTTATTTTTTTTTATTTATTTTTTTTTCTAGTTATCAGTCATGTATGCATCAGTCATAGTTATCAGTCTCATAATTACATGAACCTTAAAATTTAAATTTTTCTCACTTAATCAGGACATTATTCCATTGTCACCTTAATTTCCCTGAACATAAATCAGACTGGCTATAGACTGGCTGGACAGGCGAGCACTCAGAGGGAGTGCTGGTGTGCTTGACTCCCCTCACCTCCTAAACCCATAAGCGAAACATTTAGCAGTATACAACATGAAAATCTACTTGAAGAACATGAGAGGAAAGTTTTTATAGATTTCTGGAAGATATTTATGGAAATATCGCAGTTAACTGAAAATATGTAATCGATAAATTGAAAAAGAAAAAAAAGACATAAATAATTTTAATTTTAATTTATTTCTATGCATATTTTTGTTAATTAAATTTATATATATATATATATATATATATATATATATATATATATATATATATATATATATATATATATATATATATATATATATATATATATATATATATATATATATATATATATATATATATATATATATATATATATATATATATATATATATATATATATATATATATATATATATATATATATATATATATATATATATATATATATATATTATATATATATATATATATATATATATATATATATATATATATATATATATATATATATATATATATATATATATATATATATATATATATATATATATATATATATATATATATATATATATATATATATATATATATATATATATATATATATATATATATATATATATATATATATATATATATATATATATATATACATATATATATATATATATATATATATATATATATATATATATATATATATATATATATATATATATATATATATATATATAATATATATATGTATATATATATATATATATATATATATATATATATATATATATATATATATATATAGATATAGATATAGATATAGATATATAGATAGATAGATAGATCGATATTAGTATTTTTTATTTTAGCTAATTTTATACATTTTAATCAAATGAGTATTTAAAATGATAAAAAAGTAATAATGAATTCATATGGAATTTCTTTTACCTACAGATAGAAATTTTGTTTCTAATAGTTTAATATAAAATATTGAGGATTTTGAAACGTTTACTCTTTAGTTTGTTGAGCCCCACCAAGACGAAATCCTGAGAGCAGCACAATTGTTTGCGGCAAACTGGATAACACCAAAACAATAAGTTGTGACACTCAAGTGTTACCGAGATTACTTTCAAATTACAGACAGATGATTCGGTGAGATTACTTGTCTCTGATACAGAATTATCTTTACAGCATTAGTCTTTGAAATACCTAAGAATTTTCTTTTCTTTCACGAGTAGAATCCCTTATATATTCAGGATAGACTGTTACTAGGCATTAGCTATTCACCCCTATGGTACACGGAGGCTTTAGGATTTCCCCCTCAGCTTCGGAGGAGAATGTTTGCTTTGGGTGATCGAGAGAATAAATTCATAAAACATTCTATTGTTATAAATATTTCTAGAAAGATATATAGTTTTATACGTCTTTGTGTCACATATTGCTTTCAGAAAACTGTTTTTTATACGTATATTTATTATTATATATCCTTCCATATACTTTTCATTTTGTGATAATTCAACTGCATAAATAATGACTAAACTTAACTTTTTATTATTAAAAAATGTGTTTTAAACTTACTTATGTTTAAAGTTATGAAGTGAGAGAATAATTACTTTGGAACTAATAGTTAGTGATTGTTTGAAGATAATCGTTTTCAAACCTTTTTCCACCTTTTCACCGAACTTTCATCAACCTCTCTAACCTTTTACATCAACCATTTTCATTCTCTTTCAATCTTCATTAATTTCATTTGTTTTGTGACTGTTATTTCGAATATTTCTTCTTCATAATCTCTACAACTTGATGTCATAACTTTGTCTTTCACAAATTTAAATTCGTTTCATAATTTACACTTGAAAACAGTCAAGAATATTTTTACAGGCTAGATTTGGGGAGGAGGTAGATTGGCAACATATTGCTGATATTAACATTGAATTGCTTGATGAAGATTTAATGACGGTAGGAAATATGTTTGAAGTAGAAGTATCTATAGAATAATTTATAAATGTGGATTATTTCTTTGATGCTTTTGTAGATTTAACACATGGAGAGATAGTCAAAACAAATATTAACAAAAAATGTACTGTTAATGCTAGTGTAGCAACAGAAGCAGTAACAAATACTTAGTTACCCGAAACAATAAAGCAATGCGGAGAAAGAAATTGATATATTAAAAAACTGTATGGGACAAAAAAAAGGCGAACAGGAAGAAATGCCATTAATAATATTTTTATTTTAAGTAAATCATTGCAATATACATTATTATAATTGTATTACATTGTCATATTTAATAAATATGTAGCTATGCTCAAAAATACCGTTGCTTGAATTGGTATAATTAATAGAGTTTTAAAGCCATCATAACTAAACACTCAGATTCGTTATTTCGTCCTTTTTTATCAAAAAGAATCTTGAGACCAATAGTTTTAACAGAGTTAGAAGATGTGATAAAAATGCTACCTATAGACTGTCAGTTTCTAAATCATAAAGTACTAAATTTATTTTAATTATTTTTAAATAATAACTTAAATATATATAAGCTTAATTTTAACTGTTTAATGATTTTTTCATTAAATGACAACACAGATATCAATAAATGCAAAAAAAAATTAATTAAATGAGTATTGCAACACTCTGATATTTTTATCGTTGCATAAAACTCTATAATTACACGCCATAATATGGATTATTAGTTTTTCTGCAAAAATAAATCCATTTCAGTAGTTACAAAGTTGCATATAAGTAAAAAAAATAAAAATGCAAGAATATGTATAAAAAAAGGATTAGTAAATCTTGCATCTTTAGCTTACTTAGTTTTTTGCTAAATATATATGTGTATAGAACATTAATTTCGCTGATGTGAAACCAAGTAAAATTTAAACACTACTAAGGATGTTATGCAGTAAAAACAACAGACGCATTTCTGGTGATATAAAACTCAACAAGAATTGTATTTTAGAATTAGCTGAATAAACCTATAACCACAAGTAATAAAGAAGTGACGATAAGTTCCCTGTTGTGGTGTATGCATTTACATTTTAATATATATATATATATATATATATATATATATATATATATATATATATATATATATATATATATATATATATATATATATATATATATATATATATATATATATATATATATATAGAAAGATAATAAGAGAATACCACGCATTTAATTTTCAATAATTACAATATGCCGTTTTATATTTTGATTAAATGTTTAAGCGAGTCCAGTTTATGTTTCAACATTATTCTCTTTGTCTCTTTCTCTCTCTCTCTCTCTATGTATATATATATATATATATATTTATATATATATATATATATATATATATATATATATATATATATATATATATATAATATTATATATATACATATATATACATATATATATATATATATATATTGAGAGCTCATATATATAGAGGATAGCAATTAAACTCTTATTATCGATATATATTATTTAAATCAGGTTAGAAATAATAGCCTCTAGTTATGTTAAAAAATATTTCAAAGAAATAATAAGACAATAATGGCAACTTAATTGTCAGCATTTTATTTCTTATCAGATAACCAAACTTTTTAAATCCTGCAATAGAAGACACTGCGATTTCATTCCTACAAATGGCACGCTACCCACAAATCAAATCCAACTTTAGAGTGTCCCGTTCTTTTACGTTTTCTAAATGCCAAATATAAACTTTAAATTGTGCAATAAAACAGAGGAATTAATTTAATCGAATATGCTGATTTTCTGGCATTACACACACAATAAATGTTTACATATATATTCAATTTATGTCTCTAAAAATAATATAATGTAAAATATAATATTTTGAAATTTAACATCATAACCATTTGTGTTTGATATAGACATGATAAGTTAAAAATTTACGTAGTTTTCTACGCTTTTTTTTGTGTTAATAGAGGACATGAAATTTTCCTTTTCAATTCATGTAACATTCTTAAGTATTATAAACATGTTAGGCATTAAACTTACTATACCGGAAATACACTTCATCTCTGAAAAAATACATCGGTATAAGATTCATCTAGAAAAAAAATACATACTAAAAAATTGTTTATATATTATTTCTTCTTCCGGAACTTATTTATATGCATGAAATCAAACAATGAATCCTCCAAACGTATTGCTAAAAACCCATTACCGCCTTTACTTTTTTGAAAATACTGCCTTTTGCGAAAGCCGCTTAGCGAAAATTTTCCACACGTTTCCGTGGTTGATACGGTAGCTGCCCGCCCTATCCGCTTTCGGCGAATCGAAACGAAGACTTTCCGAATTCTCTCGCGATTTCCCTACCCTCCACCCCCTTAGACAGTTCCCTTTATTTTTCCCTGCTTGCATCCCTCACATTCACCCTCCCCCACTTTATCTCCCACGCGCACGCGCATTCTAAAAACCGACGCGCCCACTATATAACAACCCAGGTTCCAATTTATCCGTTTACTTTACGGCAAAGAGCACAACTGGCAAGGTAGCCGAAATCGGCGCGGACAACTCGACAGCGGGATTATCCGCATGTGAGGCGGACTTCCTCAAACGAAAGTTAAACAGAGGGAAACAAAAAAAAATTGAGAGGAGAAAAAAAAATATATATTGGGAGAAAATAAAATGATATGGTGACAAACAGTGACAGTTGGTTTCAGTTGGACAACATTGAATGTGTGATAATGTAAAAGAAAACATTGTCGTGCTATCCGTCTACGGCAGAGCGTTCATAAACTTTTCGTAAACTTTTTCGCTTTTTTTTTCTCTCGCAATGTATGTGCGTTGATGG
>CM063504.1:80349957-80369957 GCA_032207245.1 Pardosa pseudoannulata
AATCAAAACGGTCTAAACATTCGGTCGTCACACGATGATATTTGTCTTCAATATATATGAAAGATTTTTACCTTTTATAAATGATATTTACTGAAATAAATTAACAAACAATTGTGCATCTGTATTTACAAACTAATCCTTTTTGCATGAATGTGGAGTTTTGTCTCATAATAATTTACTTAAGATGATTTTGTTTATCCTTTTCTCTCTCCTATCACGTTTTAAAATTCAGTAGTCACAAAAATAGTACATGATTTTTTTTAATTTATGGATTTTTTTTACTAATTATGAAATGTAAAAGTTTATTACAATTAAAAAAATAATTAATAGGCATTAAACCTTATGGTTATTGCTAATAATCTAATGTTCTTTAATACTTTATACATAATAATTTAATATAATATTAAATTAGATCACGGTTTAATCAAAACGGACTAAACATTCGGTCGTCACAAGATGATACTTGTCTTCATGTGCCATATCTATGAAGGATTTTCATCTTTATATATGATAATTAAGAAATACAATTAACAAACCATTGTGCATCTGTATTTACAAACTAATCCGTTTTGCATGAATGTGGAGTTTTGACTCATAATAATTTACTTAAAATGATTTTGTTTATCATTTTTTCTTTCCTATCACATTTCAAAATTCAGCAGTCACAAAAATAGTAAATGATTTTTTGAAATTTAAGGTGCTTTTTTTATTTTTGACTAATTATGAAATGTAAAAGCTGATTACATTTAAAAAATAATTAAGAGCATTAAACCTTATGGTTATTACTAATACTTTCATATCCTTTAATACTTTATACATAATACTTTAATATAATATTACTTTAGATCATGGTTTAATCAAAACGGCCTAAAGATTCCGTCATCACAAGATGATATTTGTCTTCATGCGTCATATCAATGAAAGATTTCCCCCTTTATATGTGATATTTAATGAAATACAATTAACAAACCATTGTGCATTTGTATTTACAAAGTAATCGTTTTTGCATGAATGTGGAGTTTTGTCTCATAATTAAATTAATATAATATTGTTTATCATTTTCCTTTCCTATCACATTTCAAAATTCAGAAGTCACAAAAACAGTAAATAAATTTTTGAAATTTAAGGAATTTTTTCATTTTTGACTAATTATGAAATGTAAAAGTTTATTAGAATTAAAAAATAATTAATACGTATTAAAACTTATGGTTATTACTAATACTTTAGTATCCTTTAATACTTCATACTTAATACTTTAATATAATATTACCTTGGATCACGGTTTAATCAAAACGGCTTAAACATTCGGTCATCACAAGATGATATTTGTCTACATGCGCCATATCTATGAAATATTTCTCCCTTTATATGCGATATTTAATGAAATACAATTAACAAATCATTGTGCATCTGTATTTACAAAGTAATCCTTTTTGCATGAATGTGGAGTTTTGTCTCATTATAATTTATTTAACACATTGTATGGGCGACAGGTACTAGTAAGTTTTCTGACGACTAATACTTGAGCAATGGACACATACTAGTACGTTTTCTGTAGATTGGTATTTGAACGCTGGAACGTACTAATACATTTTCTGACGATTGATACATGAGAGCGGGTCACGTACAAGTACGGGTTAACATAACAACATGGTTTGTTTGTGGGTACAAAGATAATGGTTTTAACAGGAAAATGAAGCCGAATGTGCTTGTGTACTACATAGATTCTGGAAAGATTTAGACAAAAACTAGATTTTACATCAGTCGATGCGAAATTACAGAACGGGAAAGTTGATTAAAAAAATCAATTTAGATTTAAAATTAACTTTTTGTTTATTTCTGCGAAAATGATTATATATATATATATATATATATATATATTTGCATATATATATATATATATATATATATGTGTGTGTGTGTGTGTGTGTGTGTGTGTTTATATATTTGTTTATAGATTTCAATATAAAATACGAGAAGTTGGTTAAAATATCAAATAATTTATGATCTATTGAGATTTAACTGAATAACTGAATTTATGTGAAAAACGCCAGCTCCCGGTGAAATTCCGCTGCAAAATGTACCTCACACAACATGTTAAGATGATTTTGCTTTGTATTTTCTCTTACCTATCACATTTAAAATTTCAACAGTCACAAAAATAGTAAATGATTTTTTTTTAATTTAAAGAGTTTTATATTTTTGACTAATTATGAAATGTAAAAGATTATTACAATTATAAAAATAATTAATAGGCATTATACCTTATGGTATTTTCTAATATGAAAAGAATAAACTACAGTTGAATTTTCTTTTACAGAATAAAAAAAAATATTCAATATTCAATTTTTTTACAAGTATAGTTTTGCATAACTGTTTAAAAATTAGACTAGTTGGAAAAGAAATTTTAAAGAATCTATTGATTTTGTTTTGGAACTTCTTAGAAAACTCTTTTGGATTAATATTTTGTAGAGTTATAAAATATCTTTGAAGAATATATCTATAAATATATGATGCCATTTATTTAACAATATATTTGACACCGAGTCTCATGTCGTATTGATTTGCATTTTCAATATATAAGGATATTACTCTTATCATTAGCAACAAATCTTGCTGAAAAATACCGTGACATATCATCTGAAATATCCCAAATTTTTCTCAAGTGGTATATAAATGTTGTCCAACTTGTGAACAACGGAGAAAATTAATAGATATTTTTATTTAGTACTTAAAATCTGATTAAATGTTAACTCCAAGTTTTATTCAAATAAATTTTGATGCTCATTCTTGTGTGAAACGAATTAGTGTTTAGGATTTTGTCCATAAAAATGTGTGAAATTTCCAAATTTTTTCCACTTAAAGCTGCTACAATTTGTTAATACCTTGTATTTTGCTTTCTCTTCGATTTCTAGTGAAATTTTGAAAACATAATTTAAATTATTTTCTAAGTATTCAGTTCCGTTACTTTCCTGAATATGTCTAGCAGTTGCTCTCATGTAAAGATATTAACTAAATGCGACTTAAAAATAGCATTCTTACTCTTTTGTGATAAAAAATTTTAAATTTCGTTACATAAATTTATAATTTTTCATTATCTAAAGGATTATTGACTTCATAGATTTTTTTATTTCCTCAAAATATACCCACAGTTTGCTTCCGTTGAACAATTATATAAGTATCAAGAACATTTTTTAAAAATTAAAATTTCCTATTCCTGTTTTGCCTCTAAAATAATCCTCATTCTCTCATTCCTCTCTTATTTTATTAAAACTTGTTAGAAATGAATAAATAAAATAAATAATAACTCTAATAATACAAATAATCTGTAATAATACATTTCTAAAATATACATATAAAATACATAATCTGTTGGTAAAGAAGATATAAAAATATTTCTATATAAAAACGGCTCTTTTTGACATTTACAAAAGTTTAGGCGGTAATAATAACTTAATATATTTTACAATGGTTTGAATTAAATAAACATAATTAAATCGTTAATCTCTGTTATAAAAGCACTATCTTTTATATGATCTAAATAACGCATTTTTTTTTTGTTTAGCAATAAAACACTTAATACTTTATTTAATATCAAATGTTTAATTTCTAAAAGTGGATCATCTAGAGGTATTAAAACCTAAAAGTAACTACTTTAATTACCCTCTAAAAGTTTCAAAATATTATAATACATTTATAGTAGGAAGATTATCGTCGCTAGCCTTATATTCCGGATAAAGGATTGAAACTATATAATGGGAGTCTCAGATCTTTAATCATTAATTACTTATCAAGAGTAACAAACTGTGGAATTTACTGAAATTTACTAGATTAGCGTCTATATTACTGATTCAGTTTAGTTCATCTTCATGGAAGATCTGTGTCTCCGAACTTGGGATATGCGAATCCAAATACAATAGAGATCCAGTCACTTTATAGCAAGTAGTTTCAATCTAGTAGAAAAATAACCTATCATGTACAGTTGTAAAATATAATGAAGCTGCAGCATATGTATAACACATTTGTCAAATAATACACTAACTTATAGTTTATTCCATCCTCTACAGAAAATAGACATTTTATTTGGGAAAATATTATTTGAAGTGCAGGTTTTTAAAATTGTAATGCAATTCAACAAATAAAGGTATTTCTTCCTGCTTTTTAACATTTTAAAGTTCTCTATTGAACGGAATTAGGTGAATAATGTAATCTATGAACCTTATATAAGTGAAATATGTGAAAAATATTTCAATTTCTGTCGGTAGTGGTTTTTTGGGGGTATGGGGTGAGTTTAACTGTGAAACTGTCTATATATACCCTTGTGCAGCGTGAAAATAATACATTCTTAAAATTTTAATTATAGTGACAGAACATTGAAAAATTATCATTAAAAGAATGTGATAGATAAATAGTTAAAGAATTTATAAGTAATGTTTTGTGTAAGTATATTTATTTGGGGACATCAAGGAAAAAAAATCAAATTTCTCTGGTTTTTCCCACACATCAAGTTTAATCGCGGATATTTCAAAGAGAAAAAAATTGTGTGTAGTTCTATCATTTATAAATAGTATAAAGTGTCACATACATACAAAAAAATCATTAATATATTAAAAAAATTAACAGATGGTTTCACAGCGAAACCAATGTGCTATAAAGGGTTAATTACTGGATATTTACTAAAAACTGAAAACAAATCTTTTAAATCATTGAAAGATTTTTTTAATATATTAAAAACTACATAAACATAATTTAGATAGTATATTTGCATCAAACCACAAGAACAAGCCAAATACTATCTTTTTACATAAAATGTTCGCTATTGATTTTAATAAAATCATTATAAAAAAGAAGTAAGTTACATTCTAACTACCCTTTATTATTTAGCATTGAAGTATGTTTTATTACGATCCCGGTTTTGGGGTATATGAGTCAGGAAAACTGATATTATCTCCGTTCAGAGTTTACATTTTATGTAAAAAGTAATACTATCTTTTTACATAAAATGTTCACTAATGAACAATTGATTTTAGACTATTCATTTTAATAAAAGCATTAAAAAAAGAAGTAAGTTACATTCTAACTACCCTTTATTATTTAGAATGGAAGTATATCTTATTACGATCTTGATTTTGAGGTATATGAGTCAGAAAAACTGATATTATCTCCGTTCAGAGTTTGCATTTTATGTAAAAAGTAATACTCTCTTTTTACATAAAATGTTCACTATTAAACAAGGAACCATATAAAAGAAAAATAAAATTTTAATTCTAATAAAAGCATTATAAAACTTAAGTAAATTGCATTTTAACTATCGTTTAATTTAATTAGAACAAAAGTATATCTTATTACGATCCTGGTTTTGGAGTATATTAGTCAGAATCTCCGTTCAGAATTTACAGTCCATAATATGTTGACGAATTCTATGCAACTTTCTAAATTACTATATTCTAAATTACTTATGTTTGAATTCCTTTAATTCCATTTTATTGATAAGAATGCGAGTATGGAGGAGAATAAAAATCAAAGTTATGTAAATCATTTTTTAAGTAAGGTTATTCACTGTGATTGGAGAGTTATATCTTTGATAGAGTAAATATAATTATGCAATAAAATTCCGACTACATGCAACCAATAACTAATACTCGACAGTCCATAATTTTGTAATTAACCTACAGAAAACAGTATGGATAAATGAAACTTATTAACTGGTGTTAAATAATAACAGATGTTAACTAAATAATGAGTATTTTCATAGACTTAAAGGGATACTTTAAAAGAGCTACTTAATAACAATAAAGTGTACTAATACTTTAGTATTGATATAAAAGAAATATACAAATATATTTATTTGATGGTATCTATTTATAACATATGAGGTAGAAGAACAAAATTTAGAATTAGATCTTTTTTGATTAATTATGGTAAATAATGTACTACGTAATTAATGGATGGCAATCTGATTCCATACTCATTTTGTTGATAGAACATGTATCTCGTAGTTAGATTATGCTGGAAGAAAACAAACTTGGAAAAAGTATTATTTACTACTGGCTTTCACACTTACCAAAGAATACATCTTTTTTATATATTCTTTGTTCAAGAATACATCTTGTAGAATAAATGTGATGAAGCGTCAATACATTTAGTATACATATAATAAGTAACACATTAACTCGCATACTGTTCATCATTAACTTATGGATACTTTAGATATAATATCTTCAAATATTCAGTGAATACTATGGAAAGTTTTAAAAGGAAAATGTCACTCCCTGGGCAGTACAACGTTATTTTTTTCTGCATTTTACATACAAGTTTTATTTTAAAAAATTACATACATTTTATTTGAATTAAAAGAACAATTAATTGTTTTATATCAGGAAACGGTATTCAAAAGACTAAACTTTGAAATTTCTGAAGGATTTAGTGATAATTATGTACATGATGTGCAAAAATGCAAAACAAGACAAAATAAATGTATTATAGTTTTCAACTACCTTGCTCTTTATATATAATGAAGGGTATATCTATCTATATATCTACAAATCTATATAAATATATGTGCATATGTATGTGTGTGTGTGTGTGTTTTAAAGTCTGTGAAAAGCATGAAAAGAACAATTAATTGTTTCAAATCAGGAAACGGTATTCAAAAGACTAAACTTTGAAATTTCTGAAGGATTTAGTGATAATTATGTACATGATGTGCAAAAATGCAAAACAAGACAAAATAAATGCATTATAGTTTTCAACTACCTTGCTCTTTATTTATAATGAAGGATATATGTATCTATATATCTACAAATCTATATAAATATATGTGCTTATGTGTGTGTGTGTGTGTGTGTGTGTGTTTAAGTCTGTGAAAAGTATTAAACAACAATTAATTGTTTCAAATCAGGAAATGATATTCAAAAGACTAAAGTTTGAATTTTCTGAAGAATTTAATTATAATTATGTACATGATGTGCAAAAATGAAAAACAAGACAAAATAAATGCATTATAGTTTTCAACTACCTTGCTATTTATATATAATGAAGGATATATCTATCTATCTATCTACAAATATATATAAATATATGTGCGTATGTGTGTGTGTGTGTGTTTTAAAGTCTGTGTATCCGTCAAATATGTCAAAACAGCAAACAGTATCTTTCGATTTTTTTTCTTTACTTACCTATAGAAAGTAATGAACTGATAAATTCAAAGCAATTTATTGGATTACTATCTAATGCCTCAGTTCATTACAGTTCGATTTTCTGATAAAAGACTGATATTAAAATTAGGGTATGCAAATAAAATTAGGAGATTAATTTTTTTAGTAAAGAGTTTTACACTGGTTAAAGTATAGTCTATTAGAAAAATAAAATATAAAAGACATGAATTTATGTGGAATACAACTAATATATAACATACAAACCGACAAGCTTTTCATCACCAGTCTAGAGAAAAGAGGAATGGTATGTAAAACTGAGTAGTCGATTTAGACGGTTGTGAATTTTATTTTCTAGGCAGAGTACACTTTTATTCTTTCTATATTTTACATAAAAGATTTATTCTAGCCAAATAGGGAGTTTTATATTTCGACTAAAACAAAACTGAATTGTTTTATGTTAGAATAAATCGGTTAAAACAACTACGTTATAGAATTGTAGAAGTATATTACGGGTTCGGACATGAAATTGTTTATCAGTTAATTGATCATAAAATGGTTAGTGTCTAATAAAAAATTATCTACAGGACATTAAAAATATCAAACAAAAATGTCAATCGCTTTAAAAGTGTAAATTATGTAAAAAGTGTAAAGTCTAAGAATTTTCAAATGTCTTAATATTAATATAGAAGGAAATTATATTAGTTTATGTATTATAAAAATATCAAACAAAAATATCAATCGCTTTAAAAGTGTAAATTATGTAAAAAGTGTAAAGTCTAAGAATTTCCAAATGCCTTAATATTAATATAGGATGAAATTATATTAGTTTATGTATTATAAAAATATCAAACAAAAATGTCAATCGCTTTAAAAGTGTAAATTATGTAAAAAGTGTAAAGTCTAAGAATTTCCAAATGCCTTAATATTAATATAGGATGAAATTATATTAGTTTATGTATTATAAAAATATCAAACAAAAATGTCAATCGCTTTAAAAGTGTAAATTATGTAAAAAGTGTAAAGTCTAAGAATTTTCAAATGCCTTAATATTAATATAGAATGGAATTATATTAGTTTATGTATTATAAAAATATCAAACAAAAATATCAATCGCTTTAATTTAAAGCAATTTTTAGTTTAAAAAAATTATAAAATATGATATTTTTACAGAAAAGGAATATATAGACAATGTAATTATTTTTACAATTTCAGTTTTTATATTAAAGAGTAAAAAAGTATAAAAAAAAATTTTATAACAAAGTTATATTACATGCTTAAAAATATCAAAAAATGTGTTAATTATAAGTGTAAATTATGTAAAAAGTGTAAAGTCTAAGAATTTTCAAATGCCTTAATATTAATATAGAATGAAATTATATTAGTTTATGTATTATAAAAATATCCAACAAAAATGTCAATCGCTTTAAAAGTGTAAATTATGTAAAAAGTGTAAAGTCTAAGAATTTTCAAATGCCTTAATATTAATATAGAATGGAATTATATTAGTTTATGTATTAGAATTTATACTTTTATAAGTAAAAAGTACAAAATCTAGCATTCTTTTTTTTCATCTATTATTATTTAAAAAATATAACATTAAATCATAAAATTATAAGTTATTTTTAAGATTAGTTGTATTTATTATATAAAACAATATCAAATATATAAAAATCAACAATATTTTTTATCCAATTTTAGTACATATTACCACAGTGGTAAAAAATATATCTGGGTAGAGTATAGGGTAAGAGGTATCTGGGTAGAGTATAGGGTAGATTATAGAAATATCATTATATTATAGCATATAGCTAATATATTATACTGTGCAAGTTTATGTAAAACTTTGAATAGTGGAATATTCTGTTGCGACTTGAACCCTCTAAGCGAACTACAGTTTTATTCTCTCTGTCATTTATATGTATTTTCTAGAAATAATTGTTATATATAACATCTATGGAACATTAAATACATTCAAATTTAGAAAGAGTATTTTTACTCTAAATTAACTATCAAATTCAAAATTATTAGATCTATTTCAGTATGTATTTTCACAGTGGTAAAAGAATAATGTAACTAGAAGAATAAGCTTAACGAAACACTGAGATCAATGGCATATAACTAATAAATAATACACTGACCTAAATGTCTTTCATCATCAGCACAGACTACGCGGGACTGATATATAAATCAATAGAAGGTAATATTTTCTGGTAGAGAATTTTTAAAATTTAATGTAGCACCCAGCGTCTTAATGCAGTTTTGTACTCTTTCTCTTTAACATACAAGATTTATTTTTGTAAAATTGAATTTTTTACTTATACATTAAAACAAATTAAAAGTGTTTCCAGTGAAAAAAATGCTTGTTAATGAAACTACACAACAAAAAAAAATCTAAACGATATCTTTATAAATAGATGAACGAGAAATATTGAAAAGATATTCTTCATAAAACTTTCTATCACTATCAAAGAATTATTTACTTATGATTAAAAATAGAAAACTAATCACATAAATATATTGCATCAAAAGTATAAAAGTATAGTATAATACTTTACGAATATCTTGCTATTTAAATACAGCAGAGACACATTAGTTTACGGAATTATTATTTTTATATATGAAAAAAATTAAATTACTTTTTAACTTTTTATTCTTTATTATAGTAATAAACGAAGCAATCAATTAATTGGAGATTCATGGAATGCAAAATTTTATTTAAGTTCATTATTTTATATATCACTGATCTTGGTAATAGAGTATGCAGATGTAAATCAAAACTGTATGATTTATTTTTTACTGCACAATTACACGTTGTGACGTTGTGTTTCAGCTTTTAAATCGTATTTTCCTAGATACATTTAATGATGCGTTAACATTTATAGTACAAAACTAATGAGTAATACAGTGTCCTACATGTCTATATGTAACATATATGCATGTAACTAGCTTAGAAAAAACAAAAATGTTATAAAAAACTGAAATTGTTCTTTTTTCTATTACATTTTAAGAGAATTTGATATAGCTCCGGAATATCCTTTTACTTTCATAATTTTGTCCTTTCTCTTTTTATACACAGGTTATTTTATTCAATTATTCAAAGTTTAAGAAGAACATGCTAAAAGATTGGTGTATTAGGTGATTGAGGTATAATCCAACTTTGAATATAATTTTTTTTCAAATAACGTTTTGATTTACAGATAATTCTATGTTAAAATATAGAGTATAATTATGTAAAGGATAACTATAAGTGTATAACAACTTTCAAATGTTCTATGTAGAATAATAAGGTTAAAATTAATCTAAAATCAGGTGTTTCGTAAAATAATCAACTCCAAAGTAAATGAATATATTATTGTTTTCTAATCTCTGATAATGTATTCTTATTTTATTCTTCAGGAATTATTTTCTATGTTTGTGATTACACAGATCTTTGAGGAATCAGTTTTACTTAAGTACAACACTATGGAAATTCTTCTAAAAATTTCGCAAATGATAGCCTAACGTCTATGAAATAATAAAAAAAAAATCTTAAACCATATATGTAGATCAATCCTTTATTTTACGTTTTAGCAACATATCTTTAAACATTCAGGTTATTTAATCTATTATTTCGTCGAAAGAAAAAATACGAAAACTTCTCAGCATAAAAATATGTGCAATAATCTGATTAAATTTTTATAACTTAGAAAAATATAATTTACAGAATAATTTATACAATAATAAACAGAAATCAAATATTTAATTTGTATTTATATAATACACTTGTCAAATGTCGATATATGATATTATGTGATGTGTGATTAATTAAAGACGTATATAAAAACAAAAAAATCATAAATTATTATAGTTTTGGAAATAATAATTCTATTATAAACAAATAATGTATACTTATAAAAACCGCTTTCTTGTGTATTATTTCTGAAATTGGTGGATATTGGTGCACATTTTTAAAATAAAGATTTTGAAATATTAAAGTTATTGTAAAAGGTATTTCATAAAATGGTTAAGAAAGTTAACTTTGATAATTTACAACAATGTTTAACTTTTTTTCATTAAAAAACATAACACAATGGGAAAAGGTCTTAACTTCAGACGTTCAAGTCAAATTTCACGTATATTCTACAAATGCTTAAGATCTGGGAACGAAATTTTTTATCTGCATACTTCCATTTATTTGATAATTTTTTACTATTATCTGTATAACATTTTTATAATTGTAATAAGGCCAAAAGTTTAAGTGAATATTTAAGTGAGTTTTTATATAAAAAAACTTTAAAAAAACTATATTATGAGTTTTGTTGTTATTAATTTATCAGAGATAAAAGTTTAAACTTTTCCGACATTTAGACTACGCCTGCTGTTAAATGTATTACTCAAATTAAGATTTGATAAAATTATTTGACTGCGTTTTTACGAAGATTCCTGTTTAGAGATAAATATTTTTAGAAGTACTGTTAAATGCTTGAAATTATAATCTTTAAATATGTGACTACTGTGTCACCAGTAGGTTTAATTTAGTTTGATTTGAAGCGCTACGGTCTACTGTTTTTCACACGAGGGCTAATGAGACCGGGACCTACTGCTTAAAGCCGATTCCGAAAGACTACGAACATCCATGCCAGAGTGGGATTCGAACCCACGAACTCCGGTACTGACAATCAGTACCCTAACCAATCGGTTCACTTTCATCAGGTCACCAGTAGAAGAAATCTCCATGAGTAATATACAAATTATTTGTAAGTTGATGTAGCTACATATTATTAATAAAGAAATATGAATAATAACCATATAAAAGCTTTCATCCTTTACTATCGAGCAAGTTGTAAAACAATTATTTATCCCACATGATTTCCAGTTTTCCTCATCCAATATAACTTTTTATAGGTTAGTTTTAACACAAAACATAATGCTTTTCATTTTAAGAGCAAAACTTATATCCGATGAAACTTTTAATATTGATATCAATTTTTTGTCATTAATCTTAAAATCTCTTTTTCGTATATACTTCCCAATATAGTTACTCAATATATATTACCCGTTATTAAACGAATGACTTTAGTCATTTCTATGACAAAGTGTTATATAAATGCGTTTATTATACTGTAGCAAGTATAGATATTTGACTCTGCTACACAGTAAGACCTTCTAAAATGAAGTGCATTTATAAAGAATTCTGCCAAGGGATTTTATGCTCTGAGAGTAACAACTTGAATTGCTTTAAGAAATCCCCAATCAATTTAAAGAAATACATTTTCTAGAATGAAATAAAAGACCGACGACAAAAATAAATATTTATGATATAGTTTAATTACTTATTTTTTTATTGACATTGCAATTGGGTGTCTGGTTTTTTCCTTGATCGATTTATGTTCAGAATAGAAAAGTATATAATATTATAGGTAATATATCTGGGATGAAGCTGTAACTTTTTTCTGGTTAATAAGGGAGTTATGTATTTTATATTTTAAAATGTATTTTATACTGAAAACGTCTAGCTAATATGCACCTTAAATACTCAGTTATTTCTCAAAGTATTGAAATTGTTTAAACATTTATCAAATTTTAAGTAATTGGTTCCTTATGTAATTTAGTTTACATTGTCAAGGAATGGATATTTTTTACTGCACGATAGCTAATGAGACTAATACTTACGTCTTAAAGATGATTCCGAATTATTACGAATACACAAGTAAGTAGTGACATCTGAAACTATTGACTTCATACCCGGAGGCCTATATGGGAATAAAATACCTTCGAAATGTCAAGTTTTGAATAAAAATATGAAATGACTTTTTGTGCTCAAAATGTCAAGTTAGGTATACACTTCATTATCAAAAGACAATTTTCAAACATGATTGTTTAACTTTACTAAAACCTGTGTTTTGCCTTACAGTCATATTTTAAACTTTTTAAATATAATTCGCCAGTTTTCAAATCAAAGTAGCATTATCAAAATATTTCAGGTGCATTAATTTTGTGTATTTTTTATTCGAAATTTTGGAGATTCACTATTAATGGGCTTGTCATTATTAGAATTTTATAGATTGTCATTAAACTAGGTATGCTTTTGAAAATTATTAAGTAATTTTTCAAGTGTTATATAATGTTATATAATGTTATACCGTAAAACTGTAAAAACTGTTGCTGAAAGATTACATAATATTAAATAGTTGTTTTCTATAGGTAGCATTTAATGTAAGTGGGAAATGTTGCACAGTTTCGTTTATTGATTCTGAAGGTAAAATAAAAATGTAAAAGCACTTAGTATGCTACGCACTAGTTTCATTTTCAGGAATAATACAGGATTACTAAGTTTTTATCAAATTATCTCGTATTTTATTCAAAATTTCTTTTCTAATAGTTATTGTGTCTCATATATTACATGTAGAAACATTATATATTTTCACTATAAAATATCGAAAATTTAAAAAATTAACATTCATTGGCCTTGTTCCTGTAATTAGGTCATAGTTAGTCTCATACTATGCACTATCATTTAAAATATCAATAATTTTTACCAGCATATAAAATCTTTATGCCAGAATATAGCATAAAATGCGAAATCAACGTTAGTAAGGCACAAACAGGCACATACAGCTGTTTTTTTTTTTGCTATAAGAGAGCAACGTTACAAAACTTGAGAAGTCAGTCACTTAGCCATTTCATCGACACCAGCTCTAATAAACTACAAATTATAAAACTTATTAACCCACTGGGTTCATTTTCCTTGTACTACAATGTGATACTAGTTCTTTGTAACGAAATGCCTGTTTGTCTATTGCTGCCTCGCAATTGGATTTTTAATGTTTTACACTTATCTTAACTTGTAATACACATTCGTAAAAAAAGTAAAAATACCAACTCCATCAAAAATACTCAAGTTACGATGACTATTCAGTGATTCAGGGGCATCAGTCGGAGGCATAATACTAAAAAAAGATGAACAAAATTAGATAACAACATTCAATCCTCTATAAATATTAAATGAATATTCATAAATACTGAGAAATAAAGCCGAAGTATGTCAGAAAATCGATTTATATTACTCAATAGATATTTAATTAGTTTCAGTTTATATCAATACGAAAGATCCAAATGATGTAACGTATCCACTTTAAAATATTTATCCACTTATACACTTTGTCACATTCTTAAATGATTCTAAACTTAATCTAAAATGACTTATGTGAATGTGATAAGTTTTATAGAAATATATCAGTTTTGTTACACTAAGATATTTTATTGTATTATTTTAAAATTCTGAAATTTTATTTCATGTTTAAAATAAAAACATAATAGGTTTGCATTTGGTGTAAGTATCTTTTATAAAATTATATCTTTTGCCTATTGATTAAGGAACATATTTATGCGAGCAAAATAAATAACGTTATAACTAACCTTCATAAAAAAAGGTGAAAATCATACTGTTGAATGAAGAAAGTATATCACATAAGTTCTTTCTTAAGTTTTAAAAAAAGTAACAAATATAAATTCCTTTATAAAGGCAAACATACTCGAATTCCACCAATGAAAATGTGTAATAACACAATATTAATAAATTTTATAAAAAATTTTTGGGTTTAATAAAGTTAACAGTTTAATCCCGTTCTTTTGTGTACGATGTTTATTAAAATAAAAAATAAATTGCATTAGGTGGATAAAGACTATAATTTATCTATAAGCATATATATTTTAAAGAACATATATGTGCATATTTTACTTCTATCTCTGAAATGATCTCACAAGAGTGCGTGAAATTGAAGTTTTGTTCCAAGCTTTGTACCTCCGATTTCTACAAGTCAATGGATTCTTTTCTAGAAAAACTGAGGTTGAAACATTTTTTGCCTAGTCACTCATCTTATTGGGGAAACGAACACTGATATCACGACACGTTTTTTTTTCGCTCCAAGCAAGACGTGTTTATTCTACTGGGAGGGTTTATTCCGATCAACGAATTCTTCTATGAATGAATAATCGTAATATTTCATTTAAGAATTCCGATTGCTTTTCATGGTATTAATTTTAGTACTATCTGATGAGCTAGGAGACTCTTGGCAAATACTGTCAGAACAAAGTATGACCTTTACAAATTTCTAAGAATATTTAAATAATTAAAATTAAATGTGTATAATATATTTAGTAGAATGTGTATAATATATTTATTTAAACGTGTTCAATAATATTTATTCAGAAATACTGCTGTAAATAATCTCATAAAATGAAAGGGAAAATACCAATGCTCTTTTAATACTTTCTAGATTAATATTTGTATTAACTAAGTCTATAAGAAAAATATGCAATATTTATTTGCCAATTTGATACATAATTAATGTAAATAGAAATATCTACTATTAATGACATTTCTTGAATTCCAAAATTCTTAAAGAAAAAAGCACTCTTTCAATAGGTTTCATGAATAAAAATCCTTAATTTTCCTGAAATGTAATTAGATGTCTGTTTTGAAAGCATCAAACATCTGTGCTATCATTTTTAGCTTATATAAAATATTTGTTGAACTTTTTAATAGATATGTAAATTGGGAGAAAAATAAAATAACAAACAAAATACGTAGGACAATAAAGGAGACAAGCAAATAACAAGGAAAATATTGTAAGGTGCTAAAAAGTTTGTTGAAATAATCTTAATATATTCATATATTATCTAAATGTTTTTAGAATAATTGGACTTTAGAAACTTTGGTTAAAAAAAAGGAAAACCAAATAACTTGTTAAATTTCGGTGTAAAAACTAGCGTATTGTTTAGATTTCTTGCGTTGAGATGAAATGCGTAAAATTATATAAAACAAAATATTTTTCTAAAAAATAAATGGATGATAAAAAGGTATTTTAAATGAAATTGTGAATTTTATTGCGGATACATTTAGCTATAAAACTGGCTTGTTATTCTTTTATTAACACGAAAAAGAAAAAAAAATATTTACATAAAATAAAACCGTAGATGTGAAATCCATGAACTGACAAACTTAAAATAATAGCATTAGACAATTATGAAATATGTACATAAAATTTTGCTCTGATATATTTAAAGGTTACATACACTGAAAGAATGAAAATTATTTTGTGAGAAAATAATGGAGAGGTTATATTACAACACACTTTTTATGACTAAGAGTATATTCCTGATCTCACAATAGCCTACTGCTTTATAATTAAAAAAAATATTTTTAATAATGAATTTTCATCAAATTACATGATGAATTTCAGTAATTCAGTTTTTTTTACATTTTACATATGTAATCATAGCTATTTCATGTGCAAATAATAATCCCTACATGGATTTTAAATTAACTTTATTAGGCGAGGTTTTCCTTCAAATAAAGAAATTCTGCCACAAGTTTGTTCATGTCGTAACTAAGATTCACAAAGATCTAAAATTAGCAAATATTTTGTAAAAATATTGCCATTGTTCAATAATAAATATTTCCTTAGATTTTTATATGTTTGTTTTCTCTTTAGGTATAAGCAATTCCATTTATACCATTTCTTCTTTTTTATATAATGATTCGACTTACTCTTAGCATCTGATTTACACGAAATATAAAAAATTATATTGTTAAGCTTTAAACCTATCAAAAATTCTACAATTTTGAATCTTCGTTTTAACATTGAGAGTATATATGATTTATATTTTTTTCTAACAGTATTTCTATTAATTGTTTTTCCAGCAGTTGCATTCTTCTCTAGAAATATTTTTCTATTGTACGACAGCACAAATTTTGATATTAATTTTGTCTAAAATCCTGAAAATGTATAACCCACACTACGTTACTTTAAATTTTGACATTTTGCATTCCCCAGAAAAAAATAACACTGTTCCCAATCACTAAATCATTACCATCAGTAAGAGACCTTAAATTTATAAAAAAGAAAAAAAATAACTTCTGTAAATATCTTTCTGTCTGTCGTAGATTTCAACGTTCACATTAGAACCCAAAAGTCCAACCGTTTTTTAGACGAATTGAAATCCCAAATGAGGAAATTTGAGTCACTCCTTGTGAACAGAGTTTAAAAAATGTCAGCTTCAAAAACGTAATTGGTACTAAATTTCGCTAGCAGGTTTTTGTTTTTATTCTTCTTTTACAACCAGATGTCATGGTAGATGTGGCACTGGTAACTCATTGTTGTATGGCACAGAAATCCTTGTGGAGGAGACGCTTGAATATTTTACATTGTATTTGATTTTACTACTAATTCTTTTGTAATGCAAACATATGGATAGCGGAGATTCAGATTCCATCTGTAAGGAAACCTTCGTTCTTTATGTTAAACGTTTAACATAGCAAATATGAATTGTTTAAATCTAATTCTGATCCTCCAATTTAGAACCAAAATTTAATTCATAAAACTTTTTAATTGCCGTTAAGCAAAATTTGACTTTTTAAACACCACATTTCCATGTGTATGTCACATTTGCTGAGGTTTTAACGCATATTACACAGTTTATATACGTAATTGGAATAAAAAACTTACTATTTATATTTGGTGCAAAAATGGTCTGCTAATTTAAGATGGAGTAGACGAAAGAGAGAAATATCTGAAATCACTACACAAATAATGTTAATGAGCAAAAATTGTGGGTGATGAAAACATTTTGATAAATTATCTTAATTCAACATTAAAAAATGCATGCATTACATGCACGATAAATCATGTTACCAGTTCAGTTATAAATGAACAATGTAAGCTTATTTAACTATTAAAATTTACAATTTGTACACTACCATAAGCAACTGATATATCTATACGAAAACTGAGATAAATAAATATATTTTATAATAAGAACGGACGTTAGAAAAAACATTGTTACACTCAGTTGCTGAAACTAACAATTCATTCAAAGATTTTAATGATTTTTGCATAATTTTTAAGGAAACAACATAGAATTTCTATAAAATATTAATATTAAATGTAAGGGTATTTAAATAAATTTGTTATGGCGATATAAAGATATTTATCTACAACTGAAATTATTTTGTTTCGAGTGTTAATTAATACAAAAAAATTAGAGACATTTAAATACAATTTAAAAGAATTGAAGATGAAATAATCTAAATTAACCTTTTAATATATAATTGTAAAAGTATTAACCTATTTAAACTAAAATATAGTTCAAATTTTAAATAAATACGTAAGTTTGTATAAAAGATAATAGATTTTTCGTAAAAAGATAAAACAAAATAAAGAGCGTAATAAATAAATTATATTTTATAGCTTCAGTCAATGAAATATCTAATATAAGCAAGAGAACATTTTCTCTTAAAACTTTTTGATATAATATAGGCTGAATTTAGAGTATAAGGAACTTTTAATTAAAGGAAGCATACTGAAATTATTATTAATTTAAGTGAGCTACTATACCTATATATAGAAAGGATTACATATATTTACAATATTCTTTCCTAACAAGTGAAACATAGATTTATGAATGGCTAAAGAATACGCTTTGTTTCATTGCTCTTTTAATATATTGTCTTGAGTATATCTAGTAAAAGAAATGCGATACTGGCTCTGTGATTGATTTTATGTTATTCGCAATATATTCTATTGAAGTTGAGTTATTTTATGAGGTTATTTCATTACCAGTTGCATCTCTTGAGATAATTAGATGTCGTGCTTTCTTCACCGCTTTCCCAATAAACGTAATTCCTTGTGCTAGGTATTGAGGATACGCTTGCAATATATAGAATTAACGGAGAAAATAAGGGACTAGTTGATTATTTGATTTTTCGTAATAGAAGGCTAATGAAACTTACTGCTCAAAACAAATTCTTAATAGCGTGGATTACCACAAAATCCAAATTAGATTGAATGTGATTGAATGTGATTACTTGTATTTATTTTATTTTCTCTAAAATAAAGAATTTATAAAACACCGTTCAAAAATACCGTTTGTGAATTCATGATTTTAAAAATTTAAGTCATTTCTAATAATTTTAAAGAAGTGTCTCTGTATGATATAATGATATATGTTTGCATATAAAATCAAACGTAATAAATCAAGAAAATAACTTTCCAAATATATGTAAATTTGGAATTTTATTCCTACAGTAACGTACAATTGTGTTTTTCAACACATTAGTGATATTTATTAACCCGAAGACGTACTTACTACTAGTTCATATTTTTATACATTTCAATAGTTTTTGACATCTATACAGTTTGTTGTTAAATGCCTTTAGTAAATGCCATTTATAATTTTTTAGGTCACATATTGTTTAAAACAATTTAGAACGACATTTGAAAAAGTGGAATATGGGGTGCACTTTCCTTAATAGATATAAATAAAACATTATACCCTTGCAGTTCTTTAAGGAGAACAAGCTGTAAATTTAACGTTAGTTATTTTATGTTGCTTAACTAACATCTAGAAGTTCATTTCCATAAGCGTAGTAACTCACCATTGTGGATCTCTCTAAAAAAGAATACAGTTAGAAAAGAATATATATTTTTTAAATATACTATACATTACACAAATATATTTTAACTTTGAAAAACACCAAACATTTTAAACAGAATTTTGTCCTTATTTATAGTCCGTATAAGATTTGTATGAGCATTTATATAATTAATAATACCTATATATAACTAATGATAACATATTAATAATACCTATATAGCGATTCACATTAAAGCTCTATTATATAGTTAAATGACTGATAAAGTTTAAATTTCAGACAGCCATCAATTAAATTTCTTAGTAAATTTGAAAAAAAAGAAGAAAGTAAGATCACCTAGTGGCAAACTATTGATGCTTGTATATTAAAAATACTATAGAGTGGAATTACAAATTATTTTGCATTAAAATTTTAAAATGTTTATACAT
>CM063504.1:80372457-80407457 GCA_032207245.1 Pardosa pseudoannulata
ATATATATATATATATATATATATATATATATATATATATATATATATATATATATATATATATATATATATATATATATATATATATATATATATATATATATATATATATATATATATATATATATATATATATATATATATATATATATATATATATATATATATATACATATATATATATATACATATATATATATATAATATATATATATATATATAATATATATATATATATATACATATATGATATATTTATATATATATATATATATATTTCGAAATTATAATTTTATTTATGTTTTACAAAAGTCATAAATTAAAACAGCAAACACAACTGGAATTTTGTCTCATATTTGTTACGAATATTCACCTTTTCTTTTAAGCTAAACATAAATATTTGGAGATTTTTCTTTGATCTATCACTGTGACTACAAACAGTTCACTGCATGGAATGGAAGTAGAAATACATTGTCACATCGTAATAAGGTTCTTGAAGTGAAATTAGAAATTTAAAATTCTCCTATGTTTGGAAATATTAAATTTATTCTATATAATTAAGAAACTATCACTATTAAATAAATCAAATTATATTAATTAATTAAATTATATAAACAGTTTAAATTATATATTTTTTTCCAATTTAAAATATAAATATAAAGATGTATAATACAATAAATAAAATCTAATGTTTCATGTTTTCTTAATTTCATTGTTAATTTTTTTTATCTATTTTAATAAATATATAACTTGTGGGCATGTGTAAAAAATATTATAAATTTCTATTTCGTAAATGGAAATATATATCACATACATATGTTTTTCTGTACCTCTGAAATGGAAAATATGAATTCTACCTCTATAAAACAGAAAGTTTTTGTTCTTATTTAGAAATAATTATTTATTTAGTTATTAATTGTGACAGTGACTATAATTGTTGAAGTGTTACGACAGCTACTAAATCTAACACTAAATTTAGGTGTTACAAAGAAGACAAAATTTACTGTGCATTACAAAAAATAATAGTTATCTCCCAAACTCTGTTATATAGATTATATATCTTTGGAATGTTAAGATATAAATGATTTAAGGCCTAATTAATTGTTTTAAATTATAATTTCCTGTGTTTTATAGAAAACTTAAAAATATGTATATCAAATTATAAATATATTCATTTATGAATATTATGAATTTAATTTAAGGTTTGATTTCTGACCTTAATATATTGAGATTCCCAATCTCTAAATTTGCTATTATAACATTCCGGTTAATCAAATTAGAAGCTACTGCTTAAAGTATCTTCAGAACGGTTTCCAACATCAATACAAGTAGTAAGATATGATCCCACAAATAATAGTGAAACTTCAATCATTCGAGATTTCTTTTCATGTAAAAATATGGAGCATTATAAAAAGTTTAAGCGATCGCTGTAGTGACTTTCTTACTTGTACTGTACACGTATATTAGATTAGATTAGATTTAAGGTGGGGCGGCCAATAAGAGCACCAGCACTATGATCTAAGGCCTATTTTACTGAACCCCCTCCCATTAACTGGGACAAAAAGGTCCCAGCAATAAGTTAAGAATATTAACAATTAAGTCTCAAAGAGACCAATTAGTAAGATACATTTAAGCTGCAATTTAACCGAGAAGTTGGCTCAAACCAACTTCCCAAGAAAGAAGATGTCCCAAGGTTTAATGAAGTGGTCACCAAGAAATTCAAATCTCTTGGCAGATTAGTAATCACAATCACATTAGATGTGTAAGGAACTTTCCTCCGCCACCTGATACCCCTCTACATACCAGGCTATTCATGATGCCAATAATGTTAATGTGCCTCTTGAGGCAACAGTGATCTGTCAACAGAACAATGGCCACCCACAGCACATTCCTACTAAGGTTAAGTATCTCCTTAGCCCTCAGCCAGGGATACACTTTGTTAAGCTCCTTAGCTTGTCTTTGATTACCAGAATTAAGCCAAGCCCTATAAGTCTCCTCCATTAGGAGATCCTTAACAGTCTTTCTAACTACATTATGAGGAAGACCAAGTACCTGTTCCAGCCGAATGAAGGGCAGGTAGCTCAGATCCGTACTTCACGAGATTATCAGCAATTTCATTGTCAAAAACAACTCAATGACGAGGAACCCAGACTAGTGTTACCTTATTAACTATAGCCAGTTGGTTGATGGTCTTATAGCCTTCCCCCACAATTTTGGATAAGAAGCAATGACTGTGCACGGCCATAGCTGTACAAGTAACTTACTAGAAAACATTTAACCCCTTGCCTGTTTTGCACACTCACCATAGGGCAATCTGATTTCTTCGTCGCTCTCACTGTTTTGGTTGTATCTTTTCTATTTTTAATGTCAAATTAATTGTATAGATGTAAACAAGATGTTAACTTTAGAAGTGTATCCTGTTTGGTTTAAAAGCGCTGGCTTTTGGATAGGTTTTAAATTTGAATAGGTTTTCATCTTTTAGTTTTTGGCTTGACTTTGGATTGAGTTTGGATAGAGGTAATTCCTTCTACAGAGAAAAACTATGACTTGTAAACCAATGTTATATGAGTTCATTGAAGAAACATGACAGCAGCAAAATAATTGGAAAAGAGACTCGGAGATTACTCTGGACGTCGCGAAATGGTTCGAACATTCGTTGTGTCGTCAGTTTGATATTAGCTTGCGGTTATTATGCGAGCAAACGATCAAGCTGACGTCGCAATGAACTTTCAAACCGACAAACAACGTCCAGAGTAAGCCCCTAAGTATTTTTGCACGGATTGTGACGTTGGATTATGCCCCTCGCCCTCTTTCTAGATTTATTGCACTGAATCTAATCTTCGAAAAAAAACAGGTTAAGTAAATGTATTTCTAGTACTTGTATTAGCAAATGACTTTGTATAAATGTAATCGAAAATATTTATATTTTTTATATGCACGACTATAAACGTAACATCACTGTCGCGTACTTCCAGGGAAAACATTAGTTTATCTTCCTGTAAAATAGTTGTTATACCTGCTTAAAATAATATTACTTTTAATAACATTTTCCAGCTTTAGAAATGTAAAATGTACAAAAATATCCAATAAAAAATGTGACATTTTTTTAATCGAATTCGGAAAAAAATGAAGCTGTTAAGGGGTTAACGAACTTGTAATGGAATCACATTTCAAAATTAAGATATCAAATAAAAAATTTCTTATACAACATTTCTAATCAAAATATAGATTATAAATAACGTATTTAAACAAAACTAAATTTCAACAATATATGCTCGTAATATGATAGTTTTCTTCATAAGCTTTCATATATACAAGATAGATACATTCATATTCATTACTAATTTAGCATGATTTGTATACACACTAATATACATACATTTCTACATATGCGCATACTATTTAACATTAATATACTTTTCTATTTGAAATGGAACGTGAATGGGAAAGAAAAGTTTATACACTTTCCTTCAGTATTCAAATCACGACAGACAAGTTTGGAAACATCAATTTTGATCTTTTTTGCATATACATCTCGTCCTGTATTTAGTTTTGATAGTTGATGCAAGGAATGATAATGTCTATTTATTTTGTTTCACATAAAAAACACTGGTGTAAAAAGACTTTACTTTCTAAAAAAATTGTTAGATACCCAGTAGTGATTCCTTCTTCCGCATTCTAAAAGAAACTTGAATTTCATTACGAAGTTTAAAAGAAATCTGAATAAGACTTTATTTTTAGGAGAAGTGGAGATTATTCTTTTCCGTTAAGTTTGATTCAACACTGTTGTTTGACTCTTATTTGATATGATCATCACTGTGTTTGAAATCAACAAATACTGCTGGATTCTTAAATTTCTTCATTATATTCATGCATGGGTAGAATCATAGCATAGTTTGAAATTGAAAGCATCTGCAAATGAAAAAACATATTTTTGTATCATTAAAAATTTTTTGGTTTCTCATAAGAAAATTATTTATTTTGCGTCTAATACAAAGATTTTATTATGAATATAAATATGATATTGCTGTGTGGATGCATATCTCAAATTTATGCACAATTTAGAAGTGAACTTTCGAAACTTGAATTTCTACGATGATAACAATGTTTCAATACCGGATATTGTTCACAAAAGTAAAGATTTTATATTTCATACATATGAAAATAACAAAGCAGCATATTATATCTATATAAATCGTTTTAAAGGTTATATTAGCTTTCCAATTACGAAGTATAAATAGATTATGTTCGGTACAGAATAGAAATTAGTACATAAAATGTGAAAATAAGTGTAAAATTGTATATAGGAAGTTTAATTCCACTACATATGTATTCTACTTTACATAAATAATTTAAATCCACATATTTATATTTCATAGCAACTCTCTTCTCTACACTACAACTACCAATTATAAACACAGCTATTCTGAGGTTAGGAACTTGTAGCCTATTATTTATTAGTTATACCGGTCATCCTACTTAGCTATTTATGGCTATCTATAACTATAACTAGGAGGTATATTAACCCCTTGCCTGTTTTGCATGTACACCGTACGGGCGCAGTTGCCATGCCTTTAAATATTTGCCCTTACGATGTACGGGAAATCAGATTTCATAGCCCATTCTTACTGTTATGATCTTACGTTTTCTATATTTAATGTAAAAATAGTCGTATAGATGTTCACAAGATGTTAGTTTTCCAGGTGTATTCTGTTTGTCTTAAAAGTGGGGGCTTTCTCATAGGTTTTGCATTACTTCGCGAGTTTGATAGACTGTCCAAAAGAGAGTTTTTGGTGGTAATTCCGCCTACAGAGAAAACCTAAGACATGCAGAGTTGTGCTATGTGTGTTCACTTAAGAAAAATGACAACGTCAAAATAATTAAAAAAGAGAATAGGTATTTTTGTCCGGACTGTGACGTTGTACTATGTATCTTGTTCTCTTTCAAAATTTATCTCACATAATCTGATCTTCGAAAACACAAGTTAAGTAAATATACTTGTATTTGCATTCAAAAATAATTGAGTAGTAATTGTAATACAAAATATTTGTATTTTTTATACGGACATCTATAAACGTAACTTTCCTGTCTGGCGTACATAAGAGAGAAGATACAACATCCAGGTAAAACATTATTTTATTTCCTGTAAAAAACGTAGTGATAAATTCTTAAAATAAATTAGAAATATTACTTTTAATAACATTTTCCAGCTTAGAAATGTAAAATAAACAAAAATATGCCTTAAAAAATGTAACATTTTTTGGATCGATTTCTTAAAAAAAAAGATAGAAATGGTTAAGGTGTGAATTCTTCTTATGATCTTCATTTTAGTAAAAACTACAGTAAGATTTATAGCCGAATGTGTTTGTTTTTGTTTATGTTATATTTCTCTTTACTATTACATCTGATCACATACTTATTTTATCTGAATCTTAAACACATCAAAAATATTTTATTTATTATATAACTATGTAGCAAATGATTAAAAAATACTTTTCTCAAAGTAACTTATTTTAAAAGTTATATTTCGATAGAATTTTTATTATTGTTCCTGTTATCTAGTTTGATATTTCTTACATTTTTGTTATATATATATATATCTATATATATAAAAATGAATTTGTGTGTGTCTGTCTGTCTGTCTGTCTGTACTCAATAGACTCAAAAACTATGCATCCAATCGCCGTGAAAATTTGGGAAATGTTTAGGTATATCCCTGGGAAGGTTTTTGTAAATTTTCAACGTTCGAAATTCATTCCTTCCCCCTTTTTCGAGCATTTCATGTCATTATTCCAAGCATTATTTTCCCCGGTTAAACGCAAACGATTAAGTTTTTAATTTATCGCATCATATCTAAGGGAAAGAAGCAATATTTCTAGCAATGTGACGTCATCCCAAGTAATTGTTTTAAACGCAGTTTTCCACGGTTAAAAGCAGGAGATTAAAATGTTCAATTCATCACATAATAAATAGGCGAAAATGATATTTTTCTATCATTATGACGTCATTCATTTAAATATTTCATTTATTCATTTCTTATTTTATATTATTTAAAATCGTCTGCTTAGTATCTATTCGATTTGAACTGAAATTTGAGATATAAAGTGATTCACTTTCATTTCTATGTGACGCAAATTATAGCATTTTTATATGAGAACTAATTTTAAATTTAATTCTTGGTTCATTTTTATGTTACAATGAAATGCATATCAACAATATTCTAAGTACAAAAAGTACAAATTTCAGTGACTCTCATGGCCAAATAAAACCTATCATTTTATATAGTTATCTTCATATTCATATGGTTGTCGATATGAATGTGTGTTTCTGTTTCATACAAAACTATGTGGTTTGTCATAAATTTCCTTAATTTTGGAAAACATTTATTACTACCAACAAAATTAGCACTGTTGCTGTCAAAACCTGTGCTTCCTATTCTATCACGTAATATGGCAAGATCTGTTAACTTTGCTAATCAACGTACAGTAGTAATACAGTAATGCAATTTAGGGTTAAGCTTATATTTTACAATAAAAAAAGTTTGAGCAAATTTAATATAAGACAAATTCGATTATAAAAACTGAATAATGTTATAATACGCTTATGATAGAAATATATAAACATGCCAATGACTCGAACTGAACTGTGACGAATTTAGAGAGTTATTCACGAAAAATAAATCTTTGTTTAAAAGTAATATATTAAGTTCACCGTAGCGAAGCACGGGCAAACTTGCTAGTATACATATATATATATATACACATATATATATATATATATATATATATATATATATATATATATATATATATAAATTGGGCAAACTACCGAAAATTAAATCCACCGTTCACAGCAAAATTTAAAAGTTAATCTCAGAATGCTTTTGCTTGACCGGGCTTATTGAACCAGGATATTTGAAATTAAAACATAGTTCAGAATGGATAGTCCCAAAGAAAACCTAGTTCTGAAAGGATAATCCAAATTTAAACACAATTCAGAAATTATAATTCCAATAAAAACCTAGTTCAGAAGGGATAATCGGAAGGAAACCGTAGTTCAGAAAGGATAATGCCCAGGAAAACCTAGTTTAGAAAGTATAATCCTAAGGAAAACCTAGATAAGAATAATAATGCAGTCCATCCATTCCATAAAATTGAAGCAACGAGTTCATAACGAAACTTAGTTCCTTTCAGATCTACGAAAATGACATTTTTCTCTGTCAAATGCAGAGATGTTAATGATATTTTGAAACACTTGTGAAATATAGGGTAACAACACAGGGAGACACTCAGTCGAATTCTATCCCAGAGAAAATAGCTTATTCAGCGATATTAACAACCAGACAGTAATTTAGTTCATTGTAAAAAGTGAATGATTATCCGGGGGCTGCTAAAAAATGTAGCTAGTAGACAATACATTTGCATTTATTTCAGAATTTATTTTTATGGACGGTCAAAAGAGTTTTAATTTCTAACATTACTTTACATAAGATATTTTTTGGCTTTGAAATAAATTTGAAGGAATAATAATGGGAAAAGTGGTGAATTTTAAGAGCTCTCGTAAGTGTAATAATTCTGATATATTGCATATATATATACACACATATATAATATATATATATATATATATATGTATATATAATATATATATATATATATATATATATATATATATATATATATATATATATATATATATATATATATATATACTATATATATATATATATATATATATATATATATATATATATACTATATATATATATATATATTCACATATATATATATATATATATTATAATATAACATATATATATATCTATCTATATATATATATATATATATATATAAATATATATATGATATATATATATATATAAATATATATATATATATATATCATATATAATAGATATAATATATATAATATATCTATATAATATATATATATATATTTGAATGCGGGTATGATGTATATTTATTCACATATTTTATAACTTTATACTGTGTTATTTTTTGAAGAGGTGCTGTAGTGGAAAATAATTATATTTTATAAAATTTTATGTGGGGAACTCCTTTGCTTTATTCAGTAAAACAAAACTGTATTTCGTTTTTAATTTTAAATTAGAGAGAATTATGCTAATCTAGGGTTTGTCTTACACTTTAGAGAATCTTAAATGTTGCATATTCCTAAATTAGTTTAACTTTCTGAACTCCCTAAGGAAATACAACTTATCCAATTAACGTTGATCATCATGTTGCGTAAAGTGAACTCAATTTATGTTTTGGGTCTGCAGGTGCCACAAATTCCTCTGCTTACCCTGGAAAATGAATCACATGGATGATGAAAGCTTTACATGAAGCAGAGCATGGCAGAAAGATTAGATAATTGGCTACAACAGGGCAAAAGCTTAGTTGTAATTAGTATTGACTCTCTCGCACTGCCCGTAGGTAGATGTTGGCATGAATTCGGGATATATTTAATCATAATCTCAGTATTATGGTAGTTATGGAACCATATAAGCTTTGAAAAGTAATTGATTATATCAGTTTATAGAAAAATATTTAGAATTTAACGCCCATGAAATATTTATATATAATGAAAATATTTCGAATATAAAAATATTTTGTGAAGAAAATAAAATTTTATATGATATGTATATGCATATTTTTAGATACATATGTATATATATATATATATATATATATATATATATATATATATATATATATATATATATGTATGTATGTAATAAATCCAAATTTTTACACCTAAAATAGCTAAAAATCTCCTTTACCCCTCATCATTCTTTCATACATATATTCAAAGCCGTATGATATATTATTTAAAGGAATGTCCGCTGATTCAGTCTAAAATAAAATTAAAGTTATTCCAGCATAAATAAACCTGTTGCATCAATGGACAGACTGCAATTTAATTAGGTTTTCCCAGTGCCAAGTAAACCTTTTCAAATCAATAAGAAACCCAGATAGTATCTACACTTGCAGCAATTTTAATTTTTTCTGGATAATATCTTGTCATAACACATTTGACTCGACAAATTTGCAGCTAAACTTCAGCAAGTTAGACGCCATATAAAGTGACCACTCTTTTGCAAAGCTATTTTACTGTTAAAATATTGCACTGCAAAGCTATTTTGCTGCAAAACTGATTCAAGAACAAAATTCTAAGGATTATTGCAGTCTACTTTCAAACTTGCAGATTTCTCATGTTTAACTTGCTGCAAGTTTGCAGGCTTACAAAACAAGACTGCTTTAAATTTTCTGCAAATTAAATTTGCTATATGGAAAGTGTAGTGGCGAGTATGTACGTTCGCAATTTACACACACACACATACATACATACATACATACATATATATATATATATATATATATATATATATATATATATATATATATATATATATATATATATATATATATATATATACATATATGTCACTTGTGTGATAGAAAGGTACGCACGAGTTCTATGAAGTCTCGTTGCCTTAGCCACATATTTTAATAACACGTGTATATATATGAACGAGTCGTACATATTGCAGTCTAGTATATATTTTAAAACTTAGAAATAAGATAAGGGACACTTTATATAGAACATAAACTGTCTACACATATTTGGTTATGTTACTTGAGGTTATGGAATCTTTTCGAACACAGCTTATAAAAAAAATATGTTAGAACTCAATGAATTACTTTCCTTTTGTCTAAACACTATGAATTTAAAAAGTTATTTTAAGTAACATGATCTGTATGGTTAGTATTGAAGATAAATTTTAAAAGTTAATGAATGTAGGGGAAGGTCTACTTAATATTATTATTGTTAATTAATTATATCTATTTCATGTAGGACAGGATGTACTCTAAGAATAATGTAATGATAGGAATCCGTTTTTAACCTTATTTACCTCATTCATCAATAATGTTTGAAGAAAACATTATACAATTTATATAAAACACCTTTATACACATTTATATAAAACACAGTTATACATATTTATATAAAACAAAGTGTTGATAAATAAAATAAACTTTAAAAATTAATAAATTTTAATAGGAACAATCTCGCCACTTGATGATATCTGACACGAGAACATGCTGTTATTTTAAATTATTCCGGTACTGTATTTTTTCTGCATAACAAGATCTCCATAAACACTGTTTCAAAGATATTACTTTAACAAAATTGACTAAGAGATATTGGCTAATAATTGTTTGTTTAGGGTATATAGCATGTCTCTGTAAAGATATTGTAATAAGATGATCTTTGTATATCAATTATTTTCTGCAGTATTACGTATGTGTAAAAATAATGTTACGTTGGAATAGTGTTTGACAAATAAGAAATTTGAACTAATTATAAAACACATGGACAAATATGTCTTGATTAAATTATTTTATACAATTAAATAAATGGCTAAGGAAAACAACTGGAATACAACTTCTTATTTGTAGATAGGGGACTCTTCTGGATACGGCTTCGGTCATGCAAATATGGCGTCATTTTCCCTTTTATTTTTTTTCTAGTGTCATTCCAAAAAATGTCTATCCCGCAAGCAGTGGATACCAGCAGCAATCACCCTCTTCTCTCCTCTGGTAACAATCTTATCCTGTAAAAAAATCAGACTACCCCATAGAGATAAAAAATGGGTATATTGGGGTCTGAACGGAGGGGTCAGAATCCTGAAAAATCAACAGGCCCTTCTATTTGTTGGGTCTGAAATCTCTTCTAATTTAAACCGGTCCTGTCCTTATGTGTTTGAGGAAGGCTCACAAGAAGGGGTAAAAAATGCTGAACCGAATGTAACTTATTGTTACAATGTGTTACTACAATGCTTAAATAAATTATTATTATTATAAACATATTACAATCTGTTTCATTACGAGGTAATTTCACATACTTTTTTACAGTCTATTTTGAATAGACTTTCCCCACTCTTAACATTTTTTTCACAATTAAATTCGTAAATAAACTAAGGGAATAACATAACGCATTTACAAGAGATATAAAAATAAGTACATATAATTTCATAGCTATCTCTCCGATACTCTATTTATCCCCAATACCTCTTTCCATAAAACGTCTCCCTAAGTAACCCGATCTCCATAAACAGCATTTCAGAATTTTTTTTTAACCTTATTGGATAAGAGAGACTGACAAAAAGGTACCGACAAAAAATAAATACTGCACCGTTTTATTATTTGTTCCTCCCCAACCTCACAAAACGAATTGCCGCAAAAATCCATTTTGCCAGAGTTTCTTGTTACCCGACACACTTTGTGCTGGCGCGACAGGATATAACATGGAACAAATTCGAAAACATTTCGCACGAATGTATTTGTGTTGTTACGTGAAAAATATGTTTCATTCTTCTTTTTTTTAATGTTGGGCAATCCGTTGAACGTCAGGGGTATAAAGAGCGTGATGGGAAATTGAAGTGGTTAGAAGCATGTTTGCACAAAATAGATCTCGATATCATTTATGTGAGAAGTGGATATTTTAAAGTGAAAATGGACAATAAATTAGAAGTACTTTTCGATGTTGCATTTAAATCGTTTTACTCCTTCATCTGCATTTGCATGTAGGTATTATTAAATAGAAAGCTTGCTTACATTTCTGTGATATATAGAGATAGATTTTCTTAGTTCTTCTGAAGTTGATTAAAAACATTATTTGAGAATCAGCGTAATGTATGATTAGAGTTTTAATGATAGTTAAATTTACGCATGTATGCACACATAAAATCTAGAAGTGTCTACTTTAATAGTCTTTCTTCACTCACCATAAAATGGTTTAGTAACATATAAACAAAATACTGTAAAATATCTGTAAGTGAAGACTATAGGATTTTTAACAATCTAACTATAAAGTATATTATATATAAATAGTATATATATATATATATATATATATTTATATATATATATATATATATATATATATATATATATATATATATATATATATATATATATATATATATATATATATATATATATATATATATATATATATATATATATATATATATTCCCTATTTCAACGCCGAGAGACTGTCAAGAAACCACAGCTCTCCACGTGCAGCCTATTGCAATGTTGCCTGTTAATCCAGTTGTCAGAGTTAAAATTGTTGTCTTTCAAACTGGTACATGTCAAGAGATGATTAAAATCCATTTTTTCCAGATGTACAAAGGGTTACAGATAAGCTTTGAGGCATTAAATTAGTTTTGATTGAAATTCGATTAATTTTTCGCCTTATTCTTTACTTATCCCTGACAGAAAGACTGACTGCCCTGACAGAAATAAAATATTTACACCTACCAATCGTTGTTTTTGTACCTTATTATTCAAATCCAGGTTGTAATCCGCAAGTCCTTTTTGATGTTTTCAGTATAAATTATTATTTATACTGAATAATTTATTACTATTTTATATTGTATAAACATTCAAAAATATGTTATTTATGGTCATTTAAATCTCATAAAATTTAAAATATTTCTTTATTAAAATAATTTTTCTATCCAAAATTGTTTAACATAGATATTCCAGATTCCTTGCTTGCATCATAAATTATACAATGTGTGATTTATTGTAAAGTGTACTTAGTGGTCAAACACGAAATATCGACTAAAGCTTGTTTTATTTATTTTATTGCTAATATGACGCTATCTAATTTAATGAGAAAAACTATATTGTATATGTATTTTGGAAAATTTCAATTATATTTTGAAATACCTAGGAATTAAATAAAATCTAATTAATTTTCCCAAAACAAAATAAAGTAATATTTCATACAAACAAATTAGTATTGTTTGAAATGTTTTTCTAAAATTCCAGCTAAAGCCTTTTTTTAATTCTAAATTACATCTAGCAACTGTTTTACAAATCTTATGCGTCCTTTAAGAAACATATATTGAAAAATTAATTGTATCGTATACTTTATTAACGATTCCAGGAATGACGATACTCAATTCATTTGAAAGATATATTCTTGGAATTGTAGATCTCATAATTGCCTGGATTAAAAGGGTTACATCTTCATTGAATTTTCCTATTTAAATAAATAGCTTTCATATGACTACGCAATTTTAATCGACTTAAACAATTTCAGATTTCTGTTATGTTTATTACTAAATAAAAAATATCATCAATCAATAACATACAGAAAATTTCTATTTTAAATTAAATAGAATTATTTTTACATCTTTTGTCATTTATGTGCAATAAACATATAATGTCTTGCAAACACATTTTAATCAACAATAATAAAAATAGGAAAGGATACTAATATAGTATTTTCCTCATTCCTACAATTTTCTAAATTCGATATATATCTTATATATCGTATCGAATATATCGTATATCTGTTTCGGAAAAATTCAAATATATTTTGAAACATCTAAAATTAAATATAAAAAATAATAAATTTTCCCCAAACAAAATAAAGTAATGTTACATACAAACAAATTAGTATTCATTAAAATGTTTTCTAAAATTCAAGCGCAGCCTGCTTTTAATTCTAAATTAATTCTACCAACTCTTTAAATTTCCAGCACTATTATATGTCCTGTAAGAAGCATATTCTGAAAATTTCGCAATATCGTATACTTCATTAACGATTCGAGGTAGTAGGATACTCAATTCATTTGAAAGATATATTCCTGGAATTGAAGATCTTATATTTGCCTCGATTAAAAGGGTTACATATTGATTGAATTTTTCTAATCAAATAAATGGCTTTCCATATGACTGCACGACATATTAATGGTCTTTAGATTTCTGTTATGTTTCTTGTTAAATGAAAAAATCATGAAACAATAAAAAACATAACATTTATATGTTAAATGAAATATAATACAATGTTTTTTTCATCTTTTGTTATTTATGTTGAATAAACGTATAACGTGTTTTGCAAACACATTTTAATCAACAATAATAAAAAAATTAAAGGATACTAATGTAGTATTTTATTTATTTCTAAAATTTACTAGATTCCATAATATCTGCCTTAATACAAAATGCATTTTTATTCATATAAAAGTTAAACATCAGTTAATTATAAATAAGGAATAAAACTATAATTATAAATTAATGTTATATAGTAACTTCAGATCATTATTTTCATAAGATATAGCAATTTCTACGTGAATTAAATTACATTATATTGCTTTCCGAAATAGATGTTCACTTTCCTAAATAATACATTATGTAGGTAGCTCATTATGATAGCTTAAAAATAATAAAATAAATATCACTCTCAAAACAAAACATTTCAACATTCTGGCATATTTATGAATGTAACTTAAGAAGCAAACTCAAGATTAAAATTCTAAACTCGTCGAGATCATTAAAATAATTGCTTATTAATAAGTACTCTTTTCCTTTCTTTATAATCTAATAAATATTAAAATGAATTTACATACCTTATAAGCTAGAATTAATAGGCCCTTACTAAATATCACTGTTATTAAAATATAATGCTTTAAGTTAATTTAAAAATAAGCATTTAATTAATATGTTCTCTTAAAAGATGAATAAAAGTGCAGCTATTAATTACTTTCCTACCACCTTTCTTATTAATTTTCTTTACATTTCTTCCAATACTTTATACTTTTTCAAACAACAGTACTGTATTTCTTAAATTTCCTCGCTTGCATCAGAAATTAAGAGTGAAATTATGTGTGATTTATTGTAAACTGTAGTTAGTGGACAAACTCGATATATCGCCTAAAGCATGTTTTAATGATTTTATTGCTAATATGCAGCTGTCTAATTTAACGAGAAAAATATATCGTATATCTGTTTTGGAAAATTTCAAATATATTTTGAAATATCTAGGAATTAAATAGAAAAAATAATTAATTTTCCCCAAACAAAATAATGTTATATTACATACAAACAAATTAGTATTGGTTAAAATGTTTTTCTAAAATTCCAACTGCAGCCTGTTTTTAATTCTAAGTTACTTCTAGCAACTCTTTTACAAGTCTTATATGTTCTGTAAGAAGCATATCTTGAAAAATTCACTATATCGTATACTTCATTAACGATTCCAGGAAGTACGATACTCAATTCATTTGAAAGATATATTCTTGGAATTGGAGATCTCATATTTGCCTCGATTAAAAGGGTTACATCTTGATTGAATTTTCCTAATCAAATAAATAGTTTTCATATGACTACGCAATTTTAATCTCCTTAAACATTTTCCGATTTCTTTTATTTTTTTTACTAAATAAAAAATATCCTGAAACAATCAAAAACATGACATTTCTATTTTAAATAAAATAAAAAACAATGATTTATTTTTACATCTTTTGTTATTTATGTGGAATAAACGTATAACGTGTTCTGCAAACACATTTTAATCAACAATAAAAAAATGAAAATTTTTCCTCATTCCAAAAATTAGGTAGATTCGATAATATCTGACTTAATGCAAAATTCATTTTTATTCATATAAAATTAAACATCAGTTAATTATAGATAAGGAATAAAACTATTATTATAAATTAATGTTATATAGTAACTTCAGATCATTATTTTCATAACATATAGCAATTTCTTAGTGAATTAAATTACTTTATACTGCTTTCCGAAATAGATGTTCACTTCCCTAAATAATACATTATGTAAGTAGCTCATTATGATAGCATAAAAATAATAAAATAAATATCACTCTCAAAACAAAACATTTCAACATTCTGGCATATTTATGAATGTAACTTAAAACGGCAGACTCAAGATTAAAATTCTAGACTCGTCGAGATCATTAAAATAATTGCTTATTAATAAGTACTCCTTTCCTTTCTTTATAATCTAATACATATTAAAATGAATTTACATACCTTATAAGCTAGAATTAATAGGCCCTTAATAAATATCACTGTTATTAAAATAAAATGCTTTAAGTTAATTTAAAAATAAGCGTTTAATTAATATATTCTCTTAAAAGATTATTAAAACTGTAGCTATTAATTATTTGCCCACCACCTTGTTTATTCAATTTCGACCCCTTTCTTCACATACTTTATATTTTTCAAACAACAGTACTGTATTTCTTAAATTTAAAATTACATATAATGATTTCATCCCATTTTGGAAAGGATTATATGGAAATTCTTTATTTTAGCATATAAATGCATACCAATTTTATTATAGCTGCCGTGTAGAAATACTTTTTTTTTTGTTTCAAGATATGAAAATCATGGAATCAAATTATAAACTTTCAGCATAGTAATATTAAAATAAATACATGATATTTATATCACATTTAACTGAAGAAATATAACTAAGAATATGAAATTAGAAGTTTTTGTAAATATGATGCTTTCCCTACGATAAGTATTACCAGGGTTATGAGTAATAAATGATGTAAAATATTTTTAAATACTTTTTTTCATTTTACAAAAAATATTAAATTTATATTTCTAACTGTGACAATAATTTGAAACTTATCATATAATTATATTTTATCATATAAAATAAAATTAGTTAAAATAATGTGCTTCGATAGAAAACATCTGTTTATTTTAAAAAAACTAAAAAACTGTAAAAATTAGTTTATCAAGAAATTCTTTATTTAACCAAAAATAAGTGTATAATTGCATACCAACTTTATTATAGATGCTGACTAGAAATATTTCTTTTTGTTTACTAAGAAATGAAAATCATTGAGTCAAATTATGAACTTTCAGAATAGTAACATTAAAATAGAAATATGATATTTATATCACATTCATTGAAGAAATATAAACAATAATATGAAATTAGAATTTCTTGTAAATAGGATGTTTTTCTCACTGTAACTTTTACCATGGTTATGTATAATAAATGATGTAAAATATTTTTAAAAAGTTTTTTTTTTCATTTTATAAATATATTAAACTTATATTTCTAACTGTGACACTCCTTTGGAATTTAAAACTTATCATATTTTTTAATTTGAAACTTATCATATAATTATCTTTTAGCATATAAATTAAAATTAGTTAAAATTACGCTCTTCGATTGAAAACATTTGTTTATTCTAAACTAAAAAACTGTAAAAATTAGTTTATCAAGAAATTCTTTATTTAACGTAAAATAAGTGTATAAATGCATACCAACTTATAGCTGCCGACTAGAAATATTTATTTTTGTTTATTAAGAAATGAAAATCATCGAGTTAAGTTATGGACTTACAGCATTGTAAAATTAAAATTAAAATATGATATTTATATCACATTCACTGAAGAAATATAACTAAGAATATGAAGTTAGAATTTTTTGTAAATATGATGCTTTTCTTACTATAACTATTACCACGGTTATGAATAATATATGATGTAAAATATTTTTAGACTGTTTGTTTTTTCATTTTATAAATGTATCATTTGAAATTTATCATTTATTTAACTTTTAATATATAAAATAAAATTAGTTAAAATTATGAACTTCCATAGAAAACATCTATTTATTCTGAACTGTACTATACTGTACAAATTAGTTTATCAAAAAATTCTTTATTGTACCAAAAAATAAGTATATAAATGCATACCAACTTTATTATTGCTGCCGACTAGAAATATATATTTTTGTTTACTAAGAAATGAAAATCATCGAGTTAAATTATGGACTTACAGCATAGTAAAATTAAAATTAAAATATGATATTTATATCACATTCACTGAAGAAATATAACTAAGAACATGAAGTTAGAATTTTTTGTAAATTCTAACTATTACCTAAATATATTAAACTTATATTTCTAACTGTGACACTCATTTGATATTTATCATTTAATCTTTTAGCTTTTAAAATATAATTATTTAAAATTATGCGAAGGAAAACATCTGTTTATACTGAACTCAAAAAGCTGTAAAAAATAAATAGTTACATTTTGAGTTTTACCTCTTAATAATAACAGCGAATGCAAATAACAGGGTTAGAATTATCCTAAAACTTAAAATTTTGAAATTCATTGTAAACTGAATGGTTTTAGTGTCATCGTTTTGAAAACATTCAATAATTGCAGACATCTAGAGTATTTAATATGCATCTTATTAATATCAAGTGACAATTACAAACATTTTTTGCTAACAAGTTGAGAATTAAGTATTTTTAATCAAATAAAGTAAAATTAAATCACCGCATTTATATTTTTGTATCAGATTACATTTAAGTAAATGTTCTATTTTAGTCTCTTCAGGATAAATTGGATTATAAGTGGATAAAAATAGGAATGTAAATAGAATATACATGTGCCCAAACTTTTAAAATGATCTTAAAAAAAGTCACTGTTTTTCAACAGTTCACTTCATACATATTCAATTTTATAAAATCCACTATCTATAAACAGTAAGTTCTATCTGCAAAATGGAAGCGATCAAAGATCAAAAATTTTTTAAACATTTTAAAAAATATTATTTTTAATTAATTGTTCCATTTTTTATTACATCTAAGGATTTGTTATAATTTGGCCAGATATCATAACTTTAAACACGATTAAAAACAACACTACTTTTAAAATAAATTCTTACACATGCTCATCCATTTTATTCTGGTTGTAATCTAAAAGCTCTTCATGGCCTATGATATGAAAATAATGTTATTACAATCAACACCTTCAACTTTCTATACACATGTGTATCCCACTTTATAGCTAATTTATTGGTCTATTTTTTGCGATATCTAATTTATAATGGGTATAAATCGAAGCTATGAATATTTTTGTAAAACAATTTATGTTAAAAAAGAAATATACATATGCTACCATTAAGCACTTCATGGTTTATGATATGAAAATAAAGTTATTACACTCAAAATCTTCAACTTTCTATACACATATGTATCCCAGTTTATAACTAATTTATTGATATATTTTTAACGATATCTAATTTATTATGGCTATACATTGAAAGTAGTAATATTTTTGTAAAAGAATTTATGTTAAAAAATATACATATGCTACCATTAAGCACTTTAAGGTTTATGATATTAAAATAAAGTTATTACAATCCAAACCTTCAACTTTCTATACAAACAAGTATCCAAATTTATAACTAATTTCTTGATCTATTTTTACGATATCTAATTTATTATGGCTACACAGCGAGTCTATGAAAATTTTGGTAAAAAAATTCATGTTAAAATGAAGCAATGCATATGCAATGCAATGCATAAACGTTTGTATTTTTTACAATATCTAATTTCTTATGGCTATACATCGAAACTATGACATTTTTTTGAAAAAAAAATTCATTTTAAAAAAGAAATATTCATATGCTATAATTAAAAACTATTTGTAGAAGATATATTCTATATATTTCTTCTAAATAAATGTATAGTATATACAATAATATACTGTATACAGTTAAAAAATACACATTGCAATCACGTATGTATACTGTTTTAGTCGAAATCTGAAATTACTTTGGTTTCTTCTATTAATAAAAAGAGCAAAATAATGAATACACGTTCTACCTGAAACAAGTTTATACTTGATTGAACTATTTTCATAATATCTAATTTTATTTTACGTGATTAGAAATTCAACAATAGACATGTTTGTAAAAAAACTTAATACATGTGTACATCTATTTTATTCGAGCTATAATTTAAGAAAACCTAATGGTCTCTGTTCATAAGGGTAAATCAATGTATAAAATTTGTAAAGTATTTTATATCTACTTAATTGTTTCACTTTATATGGCTTCTATAGAATTAGATTTCATATCACTCGATATCACAAATTTAGAAGTGTTTGTGAAATAATTCCTTATTTTTTAAAAACAATACGCATGTACATGTAAATACATATTATTCTAGCTGTAATTTGGAATAGCTTAATGGCCTCTGCTATTAAAAGAAATTCATTAAAAATAAAACAATGCATAAACATGTGTATACCAGTGTACATTTAATTAATTGTTCTATCCTAGGCTATGAAATGACGATGCAAATAATAGCTTCAATTAAAAGTTAAACACCCGAGATGTAATCAAAACTTAAGTTATCACACTAAGTAATTAACCCAGAAAATATCATTCTACATGCAAGTAACGGGACTCCGTGAGTCGCTTTAAGAAACGCAAGATAAAAAAAAAACTAAAAGAAGTAACCATTTTTAAACTTTGCAAATTAAAATCAGAATAGAAAAATTTTTCTTTTGTACCTTGTTATGGTGGAAACGGTTTTGCGAGAAAGGGAAAAATTAATGTGAATTTTTCCGGTTGAAATTCACCCATTCCCCTGCAAGTAATTGGTATAGTGCCAAATGAACTAAAACTTGAAAAGAAAACAAGAAAGTAAGAATTAGAGATGAAGTTTAAGAATGGGCTTTGAAATAGTGTCCAATCAAAATGGGTAAAAATTAATTTTCCAAGAGTCGGAGGTTTTTAATTTATTTTAACCGTGGAAGGAGAAAATGGGTTAAAGTTGGCAGATAATGAAGATTCTTTAAAGAACTGGACAGTCATAACTTTCTTTTTATCAATATAGAAATTAATAATTATCATATTTGGCGTAAAAATATTCATTCACTTAATTGCAATAATTTAACGTAAGATTAAAGAAAATAAAAGACACCTGAAAAATATCTTTTCTACATTGTTGCCAACACAATTCTATTAAGGATTATTAAATATTCTAATAGGAAAATCTCTTTACATTACGTTCATACCACAAAAACATTCTTGTTTCAAATCTATGTGAACTGTAATTGTATCATATATTTGGGTAAAAACATAATGTTAAAATTTGTTATTAAATAATAAAATAATATGTATTTTCATACATAAAAGTCAGATATTTTATAGTACTGAATTAAAAATTTTAGAAAACATTATCCGAATAATGTATCACATATTATATTTAACGACTACCATATAGCCCGTAATATGACGGGATTATTAAAATTTTAATTTCCGAGAATTGTAAAGTGCCATAAGATTCAGGTAAAAAAATAGTTTGTTATAAATTATTTATAATATTTATTGATTTTTATCCTTATGTGCCGAAGTTGAAATTAATTTAATTAACAACAACATGTACAAAAATGTTTATTGATTTATTAGCCATTTAATTATTTTAATATATTTTATTAACCTATCAGTTTTGAGATATTAAAGTTCCTTTCTTTCTAATAATAAAATATTCATTTTACTGGTTGTTTAGAATGTGATATTAAAATTTTTTTAAAATACTATTTTATAAAAAAAAATTAATATGGATTAAATAGTAGAATTCGACTACTCCTAGAATTTTATGAAAATAATTTGTTGCTAATACCGGTGATAAAATTTTTATTGCAACAAAAAATAACCGATGTCTAAATTTAAAATTATCACATATGTACCTAATCTACTATTTAAGCCAAATAAAAAAAATATATTTACACAATATCTAAGTACAGTGATAAAACGTATGAAAATAATGCACACAATATTTAAATAATTTAAAATACAAAATAATTAAAAGAGATGGTTAAAGGAATGATGATATAATGCTAGAAATTAATGTTATTTTCATCGACTTATAATGTGATAAATTGATGAATTTAATCATCGCCTGCTCTTAACCAGGAAATATAAGGTTTGGAATAATAACATTAAACCATCGAAAAGGTGGGAAAGGGTGGTTGTCGAACGATTTCGAACTGGGTTTGAATTTTGCTAACCCTAACTCATCAAGAATCAAATATTGATTCCTCAATCCATTCCAGGTCCAACCGCTTCATAAATTCGAGGATAGACGGACAGATAACATAGGCTATTTTTATATAGGGGATAATTTTTCTATCCAATATTGATAAGTATAGATATTCCAGATTTATTTCTTGCATCATAAATTACACAATGTGTGATTTATTGTAAACTGTACTTAGTGGTTAAACTCAATACACCGACTGAAGCGTGTTTTATTTATTGTATTGCTATTATTATATAGAGGATTATCTTACCAGATTTTGCACGTTTATATACATATGTATAGAGATAAAGTAGTTTTTATTTTATAATGATTTATATATTGATTTTAAAGATAACAGAGCATTTTAATTTTATATTTTAGTGGAAATTGAAAGTTAAATACTTTTAACATAAAGTGCAATATTTTTATTAAAATTTAAAAAAAAAGTTTCTGAAAATAACAAATAAAATTTTTCATTTCAAGTATTCTTTTCTTTAAAAACCACAGAATGAAAATAACAATCTTAGTATATGTATCAGGTAATTAAAAGTGTGAAATGTATGAATGTATTTATGGGTACTAGAAAAGTGGATGTAGCATTTAAAGGAAAAAGGTAATTGTTTTCTTTATAGATGACTTTTTAATAATGAATATATTAACGAAATCGGACCTGGAAAGATAAGCATAATATACTGAAAGTAAAAACCTCATAGATATACCAATTTCCTATATAATTTTGGGATACCTATTTTGAAAATTATTATAAGAATTTTACATATAATAAGATCTAATGACGCTTGTAACTTCACTCTCCACAAAATGAGTAAAACGATTTCTAAATGGTTAGGACCAAGATCTTCGGTATCGGAATTCGTGGGTCTCAATCCCGCTGTGACATGGATGTTTCGTACGCCTTTGGATTCAGCTTTAAGCAGTAGGTCCCGGTCTCATTAGCCCTTGTATTGCAAAAAAAGTAGACCTTAGCTCTCCAAACAAATCCCGAAACAATGTCTAGGAGTTTAGTTTCAGGATCGATATATACGGATTTGGAAAATTCTGAGAATCACATATCGACATGTCTCATTTTTGTACAACTTTAACTAAGAGTTATATTAAATAAAACTACCAAACATTCTAATTAGTTGACTCTAAACTTGTTTGTGATATCATAAAAAGGTTGTTTAAAAGGTCAACCTACAAAATATTTTCACCTGAATTTGAGGTTTGTTCGAGACAGGTAGCCAGGGATTTCCAAAATTGTGGGAAATTATCTTAACAGGATAAAACTTTATAGTATCAAAAATGACGATGATATAAATTAAAAAACTCACAAATTGCCTATAATTTTGGGTGTAAAAAAACTGTGTATGACTTTATAGCTAAATTATTTGAATGGTGATGTTAATAGATATCAACAGGCTAAGAGTTTAAGAATGGATGAGATATTTTCGAATTTGAAAAAAATATTTAGACCCCATTTCTGCAAGTTTTACGTTTGTAGAATCATAATTAGCACAAGTGTTAATTAAAAGCCCTAAATTTAAACAATTTAATTTCATTTCTGTCTATTTTTTTATAAATTGTAAAAATGTCATCTCTTATCTTATATGTATATGTATATATATATAAACATATATATATATATATATATATATATATATATATATATATATATATATATATATATATATATATATATATATATATATATATATATATATATATATATATATATATATATATATATATATATATATATATATATATATATATATATATATATATATATATATATATATATATATATATGTCTCAGGTGGAGCAAGCCTACTTGATACTTCATAATAACAATTTTACATTAAAATTTAATACAATTTTTTCGACTATCTTATTTAAGACAATATGAAGTGAGATGAAACTGATGTGTGTATATCAATACGCTATATGGTATTATTTCTTTTACAATCCATTAGTTTCCTTGGAAGGGTTTTAGGTAAGAAAATATATCACCGGATTTGGTAGCGGAAATTATCTGGTGATTGAGCAACATCATAATTGAAATTTTTGTCATCACTTTCAAAAAGCTTAACTAATTCAGGTGGCCTATAAATGACTTATTCAGAAATGTATAATATATCGGATAATTTAGATTACTGAAAACTTTTTCATTTATAAGGTATCATCCACATGAAAACAATTACAATTTAAAAATGCGTATTTATTAGTATATAAGATATAAAATCCACACTTAAAAAATAATAAATTTGTGGATAAACATTGTGTTAATCATTGTTAAGATACTCACAAATTATTACTATTGAAAAAACAATGAGATTCGAAAAGTTTTAAATTTTGTTGAAACAAATAAAATTTAGGAGAATTTCAATTATACAGGAAATACATTTATTAAAGGCACAATCATTTATTTTTTTCCTTAATTAACAAGTATAATTTCAAATTTTCAATTATTATGTTGTTAGTTTTAACAGTAATGGAATTCCAAAATCTTTTTCTATCGTTAATTTGCATATTTTATTTCTCATTTCTACATTTCTATTTGAACAGTACTATTCATTTCTATATATATTATATAATATCCAATCATAAAAGGAGTACTTATCGAAAATAATTTATTTTCTCACAAATATTATGGAATAAAATATATTTCTTATACTAAGCATATGTATATATATTATGTATGTATACATATGAATATGTATGTATATATATATATATATATATATGTATATATATATATATATATATATATATATATATATATATATATATATATATATATATATATATATAAATATATATATATATATATATATATATATATATATATATATATATATATATATATATATATATATATATATATATATATATATATATATATATATATATATATATATATATATATATATATATATATATATATATATATATATATATATATATATATATATATATATATATATGTACATATATATATATATATATATATATATATATATATATATATATATATATATATGTACATATATATATAATATATAAATATATATATAAATATATATAAATATATATATACATATATATATATATATATATATATATATATATACATATATATATGCACATATATATATATATATATATATATATATATATATATATATAATATATGTATATATATATATATATATATATATATATATATATATATATATATATATATATAATATATATATATATATATATATATATATATATATATATATATATATATATATATATATATATATATATATATATATATATATATATATATATATATATATATATATATATATATATATATATATATATATATATATATATATATATATAATTCATTTTTCACATAGATGATAAAAAAACATGGATTCAAAGTTAATATTTCTTAAAAATGAACACTAAAATTATTTTTTAAATTTCTGCAAATAATAAATAAATTTATGAAATGTTATACATGTATATTACAAAATTATTAAAAAATAAAATGATTTTTCATAATTATTTCCAATTTACACAACCTAAAATTGAGATACTCTAATTTAACACCATGTCAGTAGCAACCATTTATTACTCACGATATATTAATAAGCACTCATTTTGCTCTGTAATGCGCCTTTTTCAAATATGCTAATGATCTTTCTTAGAGTACTTAATTTTTCTAATATGTACACCTCACCAGAATAATTTAGAAGGAGAAATGAATAAGTTGAAAAAAAAAATTGCATAATTTCCTATTACTAAAACCCATAAATCACTAGCTGGTTTAAACTCAGAATTGGAAAAATTACTTTAACAAACAGAAATATGAATAATGGAATGATGATTACAACAAACTGAGAATAACATTCATCACTTTAATATAGGGATTTTTTTATCGGGTAAATTCAACACGACTGACAGCGTAGGTAGCCTAAAATGATTTATGTATCCTTTTTGTAATAGGATACATAATATGCATTAATATAAAAAAATAAACTATGAATCTTATTCACTCTCCTAATGCAAAGGAGGTCGAAAAAACACATGAAATGCCTTTAAGAACAAAAATAAAATAGGGAAACCCAATCCTTCTTAAAAATGTAATTAGGAAAGGATGATAAGATTCTACCCTCTATTCCTTCTAATTTATACATGATTACATTTTAAGAAGTGTTAAAAGGATTTGTTAAAGACAAATTTGATGTGAGCTGCAAAATGATAAAGTTTAAAACTGTGGAAACAAAACGGACATACCTAAGTTTGAGTGTGTGTATGTTTGTACTTTTATGGATGTGCATGTATGCATATAATTTTCATATTTAAATAAAATTTTAAGATAGTTATGATATTTAATTTTCTTACACTTACTATAATCTGTTCATATTTATATATATTTCACACAGTCCGAGTAGTTAAAGTATGGAATACATATTTATGTCATGCATAAAAACTTCTTTATTGTAATCCTTCTGTCCATGACTATGGCATTTAGATAACTTTTGTTCTCATAATTTGCCACAACAAGTGTGGGGCATGTTATGAGCCCGAGTTCCGCTCAGAAATGTTTCTTTTGGCGTTGCTACCTAATCAAATTATTATGTCTACTTCCGCGTCAGCTTTTTTACTCTATAATTTTCCGCTCGAGGGTGTGTGTCTTTAAATATATTTGTTTATTTAAAAATCTTCTCATACTTCAATAAAGATTACTTTGGTCTCATTAAATTAATTTTAATTAATTTAAACAAATAAAATAAGAAGGCAAAGTTAAATAATAACCCTTTTCTATACTGAACACTCGTTCTTATACATTTCAGTACTATATAAATGAATCAAAATGCATTGCGCATATTTTTAGAGTATTTAAATAGTTATCAGAGTTAACAAATACTTTTTGGAACTAAATTAAATAGTGTTCTTTGCTTTATTCTCTTTATTTTAAATTAATGTTCTTTTAATCTATGAATATAGAATCGTTTAATTGTATTGATTTTCTATGTAAACTAATTTAAAACAAATAAATGAATCTGGAATATGAAAGATAAGTATAGTTAAATAGTATTACCAAGCTATACTTAAGCTTATATATTATTTTTATTCATAACACCATTTGTATATCTGTAGATATATATACATATTGATAATATATTTTATCGAAATATATACTTATTTGTAAGGAAAAATTGTGGATAAATACTTTTTTGGATCTATCTGAAATAGTTTTCTTTTCTTTGTTTTCTATATTTAAAATTAATAATCTTTTAATCTTTGAATCTAGCATAGTTCAACTTTGTTGCTTTTCTATATAAACTAATTTAAAAGAACTAAATGAATCTGGAATATAAAAGATATGTATAGTTAAATAGTATTAGTAAGCTATACTTAAGCTTATATAATATTTATATGCTTAAGCTTATATAATATTTAACGCCATTTATATATTTGTATATATATACATATAGATAATATATTTTGTCGAAATATATATTTATTTATAAAGAAAGATTGTTCACCAAGCATAATAATACCTAGAAAAACAATTACAGTTTGAAATGAAAACATCATATTAGATATGACTAGAAGGACAAAAATGTTTTTAAAAAGAATAATTTTGTTATTTTAATCAAAGCGACATACAATTTCATCTAAAAATATTGTGCAGTCTTAAAGAAAAATCATAAATCTCAATAAAAAAGATGCAAGATATTCATTCACAAAGACAAATTAAAAAATATGAAATATATTCATTTCGTGATGTTCAATACATTTTTTAACTCCATAAATTTAAAAATAAAAATGTGTTTTGAAAATATTTATTGATTTTTATTCTTATGCGTCGAAGTTGAAATTAATTTAATTAACTGTAAAAAATTGTTTATTGATTTATTAGCCATTTAATTATTTTAATGTATTTTATTAACCTATCAGTTTTGAGATATTAAAGTTCCTTTCTTTCTAATAATAAAATATTCATTTTACTGGTTGTTTAGAATGTGATATTAAAATTTTTAAAATACTTTTTTATAAAAAAAATTTAATATGGATTAAATAGTAGAATTCGATTAAAATATAAACTTTTAGGTGTTCACTTTCCTAATTAAAAAGCACATTTACAAATGGATAATTCTCTTACAAACAAAAACTTTATTTGCTTTATTTTACTTTCTTATATTTAAACTTTTGACTCCTTTTTATGCTGTTAGTGATACTTAACTAAATGATACCATTTTTATACGTCTTTCTAAATTTTAACTTTTCTAATTTGTTAAAAAGGTAACCCTAAAATTTCGAGATTTAACTGGGAAGCAACAAATATCATTATTTAAATTATTACTAAATCTACTTATACTGAAGTCAGTGTTAAAATTAAATGTTTATATACATTTTATTAACCTATTAGTTTTGAAGTAATAAAGTTAAAGTTCGTTTACTTTCTATTAATAAAAATATTCATTTTACGTGTTGTTTAGAATGTGATATTAAAACTAAAAATTCTTATGTATAAAAAGTTTAATATGAATTAAATAATAGAATTCTAATAAAATATAAACTTTTAGGTGTACACTTTCCTAATTAAGAAACATGTTTACAAATGGATAATTCTCTTATTAAAAACACCTTTATTTGCTTTACTTTCTTATATTTAAACTTGTGACTCATTTTTATACTGTTAATGATACTTAACTAAATGATACCATTTTTATACGTCTTTCTAAATTTTAACGTTTCTAATTTGTTAAAAAGGTAATCGTAAAATTTAGAGATTTAACAGGAAAGCAACAAATATTATTAATTAAGATATTACTGGATCTACTTATACTGTAATCAGAGTGTTAAAATTCAAAGTTTACATATATTTTATTAACCTATTAGTTTTGAGATATTAAATTAAAGTTTATTTTCTTTCTATTAATAGAAATATTCGTTTTACGTGTTGTTTATAATGTGATATTAAAACTAAAAATTCTTATTTATAAAAAAGTTTAATATGAATTAAATAATAAAATTTGAATAAAATATAATCTTTTAGGTGTACACTTTCTTAATTAAGAAACATGTTTAAAGATGGATAATTCTTTTATTTAAGAAACATTTATCTGCTTTACTTTCTAATATTTAAACTTGTGACTCCTTCTTACGCTGTTAGTAATACTTAACAAAGTGATACCATTTTTATACGGCTTTCTAATTTTTAACTTTTCTAATTTGTTAAAAAAGTAATCCTAAAATTTCGGGATTTAACAGGAAAGCAACAAATATCATTAATTAAAACATTACTGGATCTACTTATACTGCAATCAGAGTGTTAAAATTAAAAGTTTACTTGTATTTTATTAACCTATTAGTTTTGAGATATTAAATTAAAGTTTCTTTTCTTTCTATTAATAAAAATATTCATTTTACTTGTTGTTTAGAATGCGATATCAAAATTTTAAAAACGTTTTTATAAAAAAGTTTAATATCAATTAAATAGTAGAATTACAATAAAATATAAATTTTAGGTGAACACTTTCCTAATTAAGTCACATGTTTACAAATGGATAATTCTCTCATTTAAAAAACCTTTATTTGCTTTACTCTCGTATTTTTAATCTTGTGACTCATTTTTATACTATTAGTACTTAACTAAATGACACCAATTTTAACATCTTTCTAATTTTTAAAATTATTTGTTAAAAAGGTAATTCTAAAATTTCAAGATTAACCCTTTCGTGGGCCATTTATTTCTCACTCCACTATTCCAAACTTTGACAACAGAGCTACTAACTTTAGTCAATAGATCGAACATTTGATGACAGCGCAAAACCGAAGCGGGAATCAGACTTCCCGTCGTTTCAGTAACAAGACCAATATATTAGAATGTTCTTTGAGCTTCCCACAGGTGTATTTTGTAAGATCGTGTCGGTGGGAAGTAATCTTCCAAAGGACCACGAAAGGGTTAAACATGAAAGAAGCAAATATTATTTAAATCATTACTGGATTTACTAATACAGCAGTCAGAGTGTTAAAAGTAAATGTTTAAATGTAGTTTTACATGATTATGTAAATAAATTATAAATATAAATAATGATTTTTATATATAATACTCAGATACTTTTAGGTTGATTGTTTTTTATTCTATTGTTTTTAAAATGTTTCTATTTAATTTTTGTTAACATTTATTGTTGTGGTTCTTATATAGATTTTATTTAATAATTTTACGTGTGTAAACTGTTATTTAGATTGAAATATTAAAATGTAAAGTTTCTAAACATTAAGTTGAATAAAATTTTGAAATAAATTTAAATCTTTTAAAATTATTATTTAAAGAAAGTATTTTTATTACATAGACTTGCTTCAATAATTTGCGACTACTTTTTGGATTTCGTAGAAATTTTTGGACTTGTTACATAGGAGTATTTTGGATGTTTTCCAGTTTTTAACCGAGAAATTCAATTGTAAAAACAGAGAGTTTGTGACTAGAAAATTTGATGCATCGAAGAAGTAGATAAAACACATTTATACGTTTATAGTTTTTTATTTATTTTGCACTGATGTACCTCAAATTTTTGAAACGCTCTGATGGGTGAATTTAAGAAACAAGGAATAAAAAAAACTTAGCTGGTTGGAAGCTTTTATGTGTACCATTATTGATTTTGTGCAGGAAGAAAAAAAATGTTTAAGAAATATGCCAGTTTTTTGGACCAGTTACGCAAATGCCGAGGGAAGAGGAAAGAAGTCGTTTGAAGTTTCCAGAACTTAAACTCAAAAAATGTCAACAAAATGTTTTCAGTCAACTCACGGTTCTTTCAGGCTTGTCGAAAAGTATATTTATTTCTTCGGTGAATCATGTAAGCAATATTTTTAAAGGAATACATTAAACTTTTATTATTGATTTGATTTCTTTTTAATTTCATTTTTATGTAATGCATTTACTTTATATGTAATAATTATTTTGTTGCTAGTAAAAAAAACAGTTTAAAAATCTAATAAAATTTGTTAAAAAATTTCTCATTTATCTGAAATCTAATGTTATTTGAAAAGTCAAAGCTCATTTTTATATACTACTTTGTTAAGTAAAACGTGGTATAAAATGTATTGATTATTTTATTTAAACATTTAAATATGCCTTTTTATGTTAAGAAGTATATTTGATGTTTTGTTAGGTATTTAAAGTCGAAAATGTATGGTTATTCTGAAAAATATAATCTTATTTTCTTGTTAAAATAAAATAAAAGAAATAAAGCACCATTAAAAAGTATAATTTTTTGAAAAAAAAACAAAACATTTTTATGGTTTTCAAGAACAATTTTTAAAATTTGGAAAATTATTAGTTTTTAAACGAAAAAAATTAATTTCATTTATAGAAGTATTTTTTTTAAATTAAGGATTTAATTTATAGAATTTAGTATGCATTTTTTAAAAATTAAAATTTTCATAAATAATGCGAAACGTTGAATCAAATTTAGTCCAAATTTACTAGAAATTATAATTTATGTAGATAGCTTTGCTAGCCTTTTGAGTTTTTCTTATCTGGAGCAAAGAAAGATTGTATTACTTTACTTATGAATTTCATACATCCAATTTTAAATATTAAAAAAAATTGAATTTATGTCAACAATTTAACAATTCATTAACACTTTAGTAACATTAGGCCTATTTTTAACTGAACATCTAAGTAAAGTGAATGTCTAAAGCATGCATTTGTTTTGCTGCAGAATCGAATGCTTTATTCAGTAATGAGATGTAGTAAACGTAATTTATGTCATAATTGCTAGTAATTTAAATAAAGAACTTAAACAAAGATTATATACACATATATTCCTTCACTTACTTTTAAATAAATAATCATCATCGGTGAAATGCCTTCTTTTATTATAACTTGAGAGAATCGAAGCGAATAAAGGCATTTATATTTTGTAACAAGATAAAATTTTACGATTGTTTTTATTTTACTCTTATAGAAATACTTTATATGAAATTACTAAAGATACAATGTACTGGTTTTATAAAAGTGAAAATTATTTAGTATATTCGTTTTCCCAATTTTCATATTTAAAAACACTGATTTGTGCTGATATATATATATATATATATATATATATATATATATATATATATATATATATATATATATATATATATATATATATATATATATATATATATATATATATATATATATATATATATATATATATATATATATATATATATATATATATATATATATATATATATATATATATATATATATATATATATATATATATATATATATATACATATCACAAATTCTTGTGAAAAGGACATTTTGACTTACCTGGTATTTTTAACATGAATATATACGTTATAAGATATATAAGTTATAATCGTTATAAGTATATAAGTTAAGAGTGAGTATTTTAAATAGGATATGTTTTAAAACGATTAATCTGTAAGCTATGTACTGAAATTTCATAATCCTTTTTCACAGGGAAAATACATATTTAACACTTTTATTTCTTCACTTTAACATTTTCCATGAAATTACAAGAATTATTTTATTCTAAAGTCTAAAAAGTACTCTAAAATTAGATGTGGTGAAAGTGTATGAAAAAATAAAGCTCGTGAAATTTATTTTACTTTTAATGAAGCGAATTAAAAAAAAATTAATTTCATCTAAACATTTACCCTTTACCCAGAATTGCGTTATACCTGCTGTTGTTTAGTACATTGCTGCTGTTATTTCAAAGCATTTTATCAACCATATGTACTTTATATCGTCTTTAGTTATAGTAAAATGTAACTGATCTATATTACAACATTCAAATATTGAACAAAAGACAAGGAAATATGCTAAAAATATATTTTAAAAAATAAAAAATTAAAAGAAGGACTCCACGTGCAATGCTCCCCAAAAAATTGCAAATGTCCAAGAGAATCCTGCATTATTTTCCTTCCTTCTTTCTACTCAGGCAACCCTATACTTTTTCCATTATCTTGTGCTGATGCGTTTGTTGTTCCATTGTCCTTTACACAATGCGTCCTTTCCAGGCTCTGTACAGAAGGATAGTCTTGAATCGCCTCCTGGAGACCAATCATAACTCTCCAAAATTTGGTGAAGTTTAAGTGCAATCTTTTTCACTGTCCACACCACATGCTTCCTTGAGTCACTAATAAAAACTTGGGCATTCAACCCACAACGTGTGAGAGCGGCAAGCAAATCAGTTTCGAAAACATTATGTCAAATATAGCTGCACTCTCACAATACCTTTACACAAATATGATTCTAATGACATATTTAAGTTTGAAAGAGGCGATTATAAACAAACAAATTAGTTTTTAGGTCTTAAAATGTAATTATCTAAGTCTGCATACCTTCCTTTCAGAATATTATACATTTGTTCGTTCCATAAACAAGTGGTTTTGTATATAATTCAAAACTACACATATATCCCACACCCACTAAAATATTTTTATAAGGTTATTATAAACATAATGGTATACTTATTACTGTTTCATAGAAAATATATTTCTCTGTAATACAAATATATTTTTTTAAACCTGCTGTCTATTATGTGAATACATTGTAAGAAAAAGACAAGAAATGAAATCTTTCAGAAACTAAATATTTGAATGTTTTAAAAAACTGTTTTCCTCAAATGTGTCCGGAAGAAAAATAAAAACACAAAATGTGTGTGACTGTTTGTTAAACAACTCTCTAAACATGGACTTAAACAGGCACATTGTTAGCATTTCCTACAGAAATGCTTGGATTATATAAATCTTTTTTTTCCAGCTTCGCTTTTTGTGAAAAGTGATTTTTTTTTCTTACTAAAGTTTTATGGATTTATTTTTTAACTCCCTTCTATTCGTGCAAAAGTTACTAACTTATTTCCAGAATTAGTTTTCAAGTCATTGTATCTTCGTTTCAGAGCAGAAAAATCTATCACTTGTATTAGTTAAATATTCGGGAAAGCACTTAAGAAAATAAATGTTCAGAAAATCAAATGATTTTTCAGATACATTCTATGCATATAAAACAACTAGTACAATTTTTCATTTTATATACTTAATTTATTTTGTATTTGATTTTACTAGCTGTTTTCGGATAAAAAGAATTAAAGTGAGGCAAAGAGTCAATAAGTTTTCTCTCTATTGTTTAGCTTAGAACACTTAAGTTAAATAAAATGATTTATATATTGCGTATGACGTACAAGAAAATGATACAACTAAGGAAGAACATATTCTAAAATTCGAAAAAAAATTTAAAAATATATTATGATTAATAAAATATTTGCCACTCATATTTTAAAAGAAAAAAAATGATTTACAGTATATATAGAAGAATCGTTATTTAAATATTTTCTTAATACTATCTCTATTTATAACTACTTTAGTAATTTATGTATTTATAGATTTTTAGCCCTATTTACAAATATAAAATTTATTTGTAAATTGTAATTACGTAATCTTTCGCAAAAGAAATATGCAAATCCAGACAACGCCTATAAAGTTTTTAATTTAAATGTGTAAATCGCGTAATATCTATATTAACCCCTTCCGGTAAAATGACGAGTCTAGCTCGTCATTGGTTTTTCATTCCATACCGCACAATGGCGAGCTACACTCTTCATGCGACTAAAGTTAATGTTAAATATGATAATTAATTTAGTTTATAATTTTTAGTATACTGAATTTGGCAAGAGTTTTGTTACTTGTGGAAATACCAGGTCACTATTACATATTGTTTATTTAGAATTTCTTGGTACAAGTCACTGCCAAATTGATGAGTCAGAATAAAAGAAAACCTACTAAGAAATGCCGTGTGTGTTACAAGAATCAAATTAGAAGTGAGACTCCCTAGCGGTGTAAACAATTCAGTATTCCTTTGCACTTTGTTTTGAAAAGTACCACTATCTTGAAGACTATTATCTGTATACCTTATTAATGTTTTGCTTTGATATTTTCTTAATTATACATTTTCTGATATTATTTAACACTATGTAAAAAGTGGATTTTAATTAGGAATATGTAAAAAAAGTTTTTTAATTAAAAAATAAATGGTTATTTCAAGCACAGTTTTTCATTATTAAATCGTACCGGAAGGGGTTAACTATTAAATCTATGAATTTTGATCTTTTACTTCACTTAGTACCTTGAAATCGAATTAAATATAGTGTACCACAAACAAAAGCTCAGGTACATTAAAATATTTCTTGATCCAAGAATTAGTGTACAATATGCATTTACAAAAGTAATTATTATAGAAAATCTGAATTACACTATGAATCGTTATATAA
>CM063504.1:80419957-80462457 GCA_032207245.1 Pardosa pseudoannulata
TCAAATTTCATATTCTATAAATTATGTTTATAGTTTTTATCTTACAAGATAAAAAAATATGTTAGATTCAACGCATATGAAATTCATTTGGAATGTGTATTTGTTGCAGATTTTACTTTAGTTTAATCATATATATATATATATATATATATATATATATATATATATATATATATATATATATATATATATATATATATATATATATATATATATATATATATATATATATATATATATATATATATATATATATATATATATATATATATATTAGAGAGAGATTATAATCCAAATTTTTGCCTAAATTAATTGGAACTGACTGTTTTCAACATTTTAGCTAATTTATTAATGAAGGTTGATATTCTGTTTAATTAACTTTCAATAGGTTTAAAACCCACTGCATGATTCTGAACCTATATATATTTTCTTCACGAATCCGACATGAAGAATTACATATTTTTGTGTGATGATGTAATCAAACACCGCATGATTTTTGTTTCCTCACAGGACATTGTCATACACTCTAATTTATCCCCATTTAAAAGAATTACTCTCAAATTATTTTCCTAATATTTACGGTATGTTTCTCCTTTTGACGTGAAATATCAAATATATACTGCAAATATCAGAATAGCTAGCTTTTTCATGTTTACGGTATTTTATACTGTCACACTACTTATCCTAATACTTTTAGTATATGCTAAATTATTCTAACTTTACCTCTGTACCCATAAATGGACTAGCCAATTAATTTGGAGTATCCGATTCATAATATTATCTAATGACAGAAATGACCGTGACGCTGAATTTAGGTCCTACAACTATGTCTGAACGTTTCTGAAAACTAATTAATTTGTTCGAGCTCAGCCAGCTGATCCTTATATCTCGTTTGCTAAATGAGTACTCAAATGGTTCTTAACCCAAATTCTTGATCAGTTCGGTATAAAGCGACAACTTGTAGTGATTTGCTTCCTACGTGATACTGAGTCTTATACAGATACAGATTTAGCACCTAAAAGGCTGTAAACGCAATTCAAATTTAGAACATTTCCTTTTAAAGTATTGTCGATCTTTTTGTAGTAGGCTTAGAATATACATTATTATTTAAGTAAAATTTTGTGCACATTAAAATTATGAAGAGATAATGAATTTACAACATACCAAAGTTTTATATTTTGATTTGAATTTTGAATTCAGTTCGAAATTACTTTTTGAAAATAACAACTATGAATATTTTTTAAGAATATGATTCCTTTGTTTAGATGTTACCAAGGGGAGTGCTGCCACGGTTTCTTCGAAATCCAAAATTAAACAAAAACGGTTAAAATATATACTAAAAATTGTAAAAAATCTCTTATTAATATATATAAAGTATATATGTATATATATATATATAATTCATATATAAATATATTATAATCAAAATCTTATGTATATATATATATATATATTATATATATATTTTTATTTTTTATATATATTATATATATATATATAATATAATAATATATATAAATATAAATAAATATATATTTTTTTTTTTTTTTCTTTTTTTTTTATAATATATATCTTAATGAAAAAAAATCCTTATTAATGAAAAGAAAGTATTTGTCTGGAATAATTCAAATTTTTAATCAAAATCTTATGTGCCATAACTACTATTTGATAATCATTATTAGGTTTAGTTTCATTTTTAATAAATATTTATAATATAATGATGTTCTAATAATTTAATTTTTACAAATTTTTTCTGTAGAAAATCTTTAAATCGATATAATATAGTTTTTTCTTCTAATAAAATGTGTGTATCTATAAATACAAATTAATCTGTATATAAATTACATTTCTCTAGACAATAATATAAATAATAATGTATCTAGTATAATTTAATTATACAAGTACTATGCTGTATCCCTAGTGATATAATCTGAAGATAATGCATTATTTCAAAACTGTGTGTATATACAAATTACATTTTTCTTGATATTGACTAAATAATGATGTATTTAAAAGAATTTAATTATTTTCGAATAATTTTTTATCTCTACTAATACGTACCGCTGAGAAGAAATCATTTCAAAATTACCTGCACATACAAACATTAAGTTTTCTTTACAATAACTTGAATAATGAACTTTTTGTATCTTTAATGATACATTCTGATTGAAATTTTTTATAAATATATTTTTATTTAGACAGAGGTCTAATTCTAAAAATAAAAGGCATTGTTCATATCATTTAAATTTACACATCACATGAAAATTGTATGACGATACAAAGATTTAGCATTCCACCAGAATTCTTTACCTCCCTTTCAAAATGACACATATAAAATGCTGGATATTTTTCCCCTCTAAAAATATGACCTGATATAGCGCCGAAAGCGAGCGGAAAAACTGCCCGAGCCGTGAAAACAGTGAAGCCGAATTGCGGAATAAGTTTCCTGAAATATCACCTTAAATCCATTCATCCTTTCCTCCTATCCTGCATCATTTTCACTTCACTCATCCTTTGTCTGCTTTTGACGTGAAACGCCACTCTCCTTTCAGCAGGTGTCTGTGGTACCGAGAGCTGGTATCCAGCTGAACTATCAGTTGTCATCTCACGTTCAGGAAAATGATGGAAGCTTTCTAAATCCAATCATACGATATGGGACTAGTAGGCCTTTTTTTCAACATTCTTATTATTCCCAGTGAATATGGCAGGAGTATACAAGCATTATAGATTCCCATTCATGCAAAAAATCTGTGAAAATAATCGCAAATTTCAGTTTGACGTATTTTATAATATATTATATTCAATTTTAGGCTTTAAAAATATATAGATAGCTAAAAGTTGCAATTTTAAATGTAATAAAATATTTTTTATCTCTGCTATTAATAATTATAGGTTACATACGTATGTGTGTGTAAACCTTCGAAATTCATCCGGCTGCTACAATTGAAGTTTGGCCCCAATTACTTTTTAAGCTGGGCTTATGTGGCGACGTGAATCCTAATTCATAAGTAATCGTGCTACGTAACATGAAAGCGTCGAGTAGTACGTGGAGCTTCATGTTTATCCAAGACTGAGAAAAAACATGTTTCTTTGAAAAGGCAGATAATTGAATGACTCAGGAAATACACTTGGCCGCGCAGCGAGAGATGAGACGAATTCTTTTCCCAAGAGAGAGTAGCTTATTCAGGGTTATTGTAGCAATTTAGTCAGTGCAAGAGATAACCATCTAGAAAATGCCGCGAGTAGAGAGAAAATTAGCATTCATTTCAGAGTTAGTTTCGTGAGACGGGTTGACAGAATTTTAAGTTAGCGTACACTCCTTTAAATAAGATATTAGACGGTTGGGAAAATGGATATGAATGAATGAGAAGGGGAAAATAGAGAATTTTAGAGTTATTCTATGTGCAATAATTCTGATCTTATATATATATATATATATATATATATATATATATATATATATATATATATATATATATATATATATATATATATATATATATATATATATATATATATATATATATATATATATATATATATATATATATATATATATATATATATATATATATATATATATATATATATATATATATATATATATATATATATATATATATATATATATATATATATATATATATATATATATATATATATATATATATATATATATATATGTATATATATATATATATATATATATATATATATATATATATATATATATATATATATATATATATATATATATATATATATATATATATATATATATATATATATATATATATGTGTGTGTGTGTGTGTGTGTGTGTGTGTGTGTGTATGTGTGTGTGTGTGTGTTTGTGTGTGTGTGTGTGTGAGTGTGTGTTTGTGCGTGTCTGTTTAGTCAATGAAAATATCCTCACCGATTATACCTTAGATTAGCCCCTAGTGTTTAGGTTACCGTTAGTGTTTAGGTTTGTCAGGACTTCCTGTGATAAAGAACTCCACCCAATCTACAGTAAAGCCCATCTAAGAAAAAGAAATCAAACATTGCGAATCTTTACATTTATTGATGATTAAAAGTCTATTTACTCAGTCTATTCACCATCTGTATAGCTCTGAATGGATTGCTCCAATTATATACATTTCTTTGAAAAATCATCTAGATGTCGTCACCGCTGAGGCTGAATCACGTGAGTTTGTTTCCATGACATTAAAGATAAACTCACACTTTATGGAAAGTAAGAGTGAACCTTGATTAACATTGAACATTGAACCTAAGAGTAGCTCAAAATCCACACAGATAGCAATTTTTAATACAATACCATTTTCCTGGAAGAGCTTAAAATATAGCCGGTGGACAGAAAATTAGAATGCTTTCTAATGTTTAGTTTTAAAGATGAGTAAAAAGAATTTAAATCAGAAAACGCTGACAGTTTAAATCTTGGAAAGTAGGCATTAAAAAATTCAGAAAGCGAAAAAGAAACTTTTAGATATATATTTTGGATCGTAGTAATTTTAGTATATTCATCTATATACTATTATTAACTAATAATTAAATAACTGTTAATTTTAATACTACGCATCATTTTCAAGCTCAGTCAGAGGCATTTACGGTCTCTTGTAAGTTATTTTCGGCTATTTATGTTAACCTGAAGTATCTCAATTTTGTTTTGCTACAGCTACTCTCAGAAAAGTATTAGTTGTAGTCAGAATTCTTTATTTATCTTATATGTCCGAAAGAAAATATTTCATGACCGATTTCTCGTAACAGTTACTTTTTTTAGTTAGAGCTTCGAAACAAGAATAATTTTTACCGTTTCACTATCGAACTGATTGAACCTTTAAAACTCCAGAGCGAGACAGCCGCAGTATCCTAGGCAAATTAAAAAAATAACATCATAACCACAAAAATAACAATAACATGCATGAAATCATAAAATAATCCTAAGAAGCACATACCATAAAAAACTTTAATAAGCACTCAATGGTTTGCTTTAATCATAAGGTATATATACTGTAACCTGTGGATTCGGCTTCATACCAAATTACACTAGAGAAACAAACATCTTTAAGAACAGGCAGGGGGAGGTAAGAAGATTAGTTGGGGAAGAATCCAATGATCTGAAACAAAGTCATTCCATCATTCAAATGTTAAATTGTAGACATTTTGGACTTAATTGTTGCCTTAATAAACAGTTTTACAGAATTAAGTTGAACAACATACAGCGATTTTTGGTGTCAAACACCTAGCTTGATAAACTTTTGAATAAATTAAGAGATTTTTAGTACGTGCTTTTAAAAAGGTAGCAAATTTATCTCTCCTTCATTCTCTACATTTAATGTAATTTTGATAGGTTGGTATTCAGGAAGGCTGTGATGCCAAAAACAGTTGTTTTTAACATCAAGCCGTGTATGTAAATTTAAAAAAACTTGTATTCCAAACATTATTAAGTAAATGATAGACAAATACTGAAATATAAGATTGCTAAAAAGGAATATAGAGTGTCTCAAATTTTATTAAAATATAAAATATATTTTTACAACTACCAATAATCTCATTTTATGCAGCAGTATTATCATTCTTTACATAATTAAAAATATTTAGAATATGTCATTTCGTTTTTCATTCTTTATTTAAATTTATTTGTGAGTATTAATCTAAAAGTCAATCATTTTTTCTTAATTATGAATGTTAAATAATTTTGAACTCATGTTGTTCGCTTTTATTTAATATTTGCTATTTTTTAATTATTGGATTTCATCACTTCTTTATGCTGAACGTTATATTAAAATTATTTTCAGAAATCCGTTACTTCGGAAACGACAATGTTAATGACTTAAAGAGAAATAAGATGTACACACACACACACACACACACACACATGTACACACACCAGACATACATGTGTGTCGATATACACACACATATAAATATATATATATATATATATATATATATATATATATATATATATATATATATATATATATATATATATATATATATATATATATATATATATATATATATATATATATATATATATATATATATATATATATATATATATATATATATATATATATATATATACATATATATATATATATATATGTATATATATATATATATATATATATGTATATATATATATATATATATATATATATATATATATATATATATATATATATATATATATATATATATATATATAATATATATATATATATATATATGTATATATATATATATATATATATATATATATATATATATATATATGTGTGTGTGTCTGTGTGTGTGTGTGTGTATCGACACACATGTATGTCTGGTGTGTGTACATATACAGAGAGAGTGAGACTTTTATGGATTACAGAACATATCACAAGTCAGACTGCAGGCAATGAATTATAATTTGGTAGATATATTTGAGATAATACTTACCAATGTAATTAAATGTAGAAACAAGCATTATGTGAATGTATTAAAATTTAAAAAAAGTATTTTAAATAGCCATTATGTGTTTCAAGGAATAGTATGAAATTTTTAAAGCTATTATATACGCATATGAGAGAAAAATATATGTTATTCGAAGAAATTCAAATACAAAAACAAAATTTGAAGGATTAGATAACAACCTCTGCTGAGATATCTAATTAATCATTCTCTGTTGAGATATTAATAGATATACATATAAATGTCCATCTATATATGTACATATAAATGTCTGTGGGTGACAAAATCTTTGACCTGTGAGCATAGCAACCACGAAGTAATTTTTGGGGTTATAATATTAGATCATATTGAGAGACCAAATAAAAAAGTAAGCAAAACTTTACACCACCATCAATAAGAATGTTCATGGCATAATATCAAAAAATATGCATGGTGTCAGTTACACCTGCTGCAATTCTATTGTAGAGAAGTGAAATCTGAAAGAACTACTGGTTTATTTTGGCCTTTCAGTTTTATGATAAAAATAATTTAAATAATATTGTGTAAAATAGATCAAATAAGATGCAAATTTACATTTTAATTGTTAAGAGTGAAAAAAAAATCAATATGAGATTGAAAAAAAATACTACAGATATAAAATTACGAACTGAATATCCTTATGAAATAATATTAGATGTTTTTTAAATATTTTAGAGTTTCGTAAAGTAATATTTTATTTAAAAACTGTTACCTTTAAAATTCCAGAAAGTGCAATATCAAGAATTCTGTTGTTAAGACAATTTGAAGAAAAATATATCATAAATTTGTTCAAAAAATTATTTATTCCATTTAGATTTTATGTTAGAGATATTTTGGGTTGAGCATGTACTTCATTTTGTTCTTAGATGAAAGTATACATGTATGTATATAACGTATTTCAACATATTATATGATATAAACCTCAATTTTATTAGTTTAGCAAAATACGTTTCGAAATTTTTCACAAAAAATTAATTGTGACTCTCAAATTTTAATGTTTTATGCAATGCCGAAATATTTTACAAATTTTGAAGAAGTATTTAAAATTATATATCATAAAATGTGTAATAATAATATATAAAATAACATTCCTTTAAAACTGAAATAAATAAAAATTCCTACAATATCGAAACAAAAGGAATGTTGCAATGATAAACAAACCTTATTTCTTCATCATAACCCGATATTGTCTTCATGTCTACAATTCTCAACAAACTATTTATTTTGCTTATTTTAAGACTGATCTATTCCTATATTCTTCGGTGAACAAAAAGTTACTATTTTGAAGTGCAAATATTATAGTTGTATTTCTTTAAAATTATGCAGAGATGATCGTCTTTGAATAAAAGATGGTGCAATTATATATTTACCATTTATGAGACATATAAAAGTTTTTGTCACCCACAGACATTTATATGTACAGATATGGGTGAACATTTATATGTATATCTATTTTTTATGTATATGTCAATCTGGATTTTAAAAGAAACCGAGATATATATTTTTTTATTTCCTGTATCGCATCACAAAAGAGAAAATATTCATATACATCATCTGTCGTCTTGTCACGTCTACCATAAAGATAAAGGCATTTCGAATTTGAGCATGACTAGATATCTCAGCAGAGGATGTTACCTAATCCTCCGATTTTGTTTTTGTATTTGAATTTCTTCGAATGACATATATTTTTCTACCATGCCTCTATAATAGCTTTAAAACTTCATACTGTTCCTTGCAACACATAATGGCTATTTAAACAACTATTTTAAAAATTTAAAACATTTACATAAGGCATGTTTCAACATTTAATTACATTGTTATGTATCATCGAAAATATATCTGCCAAATTAGAATGCAGAGCCCCCAGTCTAACTTCTGATATGCACTGTATGTTACATCGTCTGTTAAACGAGATGTTCTACCAGAATATTATCTTTTTTTTGTAATTTGAATGTGGCAACGAACGATATGTTTTAGTAAAAACACGGTTGTTCTTTTGTATACGAGAAGAAAATGGCTCTTGAGTTGCTTTTGGGTTTTCAGATATTAATACTATTTGCCCCATAAATTATTCTGTGTGACATTTTCTGTTTTTTAAAGAGCTAGCATGTGGAAATATAATAAAAAGTGTTTCATTTTAAAAATTCGTTGTTTTGAGCAGTTAACTCCGCCATTGAGAACAAACATATGAACTACTTCAGTATCATATTTTTAATTTCGAACCCCAAACGAAACACTGTAATACACAAAATTCTCTCTCTGTATATTTACACTCACCACACATACATACGTGTTGTATACACAAATACACACACACACATATATATATAAAGAGAGATAGATAGGTAGATAGATATAGATAAGAAATGTATAATTAAATTTTTGTGTCATCACAGAGAAAAGTCCATGGCTGTGGAATCGACATGTGGTAATATCTAACGAACTGGTACGGACGTAGACGGGTAAAAACATCACGGAAAAAACAAAGACAGTGGAATTACTCAAACTGATATAGTTTAGTGAGGCAAGTCTTAAGAAGGATGTTATCAAAACCTGCGCATCGTGGTTAAATGTTTGTCTGTGCCGATCAATCAGAAAATATTTACAAGTCACGCTATTGACGTCGATGAGTAGTTTAAGCGTCATGATCTGTTTTTAGTAATTTATTTAACCGGAATAAACCAACAAGGGACATTCATTAAGGTTGCTAGAATCTCTAGCAATCTCCAGAAATGGTAGAATGTCTAGAAAATAGAAAATAGAAAGTAAGCAAACAGACATAAAAACGTTGGCTAATGTTTAAGATAAAAATACCATTACACACATATTTATATATATATATATATAATGATCTTGCAAATTTCTCGTTTCTCATTAAGATATTCTATACAGTAACTATTAACTATTATTCTAAGTGATTTTAATTTTTCAATACCAAAGAATACTATTTTTTTATCTAATACTGATCTTTTTCCGATTCTTATTAAGTTGTTGCAATGAGAAATGCATAAGAATCCCAATTATTAAGATAAGCCAAGAAAATGAAGAACTAGATTAGATATGGATGTTATTATATAAACATCCTTATGGCGAATAACCATTATATACTTGTTAGTGTTAAAAAAGGTCATTTGTCGTTATAGCAAAATATATGAACCTATACATACATGAATTCATAGATATGAATATTTAAATAGGTCTATTTTTTTCTTTCAATATCTATATCTATATATATATATATATATATATATATATATATATATATATATATATATATATATATATATATTTGTGTGTGTATGCATGTGCATTTCAGATAGTTTAGTTATATTTATGCAGGATATATGCATACGATAATGTATTGAAACAATATTCTCTTAAGATGCAGATATTCTGTTGAGAACACTTGAGTAATCAAACATCCCAGAAGTTTTAAACAGCACATTTAGAACTGGCCTTTCTGATCTCTGAAGCTGCTGATTGCCTTGCGAAATTTTTCTGATCTAAAAAAAAAAACGAAAAAACCCTGCAGTGTGTACCAGGCAGACGGATGATAAAAGAAAGCAAAGAATCCAATTTTCTTTAACTACATTCGGGGGGGTGAGAATAAGGAATATCATTGTGCAAATGGCCTTTTGCAAAGAATCCCCCTGCCTGTTTTGACCTTAAGAAATATCCACGCGGACCATTCTTCGTGATGTATTTCTTATGCAAAATACGACCGCGCGATATTCGCAATTTCAGATCATCCCCCCAAAGGACTTTTAAAGGCTGCTCTCTTTGAAACGCAATTTCGCAAGTTTGCCCCGAAAAATTTCCATTTAAATTTATGCATGAGAAGATTAAGAGATCTGGACTGTACTGCATTACTTGACAACGGCTGCTGAGGTGACGTCACCTTAAAACCGAGTGGACCCGTTTTCTGTTGGTATTTTGTTTCGGCTTTTCTTTCAGCCACCCAGTTCAATTTTGGTTTATTTTTAGAAGAAAGGGAATGGGATTTACTCGCGAAGATCTGAGTGATAACGAAGACATTTATGTATTTTATCAATAAAGCCTCAGAGAATGAAAAAGTAATTTGAATTTCTCGTCCCTTTCTTGCACAACTTTCTAACTTTTTTTTTCTACTTTGGGCATTGTTTTTTTGAATGGTCAGCTGCACGTTTATTTAAGCATATGCCAATGAACTTATGCGCACATAAAGAGGTACTGTCTGAAGCTGTTTTAAAACAGGGTAAAAATTTAAAATGTATATTATTTACCTGGATAGCACAAAGTAAAAACTATGAATTAAATATACTTTTGAAATAATTTTATGAAACAACAGAAATAACTGCCATGTAAAATAACTAAAAATGATTAATTTGTATTAAAATAAAAGAACATTTACGTGTGTAAAAATGATACTCATTCTATACAGGAATGACAGCATGAGTATATGAACGTGTATTTGTATGTGTGTTTATTATGAATAAATTGGACAATTATTTTGTAATACTCGTTTATGTATTTTATCAATAAAAGAGTATCAGAGAATGTAAAAGTAATTTGAATTTCTCGTCCCTTTCTTGCACAACTTTCTAACTTTTTTTTCTACTTTGGGCACTGTTTTTTGGAATGGTCACCTGAACGTTTATTTAAGCATATGCCAATGAACTTATGCGCACATAAAGAGGTACTGTCTGAAGCTGTTTTAAAACAGGGTAAAAACTTAAAATATATATTCTTTACCTGGATAGCACAAAGTAAAAACTATGACTTAAATATAATTTTGAAATAATTTTATGAAACAACAGAAATAACTGCCATGTAAAATCACTAAAAATGATTAAATTTTTATTAAAATAAAAGAACATTTAAGTGTGTAAAAATGATACTCATTCTATACAGGAATGATAGCATGAGTATATGAATAGGTATTTGTATATGTGTATATTATGCATAAATTGGACAATTATTTTGGAATGGTCATTTATGTATTTTATCCATAAAAGAGCCTCAGAGAATGAAAAAGAAATTTGAATTTTTCGTCCTTTTCTTGCACAACTTTCTATCTTATTTTTTATTTTGGGCATTGTTTTTAGAATGGTCACCTGCACGTTTATTTAAGCATATGCCAATGAATATGCGCACAGAAAGGGAAATTCTACAAAAGGAACGAAATAACTGTCATGTAGAAACCCTGAAAATAATCTCTTATAACGAAATCAAAATATCATTTCGTTGTATATATTTAATACTCACTTTATATGGAAGTAATACCAATGAGAGAATGTATGCATTTTGTGTGTATTTATACACTATTTGTGACATTAGTGACAATGAATATGTTTATGTATTTAGCAAAAAATTCAGAGGATGAATAGGTAATCTGAAATACATGTTCCACTGTAGGCAAAATTTTTGAAAATAAAATCATGGCTTTATATTTATACCCGTCAGTTGTGTGTTTATTTTGTTTTATGCTGGTGAAATTGTTGATACATGCAGATATATTGTCTAAAACTGTTTTTAAACTTTGAAAAAACTTAAATATTAGGTTCCGTAGAGAGTAAAAATAAATGTTCAAACCGCTTTTTAAAAGTTCACAGGTATACAAAAGTGTATAAAGACAAAAAAAAAATATATGCGCATCATAATTAGTATAAAATTACAATTTATATTCCTTAATGCTGGTTATATTATAAGATAATGATTCTATAAGAAGATAATCTATACGTACATGCACGTTTGTAAGTATGTATATTTGCTTGTATGTATGAATGCTTATATTAATTTAAGTATGTTCGTATGTATTTTGCTATACAACCAGCAATTGTTCGTTCAGCAACCTATGTATAATCACCATTTCTATTAATTCATGTATGTCGTATTGTATACATGTATTTATTAGTTATAGATGGGCGTATTTATATGCATGTATGCCAGCCTGTATACATGTATTTATCAGCTATAAATGTGCGTATTTACAAGCATGTATGCCATAATGTATACATGTATTTATTAGTCATAAATGGCCGTTTTCATATGCTTGTAATCCAGCATGTTTACATATATTTATTAGTTATAGATGTGGATATTTGTATGCATGCATACACATCTATTTTATATGCATTTATGTTATATGTATTTATATTTTCATAAGAATTTTGAAATGATACATTCCTTTACTCAATACACTACAAGTTATTTTATTATGGATATCAAAATGAAATACTTTTATGGATGTCGCAAACATGAAATGTTATTATAGGGCAGCACAAGCATATCTAAGTATTATGCTTTACTATTAGTTATTTTACGATAGTGGTATTTTAAGCTGCCTCACTTGATCCATTATTGTATGTCTCCCTTAAGTGAGTTTCATATTACTTGCTAAAATATAAAATACAATAAAAAGTATAATATATATCTTAACTAGAGAACATAAATAGTTTTTTATTCATGGGAATATTAAAATTGTATAATTATTATTAACAGAAGGTTTTGTAATAAAATTATTGATTAATGATGTGTTATATTATAAGATAATGATTCTATAAGGAGATTATCTATACGTACATGCAAAGTTCTAGGTATGTATGTATCTTTGTTTCTATGTATGAGTGCATTAACTCATTTATGTATATTCGTATGTATTTTGCTATGCAAAAACCAATTGTCCGTTTATCAACCTATGCATATTCACCACTTCTATTTATGGATGTATGCCAGAATGTATACATGTATTTATTAGTTATAGATGAGCGTATTTATATACATGTATGCCAACTTGTATACATGTATGTAATACTTATAGATGTACTTATTTATATGCATGTATGCCAACCTGTATACATATATTTATTATCTATAGATGTGCTCATTTATATGCATGTATGCTAGCATTTGTACAAGTATTTATGCGTTATAGATGTGGATATACTTAAACTGATTTGTCGAGCTTTATGGTATTCGAATTATAGGCATATTGCCAAAAACGATACCTTAATAGTAGCTGAAGAATATGTTTCCAATTTTTATTAAAGTAATGAAAATTATTACCGTTAAAGCGCTTCGTATTAAATAATTATATAAAGAAAGGTTAACATGCAATTTTTTTTTTGTATAAACTCATAAGATAATTGTTTGAAATATTCTTTAGATTTAACACAGTATCGTATATCGTAATAAGTAATGTGTTAGTAATGAATATATATATATTTATATATATATATAATTGTGTGTGTGTGTGTGTGTGTATGTATGCTTTGATTATTTATACATTGTAATTTTTATTTAACACTATATAAGATATAAAATATTTTTACAGAAGAAAACAATATATATATATATATATATATATATATATATATATATATATATATATATATATATATATAAATATATATAATATATATATATTATTATATATATATATATATATATAAATATATATATATATAAAATATAATATATATTTGTATATACACATTAGAAAGTGCATAAAATTTAATAATATTTTCTATTTTCTCTAAGATATTTTATGCATTTAAATTACATTTTTATTTCATCTTGAAGCAGATTATACAAATAAATGTAATATTGTAATTTGACAGAGAAATTATAAAATATTTATAATTATAAATTTTTTAAATGTTTAAAAAATGTAAAAAAAAGTTAAAGAGTTGAAGCTCTTTTCAAATTACTACCAGATGCTTATACTTGAAATTAGGAATCTACACATGCATAAAGATTTCTTTTTAAATAGATTGTAGTTGTATTACATAATAATATTTCGTAGCCTGCATTCTCATGACAGATAAATGTCTATGTCGGATTAAAACTTTATGAACGTCGTTTTGTACAAGACTAAATGCATAACATAATGCCCCTTACGGTATACGACATACAATATGAAAATGAAGTTTTTTAATTAACTATTGTTTAATCGTAAGATGTTAGCAATTAAGGCACTATTTAAAAACGACAACCTCTCTGCAATCAGGTAAGAGATCCTGACGAGATTGTAATTAAAGGAGTGGGACTCGGCAAACTTTCGAAAAGTGTGTGAAAGTAAATGATCCGACTAATTAAAACTTGCTTATGTACTTTTGACATCTTTATCGCAGCGTTTGTTTGCTAACATAATTAGTTTGCGAAATCTTAAGTAACAAATAAACAGAACACATAGGTGTGCGTGTTCAATTTTTCTCTCTGTTGTCTGCGCGATTAATTTTAGATTAGTTTATCTTCTGTGAATGTGACTCAATAAGCTCTAATATAATGATTCTTTGATAGATGAAAATTTGAATAAATATATCATTTTTATAAGTCGCTTTGCACGTGAAAGTTAATCAGGCAAGAATGAAAGGCATTTGTTATTGAATGCTTGTAAAAATATACAATTATTTAATAGTTAAAACCAGCTATATTACATTAAGGACAAGTTTTGAAAGACTATATATTTAATTTAATATTTATATTTATACAATTGCTTTGAAATGTGGGATATTTCCCAAAGGTTTATAAGTTTTTCCTAATCGTAAACATTTTCCCAAATAGTTTTTTAAATTATCTCTTCTTTTAATATTTAAACAATTTTTGAATGTCTGGACAGTAGCAGAAGGTAATATATTGGTACTAGCATATAGCCCTTCATATGACGGGATCATTAAAATTTTAAAATTTCCAGAATTGTAAAGGTACCCTATGAGGCAGGTAAAAAAATGGTTTGTTTATTGGCTGAGAATTATCGTTCTAGAAAAATAATCGATTAAAATTATCACTTATGTACTTAATCTATTATTTAAGCCAGATATAAAAGAAAATTATTTACGAAATATCTAAGTTTAGGAATAAAACGTATGGAAATCATGCAAAAGAATTATAATAAATGATTAAATGAGATAGTTAAAGGAATGACGTCATAATGCTAGAAAAAATTGTTATTTTTACCTATTTATTATGTGATAAATTGATAAATTTAATAGCCTGCTCCTAAAATAGGGCTTGATATAATGACATTAAATGTTCGAAAAGGGGTACGAGGTGAATTTTGAACGTTTTAAATATGACAGTACATTTTGCTGTGATACGACGCTTATTCATACCAATTTATTTTATAATCGGATCTATAGTTTAGGAAAAGATAAACTTTACTCGCTTTGAATTTTGCTAACCCTGACTCACCAAAAATCCAATATTGATGCTCTATCCATACGACTTCCAACCGCTTCATAAATTCGAGGACAGATAGACAGATAACTTAGGCTATTATTACATTACGAAAAGAAAGTTTAAGTCTAAAAAGTTGAAATAAATAATAAACATTTATTTTAAAAATAATAAAACAACTTTGAAAATAATGAAACAACTTTAGAAATAAGAATTTAAAAGAAAAAGCAGAAAATATTAAATTAATTAGACATATAGAAAATTTCCCCGAGTCGGGGACAGAACCATCAACCCGAGAACTACGCTACTCTAAGGGGCAGACCCTCTACCGAACGTGCTAGGCCTACACCTGGTGAAAGAAACAATTAGAGTATATGAGGGTCGAGTAAACACAGTCCAATTTAAATATTACGCTCCGCCCTCGCTGCTCCCTCTTATTCTATACTAAATTCATATCAAGAATAAAATTAATATAGAATAAGGCTTGAAATAATAACATTAAACGCTCAAAAAGGGGGGATGGAGTGGATTTCGAATTCGCTTTGAATTTTGCTAACCCTAACTCATAAAAAATCCAATATGGATGCCTCTATCCATTCCAGGTACAACCGCTTCATAAATTCGCTCGCAGACAACTTAGGCTATTATTATATAGGAGATGTATAGAGGTATGCAAATAATTTTTTTTACCATTGTGTATATGTTCGAATTCTGCTGCTGATATGGATGTTTGTAATAATTTAAAAGAACACATCATTTTTCGACAACTTTCAATTTTTATTTTGTAATTTTTTCCTTCATCCTATCTCTTTAATTATTATTTAATTTTCAGCATTCTCTCTCTATTGTTATTTAATCGATTTTTGAGTTACTTTGCTTCTAATATAGAACTTATTTTATAGAAGATTGAGGTAGATTTGGCTCTAATTTCTGATCTCTTGCACAGATTTACAACAACAAGAAGTTTTCTTTTTCAACTCCCAAGGATGCGCGCTACCAATGTGCATAGCAATCATTAAAATTCTGAACTGAATATCTTAGTCAAATAGAGCAAATTTTTCAAATAAAATAAGAGAAAAATGACATTCAAAAGTCTTAAGTAAAATTTGGCATTGTGAAATAATATATATTGTATCTTGATTTTTAAAGTGCTAAAATATTGCTACCATTAGCAGAACTAAATTTTAATTCTCAAGTGGCTATGTTTTTAACTGCGCAAAGATGAAAAACTGATCTAGATTTTCAGAACTAAATCACTTTTTCCTGAAATATTTATTTACATTCTATTCTTATTTATATTGACTTTCTTTTTACGTGTTTACTTTTATGCATAATATTTTACAAAAAACCGTTGTTTTTTATTTGTATTGCATTTTGCATTGCATTAAAAATGCAGAAGAATAAGGCATATGATGAAATTAACTACATATTTTCCTTTCTTCTAAATTACTTAAGAAGGAATATTTCCTGAAAAATACATTTATCCTATTCTTCTTATAATACAAAAGCATATGCATAGTCTATTGTTTTCATTCAGATTTTTTTCAGAAAATTATAAAATGGAAAATTATACTTCATGCATTGAAATTAAAAAATAGTAGATAGTACTAAAAAACAAACCCTATATTTAGCTGACCATAAGGAAAAAATCATTTTTGTCTAATACTATTGCTCGATATATTTCAAAGTTCTTTTAGTAATTTGAATAAATTACTTACATAAATCTCAATATATTCCTTTCTTTCTCACTGATTTTTGAAACAGTAATTTGATATTTTGTACAAAGTATATGAATAGATGTAAAGTTTAATATTATTTTTCAAATTTTGGAATTTAAAGTAAAATATATTGGAATATATGAATAGTGTTCTTAGTAAGAAAAAAATGTTTAAACCTGATAATCTTATGAATAAACTACCAGACGATTTGTGGCATTAGTACTTTGTTCTACAAAACTATATAAAACAAATCATAAATATAATTTTTAAAATATTCCTGTTTTCAAGCGAAGTCATTCAAAAATGAAAGGAAAACAATGAAATGGGTTTTTCTTACTGATAAAAATAAAAATCTAATTAACGCATTAAAAATAAAAAAGATCTTCTGTTTACTTCATATATATGTGGTATTTTAAATATATCCCAATAAATAAAAGCATATAAAGTCGTGAAAGAGTTAAAAGGGTTTAAATTTGACCTAAATAATATTTTGATAAATAATTTTCTTTGTATACTTTTTGTATACATTTTATACTTTTATACTTTGTATACTTTTTATATACAATGTAAATTTAATTTGTATAGTTACTATAAGTCACAATACGTAATGAAAATTTGCTGAATGATATCTTTGTTTTTACTTTTATTGAATTATATACTTCTCAATACATTTTCCATTTTTTCCCACCCTTTTAAAAGATAAAATACTGCAATAAAAGTTTTAAAACTGCATTTTATTAAGTATATCTATTACTTTTAGCTAGTTTTTTTTGTTTAAAGCGTGGTTTAATTTAAATGTACATGTTTAAGTTAAATACACAAGTTAAAACTACAATTCAGGCCTTAGTTATTTTTCTTTGATGATTCTCTTCAAATCTTTATTTTTTTCATAAAAAACAAACAAACTGATACATGATTGTTATGATTCATAAAACAACACAGTTTTTGTCCTTGTAAAAACAAAGTTGAAAAGATTGTTTAGTTTCAATAAATGCATGGATCTTAAAGCACATCTAATAAAAATATTGGAGGACTTTTTCTCAACTATAGTGAAATTCTTCCTTTTCAAATATTTTTATTTCTCTAACACTGAAGGTTTTTTTAAACTATTAGGTACTTAGGATGAACGTTATATTAAAATGAGTAATACAATCTTTTAAAATTTATGCATTGAAATGGGAATAAAACTACTGTATTCGTCAATTATAAACACTTAATTAAAATAAAATTTATATTTTAATAATATTTTTTATAATTGAAATTTAATGCTACAAGGTTAATGAAGGGAAGTTTATTATATATACATGCATACATACATATATATACATGTGTATATATATATATATATATATATATATATATATATATATATACATATATATACATGTGTATATATATATATATATATATATATATATATATATATATATATATAATATCATTTTCGCAAGGATAAATAAATTATTAATTTTAAATCTAAATTAATTTTTAATGAACCTTCCCGTTCTGTGGTTCCGCTTTGACTGATGTAAAAACTAGTTTCTATTTGTCTAAATTTTTCCAGAGTGTTTGTAGTAGACAAGAACATTCAGCTTCAATTTCCTGTATATACTGTTATTATTGTACCCACAAACAAACTATGATATTACACTAACCGGTACTAGTACCTGACCCCTGCTCAGGTATCAATCGTCAGAAAACGTACTAGTACTTCTCTCCTATACAATGTGTTAAGATTCCCTGTTTTTCCAAGTATTTATACGTCTTAATAATCCTCATCAATCCTATAAATTTTTACTTATTTGTAATATCCCCATCCACACACTTGCAAACCAACATATTTATGTCTGGTATACAATAAAATTTAATATTTTACATAATTTAAAATTTTACAGATTCTTCCAGTATAAAGTAGACACCTTTGATTAACGATATATTACATAATCGTTTAGCATATCTTAAACCGAGTATAGGGAAAATGGGCTTTATGTTCCCCAAACATATTATTAAGCTTTCAAAATGTAAATGATAGTGTGAACTTTCTTTCATCAAGGCTATAGTTTATAAGTGTCAGTCGTATAGCAATATATTGAGAAATTATAAATGATTTAAATTAAATCCCGAATTAATATAATTAAAATGAGAAATAAATATATCATAGAAGTTATGTCAATGGAAAATATTTTAAAATTTTAAAAAATTAAGCTACACATTTAGTAGTAATTTTGGATATTTTGTTAAGTATATAAAATACGAATTATTTTTCAACACATATATTGCTAATTGCTAATTTATTTCATTTTCAAATGAAATATATTAAAAGGAAAAAAAGCATAGGTAGATCATCTACTATTATTTTATCTACTGTTCACTGGTGTGTTAAATATTTATCTATACATATTCTTATCTACAGTTAAAATCCCTAAGAATTTATGGATATATAATGGGTTTTAGTTTCTTTTTTGCTAAAGTCCCATTTTGGCTCTTTTTTATGCTACCTTTTTATAGATAATAAATGAATAGTAAATAATATGGGATTTGAATTGAAAATAATACACATTATCCATCTGAATGTTTCTAAGCACTTTCTATTTTACATGTCTTTCAAAGGGAAAATTTGTAAACATACTTCATATACAATTAAATTTGTTCTAAATCAGATAAATTCATTTCTCGTAGTACATACTTCACTGTTTATTCTATGTTAAATTCGTTTACTTACACTTGTATGTACCAATGAAAATAACTAAAGAACTAAAAAAAGATTTGGAATGGAATTAATCAGTCACAGTCAATGCATGCCTTCTGTAACTTCAAGTTTAAATTTAATTACTTTTGTATCATAAATATTTCCCTTATTTTATTTCAAACCAATTTATTCTTATACAGATTGGACTCTTTCTCGGATAAAGGGAATACTTTATATTAAATCGAGAAAAAAACATATATATTCCCCGGTGAATAATTTCAATGAATAGTAAAATACATCTAAAAATAAGAAGTAAAACACTTGCTTGATAATGTATCCCATTAAATTATTTAACACAACAAATAATTAAACTAATTTTACATCGTCTTTAAAAATTGGAAAAAAATACTTTTAAAAAATATTTAAATTACCCAATTCGTTTTTAACTGCCATGCCACGATTAATAAAAGTCTGTTGAAAATTTACTTTTTAGCATGATAAGTAAAAATAAGATAAAATTATTACTTTTCAAAATACAGAATTTATTCATTTTTTAGATTTCCTTTATAGAAATTTTTATTAGAAAATTGGATGTTTTCCCTACACTTCTACTGCATCACTTTTAACTTAATTTGTAAATACTAAACTTTTATTCTGGTGTCCAAAACCTGTTTTGTGAATAAAATTGGCTATACATTTTATAAATAGAATGCACATAGAACATTTGCAATAAATGTGCATTTAAAACGATGAGTGATGAATTATTTTTAACAAAATGTAAAATTATGAATGTACATTTATTAATTTATATTAGAAAAGCAAAATTATGAATTTTTTTTATTTTGTTAAAAAGTGTAGATTTTTTAACAAAATAAAAAAAATTATGTAAAATTCAAATAATTTTACATAGATTTTTTTTTATTTTTTACACATTAAAGGTCTGAGAAGATTTGCACAAAACAAAATAAATTACTTTTGATAATCTAGTGTCATCATAATGAATGTTTCGTGGCTTAAAGGAACTATACCATGGTGCAATATCAGCTGAAGACGAAGTTATTGCATAAATTCCATAAACCGCATTATGGAAAAGTCTATTCTTCGAAATTGGTATGGGAGACTACCCCAAGTATTACGCCTAATCTCCAGGCTTGCAGTTATATAACAGTAGTAGGCAAGTGCATGGGTAAATATATTTAAATTAGCAATAATTTTCTCTGCAATGTGCTTTGGAATGACAAATATCCTCGCCATATGGAATTGAAAGGAAACGTGTAAAGAAGATGAATTTTCAGAGGTGGTTTGGGGGGAGGGAGACGTGGAATGCAGGCTTTAATAACTTTCGCGGTATTTTTTCACCCTCACTTATTAATGTTTTTCAAATTTAGCTGTCGGGTTTGGAACCAAGAGCCCTCTGAAGTGTAATTAAGTGTCCGTTAATTGGATCAACGAACTCTTGCACATGCTGATAATTTAATAGTTGGGTATTAATTAAAGGATAAATATGGAAGTACTATGAAGCAGGGCTTCGGAAATTGTTCAGCTATGTTTAACTAAGTGCTTATCGAAGGGGAAGGTAGAATATATGAGGGTTTAATCTCATTGTCCTATAGTCAGGAAACTCTGAGGAAAAATGAACCAGAAATTAAAAGAAGTTTCTAAAGACATTAGATAGGAAATTGTAAAAATGCCGAGACAAAACTTTATTTTGCAAAAGGTTTAGGATAAAAAATGTTTCTTCAAAATATGTTAATGGCAACACTTCTTAGAAAAAGTTTGTTTTGTTTCATTAATAATAAATGTTATCCTAAGGTAATAATTTTTATTTTACTGTTTAAAATTATTTTCAAAATATATAAAAATTTCAAAATTATTTAAAACTTTAACCAAAGGAAATGTATCTCTGTTTAACAATTTTAATATGTAATAAAATAATTTTTCATTTAAAATTGTTTCCATGAAGATTAATTGAGATAAAATATAATCTGGTAAGATTGAAAAATAAACTGATATAATTACAAATATAGGATTATTAAATATATCATGACATTATTTTGAAATATTTAGCATAATATTCTAATTTTTCTTTACGAAGCATGCTATTCTTTACATTTTGTTGCAATAAATGTGTCTTATTCGAATATATTGCTTATTATGGAAGCATTTCACTTTAATGATAGATATGTACGAATAAATAAACCCAAGATAAATACCTTAAGCTACTTACACATGGAATATCCTTTCTTTAGCTTATTCTGTGAAATCTGATTTGACTCTGATGGTGCTAATAGTTGCTTACAGGATAAAATACTGAATCTAACAAGTGAGTTTCCTGAAATAGAAATAATAATATAGCTTGAAGAGCATATGATTATGAAACATTCTTGTATGAACATTGAATTATCAGTTTTTAATTATATTGAAAGTTTTGAATATTCTATAAAGGATTAGTAATCAGCTGTTTAAAACAGTTTATGTAATCTTTCTTTTAATATTATTAAAGTGAAGGTTTTGTACTACAAACATGAATATGAAGTTAGTTTAAGAACATCAATTAATATAAATGTAAGAAGTTAGTAGTCAGCTTTTTAAAACAGTAATGTAAATTTTTTTTATATTGTTAACGTGACAGTTTTGCACTACAAACATGGATATTAAGTTAGTTTATGAACACCAGTTAATATAAATGTAAGAATTTAGTAATCAGCTAGTTAAAACAGTTTATGCAATATATTTATTTTTTTAAGTGACAGTTTTGTATTACAAACATGAATATTTAGTTAGCTTAGGAACGCCAGTTATTATAAATGTAAGAAGTGAATAATCAGCTATTTAAAACAGTAATGTAAAAATTTTATTATAATTTTAATTTGACAGTTTTGTACTACAAATATAAATATGAAGTTAGCTTAGGAACAACAGTTATTATAAATGTAAAAAGTTAGTAATCAGCTATTTAAAACAGTTTAAGTAATACTCTAAATTGTTAACATGGCAGTTTTGTACTACAAACATGAATATGAAGTTAGCTTAGGAACAACAGTTATTATAAATGTAAGAAGTTAGTAATCAGCTATTTAAAACAGTTTATGTAACATTTTTTTCATATTGTTAATGTGATAGTTTGTACTACAAACAAGAATATTAAGTTAGCTCAAGAACACCAGTTAATATAAATATAAGAATGATTTAATAGAAGCATGATAATTAAATTATCTCATTGTAAAAAAATAAATTTATCAAATCTAATTCTAATAAACAGATAATTTATTTTTCAAATTTTAAATAAAATATCGTTACAAAAATGTGACGTCTAACTTAATAATAAACACTATTAACTAAGAACATAATTTCGAATATGGGATCAGCATTATTTTAAGCTATAAAGAAAATTTCGAAACTGTAATTCGCCCTTTTTGATTACAAAAATCAGAATGCTTTTTTATGCAGATGTAGTTTATATAATATTAACTAGAATAACTAAAATTAAAATTATAAAAAAAATAATTTACTAAAATATTTATCGGTACTATCGGTAATAACTAAAATTTTACATTTGTCTCTGAAATGGAATAAAATTTCTGACTTCTGAGTTAATCATATCAAACATACAGTCAAGCAATCCAACACAAAACATAAGAAACATATTTATACCACATCAAACATTTTCAAACATGCTTATTTTATAGTGTCATAAAAATCTAATTATCAAAGATATATTTCATATATTATATAAAACAATGAATAATTAATTAAAACTAAACAACTATTTATTATTATTATGCTATACCTTTTCTATATTTTTCATAAAATTTTTAAAACTGTTTTTTCTTAAATGGATAGCACTATTACTGTAAATATATACTTACCTACAAATGAATTGAAAAGGAAAACATTGTATTTAAAATGTAGATTTATTGACAAAAATGTATTACAAAAATGTGATTTTTAACTTAATAATCAACCCTGTATTAACTAAGAACATAATTTCGATTATGGGATCAGCATTTAGGAGGTGTTGATTTAATTTTTTTTACTTAACATGATATTAATATAAACAAGTATAATAAGAAAAACTAAGCTAAAATTTGTTTTACTAAACTTTCCAGTAAAAAATAGATGAAAGAAATGATAGATTTTGATTTCAATTGTAAATATTTTAAGCTATAAAGAACATTTCGAAACTGTAAATAGCACTTTTCTATCACAAAAATCAGAATGCATATTTTTATGCAGATATGGTTTATATGATATTAAAAAGAATAACTGAATGTAAAGTTTAAAAATAAATATTTACTAAAATAATTATAAGACTATCTGTAATAACTCAAATTTTGCATTTGCCTCTGAAAAGGAATACAATTTCTGACGTCTGAGTTAATCATATCAAATTTATAGTCAAGCAACCCAACATACAAACGTATAAAATATATTTATAACATATCAAATATTATCAAATTTTATAGTGTCATGAAAATCTAATAAACTAAGCTATATTTCAAATGCATTATATAACAAATCGAACAGTCAGTTAAAACTAAACAAGTATTTATTACTATTATTTTGCTATACATATTCTATACTTTATTATTTTATAAAATTTTAATGAAGTTAGCTTAGGAACAACAGTTATTATAAATGTAAGAAGTTAGTAATCAGCTATTTAAAACAGTTTATGTAACTTTTTTTCATATTGTTAATGTGATAGTTTGTACTACAAACAAGAATATTAAGTTACCTCAAGAACACCAGTTAATATAAATATAAGAATGATTTAATAGAAGCATGATAATTAAAATATCTCATTGTAAAAAAAATAAATTTATCAAATCTAATTCTAATAAACAGATAATTTATTTTTCAAATTTTAAATAAAATATCGTTACAAAAATGTGACGTCTAACTTAATAATAAACACTATTAACTAAGAACATAATTTCGAATATGGGATCAGCATTATTTTAAGCTATAAAGAAAATTTCGAAACTGTAATTAGCCCTTTTTGATTACAAAAAATCAGAATGCTTTTTTATGCAGATGTAGTTTATATAATATTAACTAGAATAACTAAAATTAAAATTATAAAAAAAATAATTTACTAAAGTATTTATCGGTACTATCGGTAATAACTAAAATTTTACATTTGTCTCTGAAATGGAATAAAATTTCTGAAGTCTGAGTTAATCAAATGAAACGTACAGTTAAACAATCCAGCACACAAACCTATCAAACATATTTATACAATATCAAACATTATCAAACATGCTTATTTTATAGTGTCATGAAAATCTAATTAGCTAAGATATATTTCATATATATTATATAAAACAATGAACAGTCAATTAAAACTAAACAAGTATTTATTATTATTTTTTTGCTATACATGTTCTATATTTTTATAAGATTTTTAAAACTGTTTTTTCTTAAACGGATAGCACTATTACTATAAATACTTACTTACCCACACATGAATGGAAAAAAGAAAACATTTTATTGAAAATGTAGATTTATTGACAAAAATGTATTACAAAAATGCGATTTTTAACTTAATAGTCAACACTGTATTAACTAAGAACATAATTTTGAATATGGGATCACTATTTACGACGTGTTGATTTAATTTTTTTACTTAACATGATATTAATATAAACAAGTATAATAAGAAAAACTAAGCTAAAATTTATTTTACTATAATTTCTAGTAAAAAATAGATGAAAGAAATGATAGATTTTGATTTCAATTGTAAATATTATTAAGCTATAAAGAAAATTTCGAAACTGTAAACAGCACTTTTCTAGGACAAAAATCAGAATGCTTATTTTTATGCAGATATGGTTTTGTATGATATTAAAAGGAATAACTGAATGTAAAATTAAAAACAGTATTTACTAAAATAATTATAAAACTATCTGTAATAACTGAAATTTTGCATTTGCCTCTGAAAAGGAATACAATTTCTGACGTCTGAGTTAATCATATCAAATTCACAGTCAAGCAATCCAACATACACACATATAAAACATATTTATAACATATCCAATATTATCAAATTTTATAGTGTCATAAAAATCTAATAAACTAAGCTTGTAAAAGGACTAGATTCTTATTTCAAAAGACGTTTAGAATTAATTTAGTCATTTTTTTAGGAACCATTTTTATTTCCTTTCAAAGCTCCACAACACAGAACACAAAACAACAAAGAGCACAGAAAAACACTCTCATAGACCACTGACACTATATTAGAACACACTCGATGGCTTTCTAGCGCCACCTAACGTAAAAAAGGAGAAGGGAATAATTGTACCCGCTACAAGCTATATTTCAAATACATTATATAAAAAATCGAACAGTCAGTTAAAACTAAACAAGTATTTTTTCTATTATTTTGCTATACATATTCTATACTTTATTATTTTATAAAATTTTGAAACTTTTTTTCTTAAATGGATTACAATATTACCTTAAATATTTACCTACACAGGAATTGAAAAGGAAAACATTTTATTGAAAATATATATTTATTGTGAAGTATTGTATTTAGAAAAATGCGATTTTTAACTTAATAATCAACACTGTATACTAAGAACATAACTAAGAACATAATTTTGAATATGGGATCAGCATTTACGAGGTGTTGAATTATTTTTTTTACTTAACGTATGTTAATATGAACAAGTATAATAAGAAAAACTAAGTTATAACTTATTTTACTAAAATTTCCAAAAAGACTATAGAAAAGAGAGGGTAGCTTTTGAATTCAATTGTAAATATTTTCAAGCTATAAAAAAGTTTTGAAACTGTAAACAGCATATTTTGACTACGAAATTCAGAATGCTTATTTTAATGCAGATGCAGTTTATATAATATCAATAAGAATAACTGAAATTAAAATTATAAGAAATATTAATTTACTAAAGTAATTATAAGACTATGTGGAATAACTAAAATTTTACATTTGCCTTTTGAAATGTAATAAAATTTCTGAAGTCTGAGTTAATCATATAAAACTTACAATCAAGCAATACAACATACAAACATATCAAACATATTTATAACATATCAAACACTATCAAATTTTATAGTGTCATAAAAATCTAATATATTAAGATGTATTTCAAATATATTATGTAAATTAATGAACAGTCAACTAAAACTAAACAGGTATTTATTACTATTATTGTCTATACATATTCTATATTTTATTTTTTCCAAAATTTTAAAATTGTTTTTTCTTAAATGAATAACAATATTACTGTAAGTACTTACTTCCCTACACATGAATTGAAAAGGAAAAATTTTTTTGAAAATGTAGATTTATCAACGTTTTAAATCAAGATTTTTTTCTATATTGTCTCCAAACATATTCGCATTCTTAAGATTAAAATAGTGTCAAAGAGGAAAATTCATTTTACATTCCTAAATTTCCGAACCCTTTTTAAGTGAATTAAAACTTACAACAATATATTCATAATTGCTTGTAACTCTCAAAATTAATGAATATTAGCATTTGATGCAATAAATGTGATTGAATTAAGCTTACATTGAATTCCCTGGCACATATTCACTTTCTCGTTGTTCTATTTACGAACCATCACTATTCCTGTGTTGTATCAATTCAGGAGGGTTCTTTGCATTCTCTAATCATTTAATAACTTTCATCTATCACTACCTCAAACTCGAATTTCCATATTTGTAACTTATTCGTGTCAGCTTCCAGTGGAATATACATTTTAAATGCGAGCCTGTTTCGGGAGTAATAAATATATTTATTAGATTTTGCCATGACATGTTTGCTGATAGAACTGATAATGTATCAGACACCTAAGAATCATCTATGATTTGTTGACTAATGGGTTAAAATATTCATATTCATTATGCTTGCGCTGTGTTGGGGTTACGAAGTTGAATGTATCCATTTTAATAACGCGCATTCCAGGGGTATGTCATAGGATATCCCTTGGTACTAGATAGTGTTTGGTTGTTGAAATTGTCTTCTTTACGCATGAGTAGTAATTAATTATTTCCTAATCAAAATTCCATTTCTTAGATAGGTATGAAAATTGTAACTATATAATTGAAGAAAGATTTGTTTTTCCACTTTATAGCTCTAATATTTTGTGCTATTGAACAATATAAATAATTATTTATTATTCTTGAGCAAATTATTGTTTGGTTGAAATATCCTTTCTCTTATAATAAACTCAATGTATTACACACTTTTGAAAAACTTCTTGTAAAAATACGTAAGTAATATTTTTTTACGTATGTTTGCTGTTATGTTCATATTGTTTCTTCATTATTAATTTTCTAATTATAATTGCATTATTTATTTTCTAATTGTAATTCTATTATTAATTTTCTAATTATAAATCCATTATTTATTTTCTAAATATAATTCTATTATATATTTTCTAATTATAATTCTATTATTTATTTTCTAATTATAATTCTATTATTTATTTTGCAATTATAATTCTATTATTTATTTTCTAATTGTAATTCTATTATTTATTTTCTAATTATAATTCTATTATTTATTTTCTAATTATAATTCCATTATTTATTTTCTAATTATAATTCTATTATATATTTCTAATTATAATTCTATTATTTATTTTCTAATTATAATTCTATTATTTATTTTGTAATTATAATTCTATTATTTATTTTCTAATTATAATTCTGTTATTTATTTTCTAATTATAATTATATTGTTTATTTTCTAATTATAATTCTATTATTTATTTTCTAATTATAATTATATTATTAATGTTATAATTGTAATTCTATTATTTATTTTATAATTATAATTCTATTATTCATTTTATAATTATAATTCTATTATTTATTTTATAATTATAATTCTATTATTTAATTTATAATTATAATTCCATTATTTATTTTATAATTATAATTCTATTATTTATTTTATAATTATAATTTTATTATTTATTTTATAGTTATAATTCCATTTATTAATATGTAATTATAATTCTATTATTTATTTTATAGTTATAATTCCATTATTCTTATATGATTATGAAATTTTTAAAAAGATAGTTACTCTGGTACTTTGGTACTCTATATTACATTTTCTGGTTTTATATCCAATTCAACAATAAAAATAGTTATTAATAAACCATTAAAAATTATTATTTGATGAAATTTCCAATCTCACACAAGGAAAAAATGAAACAAGCAATTTTGTGAAATTTCTGATTTTAAATGTAAATGCGTAATATTATAAAATAAATATTACGCATTTACATTGCATTCCCACACGTTTACTTTTATGTCAGTAGTAATAAATGAAATTACATTTCGCACAGAATTTCACATTTCAATACATATTTCAATATTAATGATTCCTTTTCTATGATTTTTCTTAATCATAAAAATATTATATGCACAGAAACGCATCTATCTTTAATATGGGATTAAATCACTGCAAACAAATGTTAAATTCTTGAATGAAATATATAAGGATTGAATAAATATAAAAATTTTGCTTGTTTTTGTTTATAAGGCATATCTTTTCGTGTCATAAATAGTGACAAAGTATAATATTTTACACGCATTCATATGGTTCAAAATTCTCATCTATGACAGTTCCGAATTCTGAAGTTTATAATATTAAGAAACATGAAAAAGTTATTTATACAACAAAGGTGTACATAAACTTTTATTAAATTATCTTCCTCATAGTCTATATACATTGTAACAAATATTATTTAGTACTCGTTTCCATTTATATATAAACATTTTCTTATTTTAACTTCAAAATTTGTAAGAGAAGGAAATACGTTTTTCATGCTATTTTCAGTTATAAGAGTAAAATATTTAACTCAGAGTTTTTAAGGGAATATAATATCTTTCCAGACAAAAATCCTATATAATAAAAACTTTTTTATTAAACATAAAATAAAATATTCGTATCCTTTTAAAATGAATTTTTAAATGTTTTAAAAACCAATTTAACATTTAAATATTAGTGTTGTCATTCCCGGAAGCATATATATATATATATATATATATATATATATATATATATATATATATATATATTTAGAAAAAATAATAGTTACCGATCAAATGAAAAATTTAAATTCCTTTACTCTAAAGGTGTATATATATATAATATATATATATATATATATATATATATATATATATATATATATATAATATATATATATATATATATATATATATATATATATATATATATATATATATATATATATGTGTGTTAGAAAATTAAATTTTAAATCACATTTGAAATAACGTTTTTCACATTATATTAACTTACTCATTTAAAGGTTTAACATTTTATAAGAAGAAATATATTTTAGGAAAGTATATCATTTAAAAAAATATCTAGTATCTTTTATATCTTTTATCTTTTAATCTTTAAAAGCTATGCTTTATATTGCTATTAAAAGTATGTCATTTTTTTAACATAAATGAGGTTTAATGAATAACAGTGATAACACCCACAGTATATATAAAAAATGTTTCTATTTTACAGAATTAAAATGTTATTTTGTGGGTAGGGGAGTTTACATTTCTATATTTGGTATTTCTATATTTCTACTTTTATTTTATTAAAATAATATAACAAAACTAAATAAATTCACCCTTATTAATGATCTAAACACTATTTCGTTATAAATGGGGAAGACGAATTTATGTTATATTCAATCAAAACTAAGCTGTTTTAACAAAAACTAATTAAGCTGAAAAGGTAAGTTTTCTTTTTAAAGAAACAAAATTGAAATTTAAAAAAAAGCTGAACATTTAATTTGAGCGTACCATACATGTTGTCTTCAGGTTTTCGTTAACAAATAACTAAGACATAAAACACTTCGGATTTTTTACAATCATAACAGAAAATGACAAAAGTACTTTTAATGTATACTTCTTTAATCAGTATTAGAGCAAAATCAAGTATTTTTATGACTATGGGAAAAATGGATATTTAAATACAGTGATGTTCTCTATATACAATAGATCTACATCCTTACAAAAAGATACAAAATGTAATGGGCTCACGTGAAACATGTAAAAGTCACCATTTTAAGAAACTTTAAAATTTAAATAAAAATATATTCGTTATTAACCCATATTGTACCACACCAACTAAATATTTCTGAAAGTTATTAAAACTTAGTCCATATCATTAATATGGTGTAACTAAGTATATAAAACCAAAATTTTGAAAAAATATTTTTAATTTTTTTATCTAATTGGCTGTCTTATAAATAGGACAACGGTCCAACATACTACTAAAACGTAACAAATATCACTTACATTGCATTAGGCTGATTCATAGATCATATTTGGGGAAATAGTCAAAACAAAGTCCAACATTACATTTTAAGCATACTGTTGTTGGATTTCCTTCCAGTTATTGAATTGGCAGTAAGAGAGTAAATTTATCTTGCAATTTCCAGTTTTTATGAATAGAATAGACATCTATTTACCCCTTGTTGTGTCCAGGTGTGTGAACAGGTGTTTGAACTGGTTTTCATTGAAATATAAGAGAAGTATGTGAGCTATCAATGCAATATCGGATTCATCGAAAATTAATCAAGATTGGACCATTGTCTTAATTTTAGGGCACCTTTTTTGTACTTACAAAATACACGTGTAAAATATATTTTTCAACAAAAATTTTCAGTTACATTAGTAGCTCTGTTTCTAAACTAAAAGTAACCTCCACAGTGTTTGAAAAAAATAATAATAAATATAAAATTAAAGATTAAAAAATGACCATTTTTAAGAGGTTGCTGAAAAAATATTTTACAATACAATATACTTTGATTTCTTAGATTTTTGTTACTATGCTAAAGTGTGTCTATTTTAAAGGTGTTAAAATAAAATCCACTCAGAAAATATTTATAACTTTATTATTAAGTGGAATTTTATTTGCTGTTCTGTTTATAGGACAGCGATCCAATATGAGTTAAATTGTTTTTATTTAAACATTGTCTTTTGGAAGTATCCATTGACCGATAAGTTAATTTTTTAAGTCCAAACATTATTATTCGGGACAATAAGAGAATAAGAGATAATAAAAGAATACAGTAAATAGACATAAGAAAATAAATAAGAGACCATGACAAATGTATTGAAAATTTAAGGTTATTCTACTACAAATTTTATCTATTTTTTTTCATTATAAAGATTTAGTTATAATATGAATGTGTAATTATTAAAACACTTATTTCTGTGATTTTTTCATTCATAACGAAATACATAAATGCCGAATGCAATCATCTATAATGCATTGAAATAGACTATTAAATAGAAACAAACAAATTTGATCAGTATGTCTGAAATTATATTTAAAAAATTGATAGAAAATCAAGTGGAACTTAAATCCTTCGTCATATTCAGAAAGTTAAAAATCCAGTAAAAGCTTTCTATGTTTTTTAATTATTTTTATTTAGTCTTTTTGTTTGGAGACTTTTTATTACCAAGTTAATTAAACTTTTAAAAATCCGAAGAATACAATTTTGTTACATCAAATGTTATGTAAGATTTTTGCACTACGACAAATATTTTGCAAACAGATAAAGCATGCACATATAGATTTATGAGCATTTAAAACAAAGGAGTCTGTTGAATATAATCTGACTTTTTCTCATTATTTTTTTGTACTAAAATTTAATTACTTTTTATACTAGCATTTTTAAGGTTGTCAGCTCAAAGACATTTAAATAGAAGGACGGACAAATCATTTTTCTTCTAAGGATAAATCGATTATTTTTTAGTACAAATCTAGATTTCTTTCCACATAATATATTATAAATTCAGAAATTGAAGCCAGTTTAACCCTCAAAGTAAATGTATTTTAAAAACTAGTACATTTATCTGAACTTAAATCTTATTATATGCACATAACTTTTAATAAAATATAATAACCTGAACCGAAATGCAAAGTGGGATTCATTATGCTGTTTTTTTTACATTAGAAATTTTAAATGAATGTTTCATTTTATTTTTTTATAATTGTTTAGCAAAAAATACATAAATTATTATTTCACGTCTATACAGTTTCCTCTACGTTTGCAATAAAAGGACTTTTTGATTTTTCTATACTTATATTAATAGTTTCATAATCTAGATGCAATTATGAGCAATTTATAGTTTTATTAACAATGTATTAACTAAAAGTGAAGTTTGTATATTTACAAATGACAAATTCATTTCCTTTCGAAGATTTGTCTTTTATTATTAATTATTTTCGTCTTCATCAATAAAATACTAGAATTAAGTGTTATATTTGTAGTGCAATATACAAAAAATAATGTAATTTTTGAACTAATCCGTACTTAAATTCCTTAAGCATACACAATTACTTACCCGTTCTTCTGTCTTGTTGCTGAAAGGAAACAAAATCCTCGTAAGATCATGAAGTTCAAATTTCAACTAAATAGTTTTTTTTATTTTCATACATTTTCATTCATTTATATATACTTTTATTTCAGGAATTTTTTTTCTAATTTTTTGAAAGGAAATAATTAATATATTTTAACTTTATGATATAATTAAAAATATCTAATTTAAATGTTTTTATTAATTGATTTTAAGAACTAAATTAATGAAAGTAGAGTTGTTAACAGTAATTATCTTTAATTCAATAAATTTAATTTAAATATAGCTACGTACCTCTTTTTAAGTCACAAAATATTTATACTTTTTCCAAAATTAATCATAAAATTAGTACTAATTTCAAAATAGTGAATAAAAATCTACTACAATTTCAATGAAAGTCATATATATTTAAATACTACGAGGGATTCAAAATGTTAAATTTTTATGATTTTAAGTTTGAATTTAAATTTTATTAATCTATATATATATTTTTTATTTTCAAACACATTACAATATAATCGTCAAAATAGATTTAAAAAGAACGTTCTGAAAAAAATTAATAAGTTATTTAGGAATAAAGCATTTAAATATTACTGTAAAATCTGATTATGTCCTTAATTGAGCAATGTATTAATTCCATTTGCAATTTATTTTCTCGAAACCTTGATACTAATTAAACCACTTTAAAATTTTGTTTCAAAATCTTTTTTAAATAAATTTCAGTTAATTTTACTTAATTTAACGGAAGATTCCTATTTATTGGTATCTAAAATAATTGGAATATATTATTTTAACTTTGTATTATTTATTAATTGTATCACGTTCTCAGGCAAATTGTTATGTTTTCCATATTTTTTAAAAAATAAATGATGGACATTTACTGCAGTCTAATCTTTTAATTCAATATTAATAAATTGAGTTGTAAACTGACTTACATCATGCTAATTTTTCCTTAATATATAACACAATGAAAAATGTTAAATAGGGATTTCAACATAAATTTATTTAAAAAGAGAGAAAGCATAATTTTCATTGAAAGCACTGCTAAGACTATTCACCTTTATATTTTAAATTATGCCGTATGATTGTGTATATTTAAAAAATAACCAGCTTAGAATTTGAAATCTAATCACACTGGGAAGTTAATGAAATGCATTTCAAAACTGATTTAAAAAAAAAATATATATACAAGTAGAATGTTTCTTTCAACAATTTAAACATTAGTAATAATCATCAATAAAAAATAAAACTTTAATACAATTTACAACTTTGAAACATCAGAAAGAAATTACACTCAATTTAAAAGTCTCAATTAATAAAATCATATTAAAATAAAACTTTAATAAACCGATATATTTCAAAGAATTCACATTTGTATTTTAAATTATGCCACATGACTGTGTAAATTTATAACATAACTGTTTTAAAATCTGAAATATAATCACACTGTAAAGGCAATAACATGCATTTCAAAACTAATTTTTCAAAAAAAAAAAAAAAAAAAAAAAAAAAAAAAAACAAGTAGAATGTTTCTTTTAACAATTAAAACTTTAGTAACAATGATCAATGAAAAATAAAGCTTTAATAAAATTTACTAAACTTCTAAACATACTAAAGAAATTACACTCAAGGTAAAAGTCTCAATTAATAAAATCATATTAAAATAAAACTTTAATAAACCAATATATTTCAAAGAATTTTCAGAGTATCCTAGCTACATTTTTCTGAAAGTTAAAATTACTATTTTTAGAATATTTCTTTCAAAAGTACCATTAATAATGTCCAACAAAGTGTAAATTAAAAAAAAGTTTCCTTGTGACTAGGAAAAAAAAGGAAGCCTTTTAAAGCTAGGTAAGTGTTATGTTAGTTGAAAGGTATTGATTACATCGTAAAGAATTTAATGTTGTGGAAGTAAGACAGAATGGGATATTAAACAGGAATTCCAAATCATTACACTATGTAGAAATAAATGTGTTGAAAATAAACATTAACAAAAAAAGGAATTGTTTTAGAAGAAATAGCTGTTAATTTTTTACCTAGTTACATTTAGTTTAAATGCAAAGTTTCAAGGATCAGAGAAAAATATGTATATATGTATATATATGCATACATACATAATACAAAAAAAAAAAAAAAAAAAAAAAAAAAAAAAAAAAAAAAAAAAAAAAAAAAAATATATATATATATACTATATATAAAATATATATATATATATGAATGTATATAAAATATATAATATATATATAAATTTACATATTATATATATATAAATATATATATTATATATATATATATATATATATATATAAAATATTATATAAATATATATATTTATATATAGTATATATATATATAAATTATATATATATATTTCTTTTATATATAATATATATACATATATATACAATATAAATAAAAAAAATATATTATATAAAAAAAAATAAAGCTAGGTAAATATATATATAAGTATTTAATATAATATATATAATTATATATATAATATTATAAAAATATACATATATATATACATATATATATATACATATATATATACATATAAATAAATATAATATATAAACATATATATCATATATATATACTATATAATATATACATATAAAAAATAATATATATATATATATATACATATATATATATAAATATATATATATCATATATATATATATAAATATATATATATATTAATATATATATATATATATAATATATATATATATATATATATATATATATATTATATATATAATATATATATAAATATATTACATATATAATATATATATATATATATATATAAATATAAAATATATATATATATATATATATTATATATATATAATATACATATATATATATATATACTATATTATATATATATATATATAAATATTATATATTATATAATATATATATATATATATATATATATATATATATATATATATATATAATATATATATATATATATATATATATATATATATATACAGAGAGAGAGAGAGAGAGAGTGAAGTGTTAAGTAAATTATTTAATTCTTTTAAATTAAAATTTTATCATAATTCGGTAAATAAATCCGAATGAAATACAAATGACGCCTAACGATAGTTCATGTCCTTAACCACTAGAAAGTATAGATTCTTTTTGTGTGTCTATTGAATTCCTTAATTAGATGGTATATAACGGTGTCTGTCAATTTCTACTACTCGTGTTTACAGCGCATGTCTATTAAAAAATTAAAATGGCTACTTTTGTACTTGAAGGAAAATGAAAGTTGTTGCCTCTACTAAGGGTGTACATACTATTATGCCTATGGGAAATAAGAATTTGCAGACTAGATTAATCAAGTTAAAATCAATCTTAAATAGTATCTTCAATTTTCTATAATGTAATATAACTTATAAATATTTGCTACGTGAAAATATGTATTTATATATATCCTTATGTATATGGATTATTAAATTTTTTATTTGTGTGAAATTTCCTTCAATACTAATATACAGTTTAAGACTTTTATTTCCTATTCCATTTTATTATTCATTCCCCCTGTCTTTTATGTAGTGAATGCTGAAGATATAAGAAATGAATAACATTCTTCACAGCATTATTTCCCATTCTTCAGGAAATTTACACTAATGGAATAGGGGGTGATTTTCAGTTTCCTTATGTTTCCTTTTTCCCCTCAACTGCTATCCAGGGGGATTATTTATTTCCAAAAATATATTTCACAAAATTTGTTTTTATCAAAAAATATCTATCTCATCAAATACTATTTGTCGAGAAAATTAGATCCTTTGAGACTACTATTACTGAATCCGTATATCATTATTTTTTAAAGTGAAGGTTAGATTTTTTTTGTTTATATTTTCTCCTCACTTGTACTTCTATTCATATTCAACGACTAACAGGGAATTACAATACACAAGGTACATTCCTTTAACGGCATAATTCTTTCCTTCATGCCCAAAAGGAATATTTTGAAATAATATTACCTTAAAAAATAGCCCCTTAGCTTTGAAAAATGTAAACATTTCTTTCGTCTTGGTCTTATATCTTCTTTATCCCTTAATCAAAAATGTATCATTTCTTTACCGAAACCAACCCTACTTTATGATGCTACACACAAGAAGTTAAATAATATTTTCACTGATGGATATATACGACCGCAAGAAAAAGGATTTCTATCATTTTTTCGTATCAGAAAATGCTTATATGCTTATCCTTCCTCGGCTTTTATTCTCTATCTATACCTTACTCTCCAAACTGAATCGATTTTCTCTATTTCCGAAGAGGTCTGGTACTGAGGCCCAGAGTGAAGAAGGAGGAAGAGGAAAAAAAAAATCTTCCAACAATTCCCAGATCGTAAAAATAGAACCTTTCTTTTTGGATATATGGGGGCGAACAATGCCTCTGCATCCTAATGTCGTATTATAACGCTTTCTCCCTTAGCCGTCAGGGAGAGTTAGAATTAGGGAGGGTATCGGGTATTCTTGTGGATAAGGGACGTAAATGGAGAACTTCGTAACAGAAATTATACTTCCAGTATCCGGAGAACTCAATTTCAATATTTGCTTCTTCTAAGGAGGGGAGTAATAGGAGGTAAAATGTTAAACATTATTTCTTGTCCCGGTTCACGTAAAAATGATTCAAAGCGATACAAGAGGGAAAAGTCTCAATTCGCCAAGGAATGCATTTCTCCAACAAAGGGTCGATGAACTTGAAATCTACACTAAATTAAAATGATGCAGATTCTGTTGCCTTGTATAAAAACTTGTATGGTTTTTCATAAAAATAAATGGTGAAGTGTAACATCGTTCTAAATAGAAAAATTGGTGGAAAATATATTTTATGGTGTAATATGTATTTATCTTGGATAACAATAAAACAAAATCTAGTAAAAATATATATACCATATACTACTATATATAAAAAACTTCGTAAGGGGGTTTCGGATATTTTTGTGTATAAATAATGTAAATAGAACATTTGTAATCAAAATTATGTTTCCGGTACCGAACACAAATTTTTCCTTTTCAAAAAAAGGTAAAAATATGAGATAAAATTTTAATTATTATTCCTTATTCTGGGACAGTTAAAAATAACTCAGAGCAGTAAAAGTAAATCGAAAATCTAAAATCACCAAGGAATGTTTTTTTTCTAACTATTGATGTATGAACTTTAAATTCATATTATAGGAATAATTATAGATACTCTCTGTGTATCACTGTAAAAAACACTATTTATGTATATTAAGCACGTATGAAGAAATGTATCGATAGAAGTTCAAAATAGGTAATAATTGAGATAAAATACTGATTGTATATTGATTCTTAAACAGTTACAGATAGCACATTAAAATAAAGTTAAAGTAGATCAGTTAAGAGATTTGAGAAAAATTTCTTATTGAAGATATGGATATATTTATAGATGAGGGACATAGTACGCTACTCAGTGAATTTTTACTTATCGTATCAGGATAACAAGATTTCAGTATTTTGTTCTCCTAAGCTTGGAAGTAGTCGGAAGTGTTACAATTTTATTTATTTTACTGTTCCAGTAAATAAAATTCACAGAGTTAAAAGATGTAAAGTTTCAAATTGCCAAGTAATGCGTTTCTATAACCCTAGAGGTCTCTAAATTTGAAATTCTTTATAAATTTAAAAGAAAGATACACTCTAGATGTTGTCATGCAAAAACAGCTGCACAGTCTGTAATAATATCAATTTCCATGGCAATTTCTACGAAAACTGATATAATTTAGACCAAGTGATTCTAAATAATTATTGGATTTATTTCAGATAATCAATTATAAAAATAAAATATATTTTAAATATCACATTTCTAAATTAAAAACAAAAATTATTTGCCCAAAAATACTACTTATTAATGTAAGTAAAATATAATGAACATTTATGTAGTTATATCACATATTCAACTATCAGTCATCAATCCTTAATGTTTCCATTTTCAGACAGCATTATAGTTCTGATACAGGATTAAACTTTAATTCCGGTAACACTCAATTCTCTGTTTTTTTAACGAAATTATTGATAGTATAGTTTTTGGATCTAATATGCCTTTTCGGATGATAAATTTTCAAATTATTTGCTTCTACTTTATCTATTTCTGTATGACAAGAAGTAGGGACATAAGAAAATGTTGTTTCTAAATACTAAGATTCATATTTTTCTCTAAAATGACTCCTTCAATCAAGGCCTACTACTTAATTGGAATATCAAACTAATGGGAGCATCTATGACTGCTATGAGACTATATTATACAGAGAGGTGTATTAAAATTTCGAGCTCTGTACTTGGTTATCATCTTAAACACTAAATAGTTTAATGTTTAAGCAGAAATATCATAAAATTGCAACATAAATTATTTTTAGATAAATAATTTTACAAGGAAAAAACTACACACACACACACACACACACACACACACACACACACACACACATATATATATATATATATATATATATATATATATATATATATATATATATGTATATATATGTAGAGAGAGGGAAAGAGAGTGAGGGGTGGTATATATCGCATTTTCTCCTTTTTCTTTATTTATTAGATCCACTATGCATGCAAACATGCACAGAATAAGTTCATACACTTTAATCGATAAAAGTATGCCTACTTTCATATCTTAACCAATGTTTCTTTACCGAAAATTTATGATGTCTGAATAAGTTACCACGTACCCTAAGAACTTTTATTCAAGTTATAAAATTTATTAATGTCCTAAACATGTGTTTGAGTGTTCAATATTCATAAGATGGTTAAAAACCTGTTATCTGATATCTAATTACATTTGCTGAATTTCATGCATTCTACATCCGATTTTTAGATAGTTACATTCAAAACTTTTGTGATATAAACTTTTAGTAAAAAGTATCGAAAGAAAAACTAACATATTATACTATAATGGTTATGAAAGAAATTTAAATTCATAAGATGTTGCCAAAATATGTACAAACACTTAAATAGTTTTGTTATATTTTTGGGAAGTTTTTAAATTTAATTTATATATTTGTTAGAAAGCTTTAAATTTAAATCTAAAATGCACCTACATCACATATTTTAAATTTCGGATTGTCATTTATAAAAGTTGTATCAGAAATGATATTAAATATGAAATATATCTTGGATATGTAGCGTTATTTTAAATGTAGTTATTTGACGTTAAAGCATATTTATATTAAATTTAATTATTTTATTTATATTTTATTTCAAATTTTACATGGGCCATGACTATAAATATATGTATAAATATATACCGATAGATAGACAACCACATATTATCCTCTATACTTAAGTTGTCCTGGCTTAAGGAACTAAAGGAATCGCTATATAATATGCTGTCGTGATATTATTATAAACGTAAGTACAACGCTGAGGAAGTACGCAAAGCAATGGATTATCTAACATCTGTACAGGATAAATTCTGTGTTAGGAATGACGTGATATTGTTTCCAAGATACCAAAAGTTTTTGAGCAATTTTTAAAGCCAACAGTAAACCTTGATTATTTAAGTTAGTTCGAAACTATATAGACAGCAATTTAATTATTGCAGAAGCTAAAACATTTCAAAGGGACAAATTTGATTTAAGATTTATGGCCCTTGGACAGTAAATTATCATTTATAACAGTGTTATTATTGATAGATGGTTAAAAAGGAGTTTAAGTCGGAGGATACTCCTTTGTTTACCATATCATAGCTGATAACTATGCAATTAGGTATGAATATATATATATATATATATATATATATATATATATATATATATATATATATATATATATATATATATATATATATATAATATATATATATATATATATATATATATATATATATATATATATATATATATATATATATATATATATATATATATATATATATATATATATATATAAATATATATATATATATATATATATATATATATATATATATATATATATATATATATATATATATATATATATATATATATATATATATATATATATATATATATATAATATATATATATATATTATATAATATATATATATATATATATATATATATATATATATATATATATATATATATATATAATGTATGTGTGTGTAATAACATATGATTTCTTCATGTTATGAAAATAATCAAGTGTATGGTTATCTATGTATAAAATTATCAGCTCCATTACAATATTACAGAATCGTAGTATATACTATTGATAGTATATATTTCAATTCACATTTCCCTCATTAGCTGCATCCCATCTCATATATTTCAATCCTTATGGATCAGAAATTGGATGCCAATCTTTCCAGACAGTTATTTAAAACTGAGTGGAAACAGATGGGTCTAGGGATACAAACAGTAAGTGTTAGTTATCACGTACGGCTCTATATATTGAACATATTGAGAGTCTCTAAATCAACGACAAGTAAATGTAATGTTTGTAATAATGTATTCATGGCACATACACTAATTCAAATACATGTAGTCTAACAAGATATATAGCGGTACAAATTAGTAGGATAATATTAATAACACTTAAATAATCGCAGTAACTGATCACATCACTTCACATAATGACAAGAAGCGGCTGATAAAATAACTGGAACTCAAAAGGCATACTGTAATATTGGACAACAATGAGGTCTATTTTATTTTAGGACTATATGCAATTTTTTATTCTTTTGGATTAGAAAAATTTATATATATATAAAAATTTTAATACCAAACTAATTTAGTTAGACTTATTAATTAAGTATATTATTTATATCCCTATGTATGTACTCTAAAGTTTTACATCGAGTAGTATGTCGAGCCATGAAATATGTTGTTTTTAGTAAATGTTTTTGGATTGTTTTCTTAGAAAAAATCTTGGATTGTTTTCTTTAAATTTTCACTGCCTTGTATTAATTTATTAATTTGATTTGATTTTTTTATGTCAACCCTGCTTGGGCTACTAATGTACCAATTCACAAACAGTCAGCTTTATAATTACACATTTTCAGTCTTTAGTATACAAAACCTAACCTTATGAACT
>CM063504.1:80467457-80504957 GCA_032207245.1 Pardosa pseudoannulata
AGAGATAGGAGATGGGATGAGAAATTCTTTTCCTGCATGTATTTTAGCTTATTATTATTTCTCATCAATTTAAATAATAACTCAGCTTCTTAAAACAAACACTTTACTCCTGCAACCCACAAAAAGGCAATTTTAAATGCAACCCAGCAAACTTATTTCTTTAAGAAGCACTAAAAAATTGATATTTTCACTCGTTTTTCATATAAAGATTTTAATATATTTGTTGAAAGGTTTACTTAAAAGAGTTTAGAAAATGGGAAAAAGGCTGCAGTATTTCTCAAACAGATAAATGTATACAAAACTTGTCACAAGCTTGATTTCTTTTAAATTATATTTTGATGATACTGACATAATACGAAAAGAGAGCAATATAAGTTTAAGCGATAATGAGTTAAGAGCAATATAAGTTTGTAAAAAGTGTTTCAAAATTATAACGACGCAATTTTTTATATTTTTAAAGAAAGTAACCGAAAATACATTTAGAATTTTAATATGTAATAGGCCAGAACATAAACGTAATGCTGTACTTGGAAATTAATTATGTTCCGTAAATTTTTCATAGGGAATTATCTATTATTATTATTAATATATTAATAATTAGATAATTTTAAGTTCTATTAATTACTTTTTAATGAGGTTAGAGTTAAATAAATAACCGCATAATGAATATTTTTAGATAGTTAATCCCTCTAATATCCAGCAATATTTTTAAAATTAAAGAAATATTCTTAATTTTATTACCTTTCATGCAAAAGATATACTTTTAAATAAATCTTAAAATCTCGTATTGATGTTAAATAAACTTAAAAACCAGTTCACATCAAATATGTATTAAACATAATAATGCTGTCGTAGATTACAATTTATTCTTTGAAAAATCCTCGCATTTTGATAAAACATTGCTGAAAAAAGCTAATTAAGAAATATTAATTTTAAGAGTTGTAATGCGATTAAAAGCTATTATTCAGCGAGACTTAATCAAAGAATTAATATTTAATTAATACAGATTTTTACAGATTAGTACTAGCAAGGGAAGTATAAATAATACAATCAGTGTTATTTCTCGAAAGCTCTTGTAACCTCGCAACAAATATTTCCGCATCCTAGAGAATAATGCATTCAACGTCGGTCTATGGAAGTGGTTGCGTTGGAACGTAGAGGGCTCATTTGACGCAAAGGCAATCAAACGCCAATCTTATAGGATTGTATGATTGGTATTGCATACATCTAAGGATATGAGATGAAACTGAAATCCTTCTCGCCTAATATTATCTATCACAATGACAGATTTATAATTTTAAATGACCACAGATTGGAATTGCATTATAAAATGAATTCAGGAAAGCGATGAATGGGACTTATGCCGTTAATAATAAAAGGTCCCTATTCACATGCACCGTCACACACGCGATAATTATACATTTGTACGCCTGATTTATAAGTGTTTATTTGTAACTATGATTGATGGGGACACATAAGTACACACACATATATACATACATACCCACACACACACACACACACACACATATATATATATATATATACATATATATATATATATATATATATATATATATATATATATATATATATATATATATATATATATATATATATATATATATATATGTATATATATATATATATATATATATATATATATATATGTATATATATATATATATATATATATATATATATATATATATATATATTATATATATATATATATATATATATATATATATATATATATATTATATATATATATATATATATATATGTATGTATATATATATATATGTATATATATATATATATATATATATATATATATATATATATGTATATATATATATATATATATATATATATATGTATATATATATATATATATATATATATATATATATATATATATATTATATATATATATATATATATATATATATATATATATATATATATATATATATATATATATATATATATATATATATATATATATATATATATATATATACAGTAGAACCTCGATTAACCGAGGTTTCTGTTAACGGAATCAATAACGAAGTCTATTTTTTTCTCCTTTCCAAAATGAGCTTGGGAAAAATTATACCCATTTTAATTCGTTCTCCGTATTACAGGCACTTCTTCCCCACAAAAGCACTAACTTCCAAGAAATATTGTGTGGAATCGGCTTTAAGATGTAGGTCCTTTCTCATTACCTCTCGTCTTGCAAAAAAGTAGACCGTAGCTCTCCAAACCAAACCAAACCAAAATCCAAGAAATATAAAACCATGAGAAGACAACATCCTTGAAATCTTTGTTGACAGTGGTAATGTGACCCTAGTGAATACCAAGTGCAATATGTTATTAGACACTTACACTCCCCCTGTTGGGGGGAGAGGATTGGCGACTGTTGCAATAGGCATTTGTGTTTCATAACATTCCTCTGTTTGCTTTTTCTTCCCCTATTTCTTAGTGAACCTTTGCTTAAATCATTTCACGTTTGACCATCGCACTTGTAGTTTGTTCATTTTTAAAATACCAAACCAAAAAAGAAAGAGAGTTGTTGTTTCGACAAGTTAAAATCTCGAGGCTATTAAAAGAATTAACAATGGTGAAAGTTTGAAAAAAAATGTTTTTTAATTTGAAGTTCGTGTAACCACTATAGGCAAATGGAGAGGTAACAAAGGTCAAATAGAGGATTTTTGTTCAAAGATGGATTCGTCAAAAGCCTTGGAAGGACAATCGACATTAAAGAAAGCAAAAACTGAAAAACTTGATTAAACAGTCTATCTTTGGTTCAAGCAACAAAGCGCGAATGGCATTCCGATTTCCGGGAACATTTTAAAAGGGAAAGCCCTTCCTCTCATTCAAAACTGAAACGAAAATGAAAGTTTTTCTGCAAGTTAAGGTTGGTTAATTTAAAAAGGGACATGGAATTCGACAGCTTGCGATTGCACGTGAAAAGTTGTCGGAAAATATAGAATCTGCTAAACACTTTGTTGAAAGATTTCAAGAAATGATTGAAAACAAAATTGACATTAGATCAAATTTATAAGGCATATAAAAGTGGCTTCTTTTACAGAATGATGCCATCGAAAAATTTGGCTAGTGAATTGAAGCTAGTGCCCCGGGTTACAAGAAGAGTAAAGACCGAGTATCTCTTCTAGTTTTTGCAAATGCAAGTAGAACTGATAAATTGCCCCTTCTTCTCATCTTTATATCAAAGAAGCCTATATCATTTAAAAATATTAATGTAAATTCCTTGCCTATGAAATACACAAATCAGAGGTGTTCTTGGAAAAGTGGATTTATGATGTCCCGCATGTAAAGAAACATTTACTTCATCTAAATCGCCCAGCTAAAGTAGTTTTTTTTGATAGACAATAATCCGTGACATCCGGAAGAAGAAATGCACGGAAGGTGTTTTTGTACATGGTTTCTACTAACCGAGATTATATACATATATATATAATATATATATATATATATATTTATATATATATATATATATATATATTATAATATATAGAAATATATATAATATATATATATATATATTTATATATATATAATATATATATATATATATATATAAATATATATATATATATATATATATAATATATATATATATATATATTATTATATATATATATATATAAATATATTATATATATATATACAGGGAGAGAGAGAGAGATACTTTTGAGGAGGATGAGGTTATTGCCTCATCACGAAGGGAGTTGATAGCTGTGGAGTCAGCAAACAGTAGTGATTAACTTAGGCGAGTGAAAAATATCTCGGAAATAAAAGGTAATGAAATGTTTGGATCATATTTTATTAGGGCAACAAGTAACAACAACAAACTTATTGCCAAACCTCTAAGATGTTAAATAGCTGTCTGTGGTAACCAATCAGAAATTACTTACAAGTAATGCAGGTGACGCCGATGACGTAGTTTAAGAATAAAAATCTATTATAATTACGCATGAAACCGGAAGTAATCAACAGAGGAAACGAAGAATTTAACTACGGTTTCTAGAAAAGGATAGACTTTTCCGAAAATTACTTCAAGATAGCCGTTATTATATTGGTTAATATTTCGATTAAATTGTGAGAATGAATGAGGGAAAGAGATAGAAAATAGAGAGAGAGGGAGGGAGAGAAAGAAGGAACGAGAAAGAAAATGGAGTATAGTTAGAGATATGCTGGGTTTTTAATTTTATAAGAGAACTTATTTATAAAAGATAATTACTTACTTTACAAATCATTAATACTCACCGCAAGTGAAGTGAATTAACATTTTCTCCTTATCACTCTCTGGAATTCTTTATTTTTGAATATATATTAAAAATTACTGCGAATATACACTAGAAATTTATTTTGCTTATTTTAATAAATAGCTGAACATCTTGGGAATTACTTTGTAGATATTTGAATTAAAATGCCATATAGACTTTAATAAAAAATTTTCAGTAATTTTTTAAGTTATTTCTAAAGATAAAATGTACTTTTTTCTTATATTAGGGTTTATTAAATAAGTTTAATAAATTCATTTTAAAAGCATATGCTATGGTAAGTATAAAATTCTGTTATATTGAATATTATAAGCGTCCAAAGTTAATATAACCACTAAAATATTGCATAATAGAACCAGGCGATAACATCATTTTTAAGAAGTTTCAACTACACTGTAGGTGAAATTCGTGAAAAAAATAAAAAATAGTGGAAGCGAAAGAAAATTAAAAAATACTTTAGTATTATATAAAACCTTTATATGAACTTTATTAGTGATATACAATTTTTAGATTTCAATACTATATATTTTTTTAGAAAATCTAGGAGAAATTCTAAGTTTGATGTTTTGTACCTAATTTCTAGTTGTAATTTAATAACAAAGTATATTTTTGTTTAAAAATACTGTTTATGCACCAAATTTTACAGTTTATTTTAAATTAAGAAATTTGTCACCAGTTAATTAAATGTTTTTGTATTATTTAATAAAGTACCTATTCAAAATTATAGTCTAATATTTTAAATACATTTCATTGTTTACAAGAAATGTAATAAGAAAAAAGTTAGCCTTCTTCCTTTTTGTTCTATAAAATACAAATTGCAAAATATCCGAAGACATTCAAATTTCTAACATCAGATTTATACTTAATTTTGCTCGACTTAGTATATTTTTGGGGAGTTAAAGAGTATTAAACTAAACGAATAGTAAAGTTATTTAAAATTTTAATTTCTTCTAACATTTTAGTTTTTAGTGGTAAAATATTTTATTGCTTTAAGGTATTAGGCTTTGAGAGAGAGAGAAAATATTTATATTATTGAAATGTTAGATTTTAAAATTGATTATTTCATATCTTACCTTAATGGAAAAAGGTAAGTTAATTTATTAATTTGTATTGAAGACGTTTTGCAATTTCAAAATTTATTTTTAAAATTAGGTTATTTTATCGGAAAAAAATATTTTATTTTATGTATACACAATTGGGTGATAAATTTAGTTAATTTTTGTGTATTTCTACCAATTTTACTTCATTATATATCAGTAACACTACTGGGAACTTATTAAATCTTGAAACAACCTTCGTATTGTAAATGCGTTTAATGCTGTGTTATACATTACAAAAATAAATATACTCGAGAACTCTAACTAAAATGTTCTAGACATTATAATAAATAACAATTATGGAGTAATTTTCACCTATTAAAATGACAAAATGTTTTAAAAGGAAAAATGCATATCTTATAATTTCCTTCTACTAAGTGAGTGAATAAGATGAGGGATAATTCCTTCTGTTAAGAAAGTGGTACTAAAATATTAAATACAATCTTATTACAATTCAAATTGTCTACAAACTTTCATTTTTCCTGTAAAAATAGTGTAAATTTATAAGATGCTGTAGTGGATTTTAGTAATAAACTAATATCTTTAAAAATTACCCTTCATATTTTATAGGAAAAGGAGAGTTTAAATAAAAAATATTTTTACTCTGCTAGTAATTCCGTATGATATCACGTAAATCATATATGTTTAGACAATATATTTTTTGTTTCTAGTTAAACTTACAAAACTATTTCGAAATTATCTAGATAAATCATTAATATTAGGATTACGCCTTAACGTGCACTGTCGAGTTAACTAAACTGAGCTCGCTAAACTGGCTAAACTGTGCACAATCGAGATAATTTGAGCCGAGTTGTACTTTATGTTCCTATAATTTTTCAGACTCGAATGCAATCGAGAATTTAAAATAACTATGTGAAAGCATAAAATATTGATCGTTTTATTGATATTTATCATGTACTTAGATTGTAATATATAAAACTTACATATTCAAATATAAAATATATATTTTTTCTACGTATCAATTACGACTTATCTATTCCTTGTGAGCCGACAGCTTATTCATATCATCATTGTTTATCATCATTGTTTCCGACATCTTATTCATATTCATATTCTGATTCTCTCATTTTTCAATATACATTTTACTAAAATATAATGTAAAATAAAATATAATTGTTAACTATTTTATTATTAAACTCTGTCTGTAAAGACATCCTTGACACGAGGAGTCACTTTATATACTTTATTCTTGAGATATGAAACATAAGGGTTTCATATTTGATACCTACGCATCAATAGATGACACATCATACTGTTACAATCTTCAAAGCCGGGTTCGAGAATTGAATGGACTTTAAGTAAGACAGCACGAAAACAATAATTTATTGGCAATCAGTTGGAAAATATAGAAAAGCACCAAGGTTAAAGTACTGCACACTCGTGCCAAGCTTACAAAATCATCATGAAACAACTCGAGATAAATGCCGTGAGCTCATGTACCTCTTTCGGCTTCAAGCAAAACGGAAGCACCTGTAAACACAACAAATCGTACTCTTTATACTGAGAACTCTATTTAACGACTCTCCTCGTTTGCGGCTTAGCCTGCCTTATATAGCACCGAAGAAACTAGTCGAACTTTCCATATTATACCTAAAACCGGAACCGGAATTTGTAAAGTATCGCCGACTTGGAAACATTTGACGACAGGCGATATTTGGGCTAGACTTAAAAATAACTTGCCAAAACTGTCGCCAACGAGCCGGTATCTCGCCAATTTCGCGAGATACCCATAGAGTCCCATGTTAAATTTAAGGTTCACTAACAAATTCGTAACATTACTGTCAATCGGTAGATTGCATACCAATTAATTGAACTACTCTTTCGACAAACATAATATTCCAAAAATTATAAATCATACCAATTTTATAAAGACCCAATATACTCAAATTTAGATTATTTTTGTATTTTTGTAATTTTCTTGACAAGACAACGTTCTAAATTGGGTTTTTTTATATTAAAAAAACTGATTTATTTTGGCCGGCCTTTTAAAAAAACTGTGCTTTAAAGGATTAAAAATAAAATTCTGCGTTTCGAAATTGGTGTTTATGCAGCAGTCCCACAGCTGATATGGGTATGAGCAGACATTAATTATAACATTTGAATTTAAAATAATTCATCAAAATTATCATCATTCGTAAGCATGTCTTTAATAATCAGTTTAAAATTTACTCCTGTTTACCGGGATCTACTGCTGAAAGGCGATTCCGTACGGCTATCAACATCCATGACACAGTAGGATTCGAATCCACGAACTTCGGTTCCGAAGTCCAGCACCTTAATCATTCGGCATCGTTCGGAAAAAAAATTTTATAGGTTAGGATCTGATTTTCATATCGAATTTTCCACATTAATTTTCGTTAGGATTTTCAATCTCTGCTTTCATTTGTTTGCATTTCATTTATTCAAGAAACGCGAGCTTAATTTAGATCTTCAGCAAAAATATATATAAATAAAAATAACGAAAAAATAAAGGACTCATTAAAGGTATTTCTTCTTTTTTTCATTCTTTTTTCACCACAAATACTTTTTTGTTACCAATATTTAAACATGCGTAAAAAATGAGTTCTGTTCTCTTTTATCATTTTCCGAAACTCTTCCAGTGCGTATTTTGTTTTTAGGCATAAAATATACCCTTCAATTATTTTTCAAAATATATTGAAAAATTACCTCTTTTAATAAAACCTGTCTTTCCTTTCAAATTTTTTTTTACAAAATTTTAAATAAGACTAATAGCTTTCATTTTTAATCATAATGTCGAAAAAAATGAAAGCAAAATCGATACTTCGGAACAGGAAACATCGAAAGTATACGTCGACTTGTGCTAGAATTCTGAATTAAAATTTTGTAGAAAATTTTAAATTTCAGTATTGCCATATATTTTGGAGGCTATCTTGGATGTTTTCGAAATACATAAATAGATTCGATTTCTATTATTCGGAGAAAATTTCTGTTTTTCTCTTAGTTTTTAATCTTTTTAAATATATTTGTGGGTACTATTTAATAATGTTTAGATACTTTGAATATAATTCAAAATACATATTTCCAGATTTCTTAATAATCTACAAAATTTATTCATAATTTATTCTTTCATATAAAATTATTTGCATCAACATCACATTATTTCCGTTTTAATATTATATATATATATATATATATATATATATATATATTTATATATATAGATAGATATATATATATATATATATATATATATATATATATATATATATATATATATATATATATATATATATATATATATATATATATATATATATATATATATATATATATATATATATATATATATATATATATATATATATATATATATATATATATTTATATATATATAATATATATATATATATATATATATATATATATAATATATATATATATATATACACATATATATATATATATATATATATATTATATATATATATATATATATATATATATATATATATATATATATATATACATATATATATATATATATATATATATATATATATATATATATATATATATATATATATATATATATATATATATATATATATAATATATATTATATATAATATATATTATATAATATATAGATATATATATATATATATATATATATATATATATATATATAAATATATATATATATATATATATATATATATATATATATATATATATATTATATATATATAAATATATATATATATATATAATATATATATATATATATATATATATATATATAATATAAAATTATATTAGATATAAAATATAATTTATATATATATATTTGTAAATATATTAATATATATTAAATATACATATATATTATATTTATTTTTTATCAATTTTCAATACCTTATAAACTTAAGGTAACCGACGATGTTCAGAGCCAAAATTTTTAAATTAAGGTTTTCTAGAAATATTTTTAGTTATAGCATTAATAAGTTTTAAAGCATAGAAAAATATAAAAATAAACATAAATACACATATATTGTCTTTAAAACTGGCACAAATAGAGAAAAAAAAAACAAGTATTATTTGACTTTATGCCAGCAATCCTAACTAAAAAAGTAAGCTAAACATATCACATTTACTTGGGTAAATGTAGACATATATTCATTACGTATGCATTGTACCTGCAGAATGAAAATATTCTAAAGTGTAAATGAGTTACAGCCAATCAACTAATTTAGAGCAAAAATTCAAGAGAGATATAATGAAGATTTTAACATAAATGCCCATAACTCAACTCGAAATGAATATATTTATAATCCTGAGTTTCATAGCATACATAACATTATCAAAAATATAAAGTTAGATTCTAATTAAATTTTAATTTTTTTTTAGAATTTTTAGCAGTTATGACTGTTTAGGTGTGGTAATGCAGCAAAAATCATAGTTTTTCAGAAGTTCAATTTAAAGATTTTATTGGATAAATCCATGAAGTGTTTTATAATATGATAAACATTCAGAAATATGCTGGAGTAACTTATTTATTTATTTCGAAGCTATAATACGCTATTTACGACGTTTTTCATGATAACACTCAGAGTCATGTCCTTTCACTGCTCAATTCCGGTATATTTTCGACACTTCAGGTGATGATAAAACATCTGTATCATGACTTCTAATGACTCTAGAAATAAGCTGTAAAGTTTTTTAGAAAGTTAAAAGACTGATATTTCAAATAAACGAATAAAAGTTTTTTTTCCCAAATTTTTTACGAAAATCTCTATTTGTACGTGAAACTTAATGTATAACTTATTGATTTAAATTATAATGTTTTCTATTAGTATTAATCTTAGTAATTGCAACTTTGATGCACCTTTCGTAGAATATCTTAGATTTCTGCACAGATAGATTCTAGTATATCTGCCCGCATATATCACAATTATATTATACTCCCAATATTACCGATCTAACATATTGTGAATGTTGTGAATACAGTTTCTTTTTAATGCAAATATATATATTTTTTGCTTCTTTCGTTGAAGATTTCTTCCAATTTAAATTTATTTAGATGTAAGTCACAAGTACGTTTTATTGTTTCAATATAAATCATACATAAATTATTTTTATTCAAAAATTTACTTATTTTCTGAATATTTATTTAAATTATTTCATATAAACTTAAATCAATAATGTAATTTATTAATTTAGAATTCATACGCTTTCCTTAACTCGTTTGTATAAATGGTAAAATTTATCTATTTTGCTGTATTTTTAGTACATTTTACATCTTGCTGAAATAGGATTTAATAATAAAATGATGTGGTTGATTGAAAAATGAAGAAAATATTTGAAATTAATTATTCGGTAACGAATAAATATTAAAAAGTTTTGAATTACAACGATATTATGAAAATAAAGCTATATATTGTTTGCAGAAATAATAAGAATACAACATCAGTTAGTTCTGTCCATTGACATCCAAATACTTAAGTCTTAAACCTTAATTCTGCTAACAGTCGGCATACAAGTATGATATTTCTTTGTTACTACGTTGGTGATCAACCTCTCTTTGCATAATCCAACGACAAAATCCAGTAACACCACCTATACATTGACAACAAAACCATTAACCTTATTTATTTTCACAAAAGGAACTCGTCAGGTTACATATTACTAATTTCACAAAACACTTTTTATAAATTCATTTGGTGCAAACTTCATCCTTTTACCTTTTTTTTGCTGCTGTTGTCAAATAATAATCTAATTTGAAAGTTTTAAGATGTTCTTTGAACATCTAATATCTGAGTGTGTAGTATATCACACAGCTTCGATTCAGTTTGTTAGTAATTCAAAATATATAGTACATAGGATATAGGGGAGGACAAGGAAATTTTTATTGAAATTTTATCCTTTTTTAAGTTATTATATCTATGTAATTTATTTTTTCTTATTGCTACATATTTTTTCTGTTGCTAATTTTTCAGTTTTAGTTTAATTTATTTTATATTATATTATTTCTTTACGTTTAATTATATATTCAATAAGTATACAATTTTTATATTGAGTGCTGCAGTTTATAATACTTTAGAAAACACTTCACCGTAAAAATACTTTGTTTTTTTTAGATTTTTAAAATTCCTGACATTTCAAAATTTTGTTAAGCAATCCCCATTATAATATCCAAATTAGAACCTATAAAAGTGTATAATAATTGTATTTAGCACTGCCAAAAATAGTACACATTCAAATGAAATTGTCTCAAAAATTTCAAGATCAGAATGAAGTACAGTATTAGCGTTGAACCAGTAAATTTAGATAAAAAAGTTGTTTTATTTGTAAACTGACTATTTTAATAAATTTCTCCCTAAAATGTAATAAAAATAATCGAATAATCCTACCTCTAATCCTGCCTACATCCAATAATCTTCCAAATCAATACTACTCATATAGATTTCGAAAGTGTGAATCCTGTACCTGTGATTCGAATATTGTTGAAAATAGCGATACATTGTGCAGTATAAATATTTAAGTACCGTCAAGTTGCTGAAACTATTGTTGTGAAATAATATCTTACAACACTAATAGTATTGCGAGATTATTTGAATAAATTCCATTTATCAATGGAAAATTCTTTCGGTTACAATGAAGTTTAATATTTCAATATTAGATGATTGTAGAGAAAATTATAACAAAAGTATAAATACTAGAGAACGATGGGATAATGTATTTAAATACACAATTTTAAATTACATTACCATAGATTGATTGAAACTATACTGAATTTTTTAAATGCGTTTCAAATGGTATATTTTCAAATTGCTCGCACTCTAAATAAAAAAAATAAAAATAAATTTCAAATTTTCACAGTAAATGCATGATAAACTTGCATTGAAACCCCACCTACTTGTTTTGATTTTAATCAGTTTATTTGATGTTATAGTGTTTGAAATGGAAATTTTAAAATCTATTTTAACTTTTTTGAAAATTTACTGTTCTGCAGAAACATTTCTGATACTTTTTAAAACTTTAAATGGGTGGATAATTATAACTAATTATTATTGTTAACTAAAAAACGAACAATTCTAATAAACCTCACTCTGTGTTGTTGTCTATCTAATCACAGTGTGACTAAAAAGTTTTCAAATATTTTAAACAAACACAAACTATTCACTTTATTAAAAAGTTTTTTTTTATTCAGAAATAAAGTAAATGAGTAAAATTACTTAAATACAGTGAATAAATACTAAAAATTCTATGTACTTACTATATTCATTAAAACAGATATGATTATTTGAACAACAAGAAAAATTCTTCCATTTCAAGTTGTTTAAAGGTAAGGTATCCCATTAATCTTATAAAATGGGCTTAAAATATCCTTCATAGCAATGTATTTTCTATATGATGTTGTAAAGGAAAATTTTCCAGTTTTTTATAATTATTGAAGTACGGAAAGTGTAAAATATCATTTATATTAACAGATTTTTCTAGTAATCAATTACCTTTAAATAACATTTAATTTCATATATTATTATAATAACAGTATTTTTCATCTGAAATACTTTTTAAAATTACGATTGTATATTTTAGGTTCTTAATGTGTGTTTAAAACTCATTAAATTCATATTTTCAGACAATTAATTATACGTTCTAGTCTTAAAAAAATTAAAAATGGTTTGATTCATTTCACTGACGACTTATTTAAAATGCTTATTTCTAGAGATTTATGATTTTCTATAACATTTTATATGTATATTTTTAAGAGCGATTTATCAACGCTTATTTTTAAACAATAAAATATTATGTGCACCTCTATACAAAATATAAAGACTTATTGACAATGTTTAAATCTTTAGAGAATAACCTACATTATTTAGAATTTAAATTTGTTTCGATAGTATTAAAGTACAGGGAATCGATTATAGTTTGACGTTAACTACACTTTATGTTTAAGACCTTTAGTGTCTATTTAGGAACTCCATGTCTAAAACAGACTTATCCTCTATTGATCAATCCCGCTTAAAGCTTCCATTACGTTATCTATGAATGATTCTTGTAAATTCTAAGACGCAGTGTATGTTAACTGAGTAAATGTAATGCCTAGCTGTAAGCCATGCGTTCAGTTGAATATACTTAAATCGTTACCTGTATGTTGAATGTAGTGAAGTGTTCATCTCAGTGATATATTGCGGGATATTTTAAACTCAAAATCAATTCCTGTATTATCTTTCTTTGAAGATATCTAAAAAAATATTAATCTTCGTAAATGTTTGGGATATTTTATTCATGAACTCAAATTAAATGAATAAATATATGCTTAGAAATAAAAAAAAAATCTTATCGATCTTCTCTTTAAAATCAGACTAAGCAAAATACCTTTACTTCACCTTTTCTCCTGGAGCAGAAATAAGATTTATAATGAAAAATGATTCCATTAAAAATCTCAGAAAAATAAAGATGATAAATGACTCTAGTTGTGAGAAATAACAATCTGTGATGTTTAGTTATATTAGTATATATATATATATATATATATATATATATATATATATATATATATATATATATATATATATATATATATATATATATATATATATATATATATATATATATATATATATATATATATATATATATATGTGTGTGTGTGTGTGTGTGTGTGTGTGTGTGTGTGTGCGTGTGTGTATGTATACAGATAGAGAGAGAGAAAGAGAGCTTACGACAAGATTGTATAACAATAATCTGTTTATTTATGATTGGTGCCATTTATTTGTCCAAATTTTGAAAGAATGATATATTTAAAACCCTGTGAAGTGTAAGCGTAAGCTGTATTTTTTTATATAACGTTGAATACGATTCTGGTTTAAATAAAAATGATAAAAGACATCAATATTAGTACACGTTATTTAGGAAAAAAACAAATCAAAGAAGTGTAAAGAAAATACATTTAAAGATAGATAATTCTTAGAAAGTATCACATATGTTTTATCTGTGTGGGAAATTGTGACGTTCTAACGAGATAACTCTTTTTATAGCATTGATATAGTGCAATAAGGGAGATTTGTTCTCACAGGCAAGTAGTAGTTCACAATTCTTTGGGGAACTCTGAATATGATTCTGTATTCCTATAATTTTTATGTTCAAACCTAAAACTAAGTGCAACTAATTATACATGAAGATTCTATAACATATTGTGACCAAAAACGACATTCAAAATAAACAGAATAAGAACTCCTCGTAAACCTAGCATATTTAAATAGTGATTAAAAGCGAAATGAAAAAAATGGCCTCAGAACTCAAAGCTAGATTAATGCGAATATAGATATGAAGCTAATTAGCAAATTGTTAAAACTAAACAAAGTTTTTAGGTATAGATCAGCTTCTGCTTCCCACATAAAATAAGAATCTTTATTTTGATTCTCTAAATAGGTATGTTGCTCTAATCACGAACTATTGATCCAAAGCTAGTGTAAGGATGACCTGGATGCCTTTATGGTACTATGCATCAAATGTTTCAACCCAAAGTCAATTTGACTATCTAACATCAACTGCTATCAGATTTTATACTTTTTATAAAGTAACTGACAGAATTACACATAATTGAACACGGTGTTCGGTACATATGAATCATATGCATACCGAAACGTATGTCTCTTACCATTCTGTGGTCTCACAAGATATCCAGATATATCTTACATCAAAATAGCTTAGAAAGATAGATTTTTAAGAAAATTATTTAATTTTTTAAAAACAATTTTATGGTAGCAAATGATTTCGATAAATTCTTTAAACAAATTATATTGAGAGTACTAAAAGATACTGCTAAGATTTTAAGTATTGATATTTGATGGTTAAAGTTTTGAGTAAATTACATGTCAAATACATACCTTAGGGTAGGTGATCCATTTGCAAGTCCTGAAAATGCAAGCAAAAGACTTAAATGTAAATGTTGTTATTATTAAGATTACTAAAGGATACTGCTAGAGAATTAAGTAATGATCTTTGAGGGTTGAAGTTTTGAATAAATTACATGGAAAATATATAAAAACACATTACACTTTAGAGTAGGTGATCCATCTGCCAAGTATTGATAAAATAAGCAAAATACTGGAATGTAGATGTTGTTATTATTGAAAGTACTAAAAGATACTGCTAGGGTTTTAAGTAATGATCTTTGATTGTTAAATCTGAGTAAGTTATATGGCATATATATAAAAACACACTACACTTTGGGTAAGTGGTACATCTGCAGGTTTTCAAAGATTAAGCAAAAGACTTGAATGTAGATAATGTCAATATTGAGAGTACTAAAAGATACTAGTAGGATTTTAAGTATTGACCTTTGAATGCTAACATTTTGAGTAAATTATATGGCGGATACATAAACCACACTAAAGGAAGGTGGTACATCTGCCAGGTTTTCAAAGATTTAGCAAAAAACCCGAATGTAAATGCAGTCCCAAAAATGCAGCAAAGTCCCTCTACAAAGAAGAGTTATTCGTTAAAAGCTTACGTAATTAGTAAGTCACAATGTAATGGAAAATGATATACATTTAAGAATATGTGGGAATAATATAATGAAAATTATTGCTCTCTGAGTAAAACTCACTATTGTGGTAAAGGATATATTATCTATATGTTGTAAAGTATTTAGTTAAATTTATATTGTGTGGGCCTAAATTTACAGCTAAAAGGATATAAATGCATATCTATCTATCTATCTCTCTATCTATCTATCTATCTATCTATCTATCTATCTATCTATCTATCTATCTATCTATCTATCTTATATATATATATATATATATTATATATATATATATATATATATATATATATATATATATATATATACTCACATGTCGTAAATACCTACAATTTTTAATATATATAGCTTTCAATTTACTTATGGCCTTCGAAGAGATATGTTACATTACCTGTGCCCAGTGTTCTTCCTCCAGGGATAAAAGAGAACTATAATATGTAGATTAGGTTTAAACATTCAATAGTAGAATGAGACTTCCGCAACAAAAGTTTGCTCCTTCTAGACTGTGTATCCTAGAACTTAATAGAATATAGAATCGAACTTTAGAAAAGCAACATCATCCCTCTGGAAGTGAGTACATATATTATGAAATGAATTTCCAACGAGCTTCTTAGGATTTTGTTCTTCCCACAAGGATGTAGTTTGCACTAAAGAAGGAACTGCTGCCTTTTAATTTGATCTGAAATATAATGCTCGTATAAGATTTTTGTCTAGAAGTACAATTTTCTATAATTCTATAAACATGACTTTAAAACTATAAAATAAATTTTGGTATATAACATTGGATTTTTCAGTAGTTTATTAACATTAGACTTACTGATGTTGATCATATACCTATTTTTACTGAAGGGAGCCAATTTGACTCATACAAGAAAAATGAAGTTTTTTGAAAAGAAAATTGTTCTAAATTAATTTAAATAAAATTTTGAATATCAAAAAAGTTATGAAAAATATTTTATTCACATAAAATTTGTTTTTAAAACATATTTTCCACAAATATTTCTTTTACATTTAGGACAAAGTTTTCTATATGTGTTTCTTTGGCAAGATTATTGAACTTGACAATTCTTCCGTGTTTCAGTAGCATGAATTTCTGTCATTGAAATGGAAGTGTTCTCGAATACTTCCCTATATTTGCATTATACCATACTTTATATACTTTATACTTTATATTTACTTTATACTACATTTTATATATTTTATACTTTATATTTACTTTATACTATATTTATTACTATATTTATTTTTTATATACATTCTATGAGTCAAATTAGCTCACAACCGTGAAAATAAGTATACCATATTTGATAATATGAAATGCAGGGGTCTGCGGGGAATAGGAATGTAAATTTACATATATTTTATTTCTTAATTAAAAACCAACATATGTTTTTGAAAATTTATATTAAAGTTATACATATATATATATATCTATATATATATATATATATGTGTGTGTGTATATATATATATATATGTATATATATATATATATAATATATATATACATATATATATATATATATATATATATATATATATATATATATATATATATATATATATATATATATATATATATATGAGTGATCAAATTTTGAATGAGTCAAATTGGCTCGGTCAGTAAATCTAGTGTTAAAAAATATAATTTAATAGCTATAGAAACATATAGATCAGCCAAATATTTAGAAAAATGATTTAAACATGTCTTGAAGTATTTCAGGTTTAACAACATAAGACAGAACATATTGATCGAAAAACTAGAATTAACTTAAATAGAATAGTTAAATAGAAACTAAAACTCGATTACAATTCTTACTAGGCGAAATTACGACAACAACCATTAAATTTCATCCATTGTGTTATTCCGTAGAGTTCAAAGGTGTGGCAAACTAAATCTTAACTCTTCCAGATTTCATTAATCAAGACGTTTCAAAGAGCAATGTCAAATTCATTCACTGTTGATCGTTAATAACCTGGCACATTAAGACATCTTCAAACACCACTTTATCCTTTTGATTCAGGATTTCTCAACCTGACAAGGATTTCTTAAGATATTTGTTATTTTTAAAGCTAAGAATTCTGAAGTAATGGTTTAGTAATTCCTATCATCTTATGATTTAAATTGTCTTTCTTCGAAAAGCGTATTGCTTTTATTGTTGATTAAAAGTTTAATTCTTCAAATTGAATAATTTAGGAAGTTTAATATTTATTTAGTGTATTTTAATAATTTTTAAGAAGTAATATATATTTTAAAAATATACCCATACAAATTTCTTAAGATAATTGTTATTTTTAAAGCTGAGAATTCTGAAGTAATGGTTTAGTAATTCCAATCATCTTCTGATTTAAATTATGTCTTTCCTAGAAAAGCGTGCTGCTTTTATCGTTGATTAAAAGTTTAATTTTTCAAACTGAATAATTTAGGAGATTTATTATTTATTTAATATAATTTACAATTTTTAAGACATAATATAATTTTTAAAAAATATACCCATATAAATTTCTTAAGATAAGTGTTATTTTCAAAGCTAAGAATTCTGAAGTTATAGTTTAGGAATTCCAATCATCTTCTGATTTAAATTATGTCTTTCCTTTAAAATCATGCTGCTTTTATTGTTGATTAAAAGTTTAGTTCATCAAATTGAATAATTTAGGATATTTATTATATATTTAATGTATTTTAATAATTTTTAAGAAGAAATATAATTTTTAAAAACTGTACAAATATAAATTTCTTAAGGTATTTTTTATTTTTAAAGCTAAGAATTCTGAAGTAATGGTTTACTAATTCCAATCATCTTTTAATTTAAATTATCTCTTTCATGAAAAATGTTGCTTTTATTGTTGATTAAAAGTTTTTTTTTTTTCAAATTGAATAATTTAGTAGATTAAAACGTAAAATAGATATATTATTTATTAAATATATTTTAATAATTTTTAAATATATAATTTTTATAAAATATAACTATTTGGAAACCTAATTCATACAGAAGTAATAAAAATATCTTGTTGTTTTAATTGTAATATTTCAGTTTCACTGCAATTTTTACCTAAGTAAAATTTCCTAAGATTTGACATATTCCACACAAAATGTTTTATATTATTAATTGTTTATGCAATTGGTATAAATATATACATTTTCAAACACCACTTTATCCTTTTGATACAGGTTTTCTGAACCCGACAAGGATTTCTGAATATATTTGTTATTTTTAAAGCTAAGAATTCTGAAGTAATGGTTTAGTAATTCCAATCATCTTCTGATTTAAATTATGTCTTTCCCCGAAATGCGTGCTGCTTTTATCGTTTATTAAAAGTTTAATTTTTCAAACTGAATAATTTAGGAGATTTATTTAGGAGATTTATTGATTTTATCGTTGATTAAAAACATTAATTTTTCAAATTTATTAATTTTGTAGATTTATTAAAATGTAAAAGAGATATTAATAATTTAATGTAGTTTATAACTTTTAAGATGTAATATATTTTTTTAAATATAGACATATAAAAATCTAATACATACAGAAGTAGTAAAAATTGTATTGTTGATTTATGCGTAATATTACACTGAAATTTTTAACTAAGTAATTTACAGAAGTAAAATTTCCTAAGCTTTGACATATTTCTTACAAAATGTTTTATATTATTAATTGTTTATACAATTGGTATAAATATATACCTTATGCAATGAATTTAATTAGATGTGTAATAAATATTACATATTTTTTATATTAATTGTGTAAGTATATAATATAAACAATGTATTCAGTTTTTTCTTGAATTAAAAAAAAATCTTTAAGAGTTTACCTTTTAGTCCACTGGAAAGAAACACAAAGGAACTTTTATCTTAATTCAAAATCAATAAATTACCACAAAGCAATGAACAGATTTAAATTCTAATTTTATTCACATAACAAACCTCCAAAATGAACAAAACTTACTTTAAGGTTATTTATAACTAATGAAACGCATACCTTTTTCATACCAAAATGTTGATGCAAAACAATCTTTTACCTTTAAAATATATAAAATATTTTCCTGGCTTCATTTTGTTATTCAGTTGAATATTCTTTAAACAGACACGCTAAATAATAAAAGATTGAGAATATATTTTTTCTCTGCCCTTTATTTTTCTATTTTATTTAAAATTTATTTTTAATGCAAAAATATATATGAATGTTACTTTTCTAAATATATACTACTTAATATAGAACTTTAAAAATTATTCTGTGTAATTTTAGATTTTATCATTCACATATAAAATATTTTTTTTTAATCTTTGAATATCTAAATATATTTATTTTAAGTGTAGTATCGTAGAAGTTATTAAGGTTTAAATAAATTTCTCTTTTAATTTCATTGCTCTTGTATCTTTTATTATTCAGATTGCTCAGTCATTTTGATATGCATAATTTGTTCCGTAGCTTCATTATGGTTTACTTTTGCTACCATTCATTATACTGATATTTATAGTTATTATATTAATACCTTTCGCGAAGTACCTTTTTATAATGGGAAGGAAATAAATTCTGTCTTAAGGTTTATAACCATAACACTTTATTCTTTGGAAATTATGTATAAAATAGCATTATAACTTTTATTGTCTTATAACTTTTATTGTAAATTTTAATACCATATAAGCAATGGCCATAAAAGTTAAATAAGAATATATTTAAAGGTCTAAATTTAATATTGTCTTTAAAAATTAAAAGAAAAACAGTAATAAAAGTACCTATTTTTGTTTAAAAATTGACATCTCATCTAATTAAAAATGAACAATTTATCTCTGAATAGATAACTCGTATTAATCGAAAAGATCAGAAAGAAGGGCAGAATTCTGGGTATTAAAGAAAAGTTTTGTAATTATTTATGAATAAAGTAACAAAATATTTTTAATTTAATTTTTATTGGAATGTTTTAAAGTTGTTTGACATCAATGATTTAAACTCAGATATTGAATGAATTAATACTAAATACCAACATGTTAAACTAATTACTCCTATTTTATCTATTAAAGCATGTTCAAGATTTTTAAAAATCATATAGACCAGTGGTCAAAATTGTGGAAAAACATTGAAGAAAGTATATTTCTGAGATATGAGGACTCATATATGTTTTATTTTTTGCAATATCGCTATGTATTATATCATTGGAGAGATAATTTAATTTAAAATGAAATGCAATAAAGTTCCATAATCGGTATTCTTTTAAAAGTTAATGACAAATAACAATTAGAATTTAATCACAACTTGCTTAATTTGGTATTAAATATCTCTCCTCGATTTCATTGTAATAGTGAGCTTGAGTGCTTAAAGATCCAGCCAATTAGGTATCATCTTATTTTAACGATGAATCATTCAGCAGTAGAATTCTACTCATATAATTTACTGGAAGTGAAATATTACATTTGCCTGTGTGATAAGTGATTGATAGTAAAATAGCTATTTATGTAAATAGATATCAGTGTACTATATTATTTAAAAATATCGTAAAACGTAATACGTAAACGTGGTCTAAAAGTAACTTACCTTAATATGAGTCCCTAGTGGCCTAACCATTCAACCAATCAAAATGAAAGTTTAGTTATAGTTATTTGAATATATGGTCTCCAGATTGTGATGATTTAAAACAATAAACCTCAAACAGTTACGGCTACAGTGACAAAACTTCGAAATTTTCCAATGGCAACAAACACTTTTTTCGTGTGCAAATTGATCAGAGCATGGTAAAACCTTAATTGGCTTTGGAACGAGACACGTATGACGTAAATTGGCTGCGTAAAACATATACAAAGAAGAGCATCGTAAGGAAATTGGGACTTACATAGGGGAAGTTTCTTTTGCAACATGCGGTATACAAATACCACAAACAGTTATCTGGTCATCTAGAGAGTAATGTAAAAGTATGCTTTTACCTGATTAAGGCTTGAGTTATGAACAAACTAGAAGATAAATAGTTGGAAATGTAACCAATGTTGGACTTTTTAAAAGAATAACTAATGGCAGAAAAGGGTCAAATCATCACTAATGACAGAAAATTCAAAGACAAAACGTACGTGATAAAAGGAAATCATCTCGGAATATACATTAAGAAATAGAGTAATTTAAGGTAAAGTTTATTGCAAGGATTCTTCAACGCAGACTAAAGGAATTTGATCTGAAAGCTAAAATTTTACGGAAATAGTCGTTGCTATCTGTCAAACAAAACTTGAAAATCTGAAACGGTAGAAAAACCCATATTAATTGGATAACGAGTCACCGGATCAGAGGTATTTAAAGTGATGAGACCAAAATTGCCCTATTTGGTACAGATAGCCTAAAATACATAAAGTGAAGATTTTGCGAAATGCTCATCCAGATTGCATTACACTACAGCAAAACACCCAAATAGTATAATATGGAAGTACATATCATTAAACGCTTTAGAAAGAATTTATGTTATAAATTAAAATATAGACCCCACCCCACTAAAATACATAAAGGAAATGCTTTAACCCAAACTGAAATTTTCGAAAACAATCTAGTATGTATATTTCAAGGTGATTAAACTACATGTCATGTGACTCCTGCGCCCAAAAACTCGTTAGAAGGAAACTGTATTCCTCTACTGTTGCTTGGAATGGCCTGGTAATAGTCCAGATCTCAACTCAATCAAAAAGTTATTCAGAGGACTCATGAAACTTGTGAGTGAGAATATGCTCAGCAAGGAAACCAATTCTGGAATTAACTCAATCAAAAATTTATGGAGACGAATATTGAAAACTTGTAAGTGAGAAAAAAAACCAGCGATAAAACCCAGTTGCTAGATGCAATAATTACATCTCGGTTTGACGTTATAACAGCTGATGGGCTTAAACGATTTACTAGAACGATTAGTAAGGAAGTAAGGTAAGATAAAAATTACTCAACTTAGTAATAACAGACAATGTCAGATTGTTTGTACATCTCTTATTTTCTATTTTTTCCCTTTTTTATAATCTAGGCCATTATAAATTAACTATCACAGAAGCTAATTCATTAATATTTTGATTATATTACATCTCCAATGATATAAAGTATTATTATTTTATTTTAAGACAAATTTAGTATTATTAATGCTCAAACATCAAACATAGATTATTATCAAAGTGTCATTCCTCAATTTCCGCCACAACCGTACTTAGTAAATTTTAAAAAAAAATGAATTACCTCTAGGAGTTGCCACACATGATATTAGTCAATGAGAGTTACATTCCATGTTTTCCATTATGTTAGTACTTTATATATTTTATGTAGGAGCACTATTTAGCTCTGTGTTGGCAATCTACTTAAATCTTGAATATTTTAAAAGTTTAATATTTTAAGTAATTTTTCCCTTTAAAATACCTCAATTTCTAATTATGTTACTCTTATTTATAGATTGAATTTTTAAAGCATTCGTGGTGTGTTTTTGCTCCTCAAATATCTATTAAAATTTTGTGCTATGATTACTGAAGTTTTCATTGCGTATTAAGGTATTAGGTATTTTAACAAGTTAAAGAGTGTACACAACGGAAGGATGAAAAAAAATTAAGAACACTTAAACAAAATAAAAATTAATGTTTTATATATATATATATATATATATATATATATATATATATATATATATATATATTATATATTTCTTTTAGACTCCTTAACTTTCAAGAGCCTCAATAATATTGTACAAGATGTTGAACATTTTAAAATAGTATTTTGATTATCAAAGCTCGCAATATATAGTTTTAATGCATAAAGCTATTATATGTATTGCAAAAAACTCTTAGAGTTTCACAAATGTTATTGAATAAGCAAGAAATTAGAAGTTGGTGAATATATAAATACAATTAGATACCAAATTTTAAGGTTAAAAGTCTGAATATGTGCTTGTCAGAAACTTTAACATTTTGCAATAATTTTTCATTGAAAACTATAATATATAATATATATTTCAATGTATTAATGTTAGATTTAATATACAAATATTATTACGATATAGTTAAGAAATAATTAATAGAAGGAAAATAGAAGAATTATAAATATTTCAGGGGATATAAAAATTGTTTTATGGAATTGTAACTTTTAAATTTAGCTTCAAATTGTAGATTTTAAATGATTTCACATAATAAAACATTTTCATTAAATGTTATGCAAGGATTCAAGAGTAATTATATTTACCAATTTTTTTTATAAACCTGCCGGTATATTTTCCACAGTATTTCATTATTTTGTAAAGATTTATATTTTTAATTATTATAAATGTTAAAGAAAATATAAATGCATATTTTTTAAAATTAAATATATTAAAATATTTAAAAGTTTTAAGATTCTTCGAAGCAAGATTATTTATACAGTTTTTACTGCACTTTAAGCATTATAAGATTATTGTGGACTGTTGTTATTCAGACGAAAAATGTTTTATTTGAATAAAAATACCTTTAAACTTTATATAACATAAATATTAAGTCTCAACCGGAAAATATAGTTAAATCTTGAATATTTCATAAAATCAATATTTAATGTATTTTTTCCCTTAAAATAGATATTGATTTCCTCGTATACAAGCTACACAATGCTGTCAACATAGAGAAAATTTAATAATATTTTAGGAGAATGGATGTATTTCCTAAAATTAATCACGCACAAATTTAGTGATTCTAAATGCTAGCGTCCGTGCAGAGTAAGGATAATAGTTTACTTCCTATCCAGACCGTGGATAAATATTTCAAAAGTTTACAGACTCAGGCATTATCACGTTAATCACCCTTTAAGAAACTATGTTTGCTCCACTGGTTGTTAAACCTCTTCACCGTCAATGTTTTAATACTCGTGTTTAAATCTACTTTAAATTTCAAGTTGATAATAATACATGTTGAATGTAGAATACTAACAGAAGTCTTTAGGCATCTCTAATTAATATTATTATAATGTATTTTACATGGTTAATTTACATAACCAAATATTTCTTAAAAGTATTCTTATACATCTGATACATAATGAATAAATCTGACATCTTAATTATATGCTTCAGCATTTTTGAAATGTTCATTAATTTTATAAATGTTAAACATTATTTTGGTATAGTTAAGGAAACTATCATTTTGAGACAGATATCTACATAGATGTAATAATTTGCATGTGTTTTATAACTAATGATTGAAACAGTCAAATTGGCTTATATAAATTGTACGTAGATGTTTAAAATAGATAAATGTAACTCCAACAGGTTTTGCTCGTATCCATTCGGGTTCTCGGAAAAAAGGAACTTCCCTAATTTGTCTGGAAGCCAATTGGACAGCTTATCAACTAGAACAGTTACCTTTTTTCCTGCATTTACATTTAGCATTGCATCTATAATATGTCTGATGTCTGAGGTAGTCCTTTTAAGACTGGATTGCTAAATATGTATTCCCTTCTTTGTGAAACTATAATTATGAGAGAGATATCCACGTATATGCAATAATTTGCATGCGTTTTATAACCAAATAATGAAATAGTTAAATTGGTTTATATAAATTGCACGTAGATGTTTAAAATAGATAAATGTAACTCCAACAGGTTTTGCTCGTATCCATTCGGGTTCTCGGAAAAAAGGAACTTCCCTAATTTGTCTGGAAGCCAATTGGACAGCTTATCAACTAGAACAGTTACCTTTTTTCCTGCATTTACATTTAGCATTGCATCTATAATATGTCTGATGTCTGAGGTAGTCCTTTTAAGACTGGATTGCTAAATATGTATTCCCTTCTTTGTGAAACTATAATTTTGTGACAGATATCCACGTATATGTAATACTTTGCATGTGTTTTATAACCAAATAACGAAACAGTCAAATTGGTTTATATAAATTGCACGTAGGGGATGTTAAAGATAGATAATTGTAACTCCATTAAGTTTTGCTCTTATCCATTCGGGTCCTCGTAAAAAAGGAACTTCCTTAATTTGTCTGAGCACCAATTGGACAGCTTATCAACTACAACAGTTACCTTTATTCCTGCATTTACAGTTGGCAGTGTATCTATAATACGATTGAGGTAGTTTTTTTATGACTGGATTGCAAAATATATATTCCCTTTTTTGTAAAACAAGTTTTACAGATTTTTTTCCCTAACACTAAAAGCATTTGAGATTTCTTTTGGGTTTCTGTTTACTTTTGCACACAATTCAAGTAGTAATTTCTCAATTATGAAATAAAAACTTTTTATTTTATTTCATGATCAAAGTTTAAGTCAAATTTTTATAGAGGTTCTTTTTGTTGTGGGATAGTAACAGAAAAAAATAAAACTTTAAGTAAAAGTTCCGTTTTGTTTCTCAAAATACAAACAAAATTTACATGCTTTATTAAATTCAATATCTGTTGAGTGATAACTTACATCTATATTACCGTTTACATTTATATTACCGTACATTCAGGTGAAGAGATAAATTTGGAATTTTGTTGCAAGAGGTTACTTTTTTGTTGGAACTACCCAAAGGGCAATTCAAAACTTTAATTTAGTTTAATTACTTTTCTTTTTTTTGTTAGCTATGGAAATTTCTAGAACATTCATTACTCTTCTGGGACTATGTTCCAGAACACTAGTCCACTGTAGATGGAAGAAAGAATGGATGAAAAATAACAAGTAGCTCAGCAAATTTGTCACTCCTATCTTCTACCAACTTGTTGAGTGACAAAGTACACTGTACTACTTGATAATCAAATTCTCTATGACTAACCTATGAGTAACAGCATGACATTGTAACCCATTTGAACAGAAAAATATAAATGAAAAATTAGCATAATTTTAGACTTAGCATCAACAAATATAGTGCCAATTGGTTTACAAAAATAATATTATTCCTTTAAACCTTTAGGGTAACATCAATAGAATAAATTTTACAACACTAAATTCTACTAAATCTAACTACATTAAGTGTTATTAAATCTTATTACATTCATTTTGATCTCACTCTTTTAAATAACAATTACAAAAATGCTTACCTAGATTATCGTGTTCCATCAGAAATAATTATCTTCGACATATGCATTTTATAATTTTTCTCAAAGATGGCTGTACCTGTTTGAAAATACTCATTCAAGAAGAATCCCTATTGCATGATTCTGGCGTTTGAAATATTTTCGTGTTCAATAGAAAATCAAGTTTGTTTATATAGATTTTCAACAATATAAATAATTTTAGTGTACAAGAGTCTTTCTTGCACCGGCAGTGACGTCATACTTTGTTTTTCGTATTTTTGTCGTAAACTATAGATAGTACAGGAGCACTTATTTGGGCAGTTTTTATGTAATCCCAACGAGGAATCTAGCTGTGTAGGGTTTATGAGGTATTTTAAGGAAAACCTAGATATGTATGTATGTATGCAGCCAACGTGAAATTCGCACACTATGAATTTTTAGCTCATTGTGAAATATTATAAATGATAAACATACAAAAAATTACTACCTACCGAGATAATTAACTTAACTACCATTTAAGATATCTTTAGTTTAAGAGTTTTAATTCGATCTGTTTTTGTTTCCATTTCCACCTTAAATGCTTAAAGTTATTTGTTTAAAATATTTATTAGTTTTTATTTGACATTCAAGTAAAAAAATGTGATAATTTTCACTTTTAAGATCTGAAATTGAACATAAAACTCTCAGTGTATGAGTTTTTACTTCACTGACTTTATAAAGATTTAGTTTTCTAAGCCAGACTCCTGTCAAAAGCAAAATTATGTAAAGATTGTACATACATGTTATATTTTGTCTCTGCATTGACAGATATAAAGCATTCCTCATGCAATTATGTCAAGAAAACGAAGAAACATATTTCAATTATAATTGAGTGCTACTGTCTATATGATAGGTAATTACCGAAACCCACACATACACACTTCTATATTTTTCTAGCAAGTCCCTTTAAACTAATGAACTGAAACTAATAACATAATAACTTTCATGTAACTCGTAAAAAATATGACTTTTCCAGTAACAGAACAAAAAAGGAAGTCGAAAATTATTATCAATTACGTAATAGGGGGAAAAGGGAAAAAGAATCTTCAAAAACTTATTTAGCACGGAACGCAAGGGCAGTAATTAATGAAGGTTCTTGCTGTATAATAATTTTTGCTGTTAAATATATGTCAGAATTAAAGAACAGCACAACAGCTCGTAGTAATGATTTAAGTAATGACTGCTGGTTATATTCTAACAGAGGACTTTGCTTGCAGTAGAGAGTTGATGACTCTTTTTTTTTACCTGTTCTTTAATATTTCATTTTGAGGATGACACCTGACTGTGTTTTGTAGTAAATAATATTTGTGTAGTGGATTTTTTTAACTTACAGAACTAATAAATCAGAAATCTCCATATATTTTAACATATTTCAGTTTTCATTATTTAGCATGTTGTAACAATTTCAGATATTTTTCTTCTTTGTTTTATTTGGGTAATTTATAACTATTTAAGAATTACTAGCATATAGCCCATTATATGACGGGATTAGTAATTTTTTTTCATTTTCCAGAATTGTAAAGTACCCTATTGAGCAGTTAAAAATAGTTTGTCTTTTGGATGACAATTTTCTTTTACACGCTCAATGATTTGATTATCTTCATACTCCCCTAATGTCTTCCAATATTGTGAATGCAGTTTAGTGTCAAGCTGAATTCATTTAGTCCAACCGTGTGGTTATGCATAAATAACAAGCACATAAAACCACAAAATTTCGAAGTTTTTCAATTTTCAAATATATATAAATTAAACGCTAGATATTTATTAGTTCGGAAAATAGACTCATATACTTTTATGAAAAGAATTTGTTGTGAATACCGATGATAAAATATTCATTGCAACAAAAAAAAAATCTATGATTAAATTTAAAATTAACTCATACTTACCTAATGTATTATTTTTGCAAAGAAAAAAAAAAAACCTTTTTACGTCATATCCAAGTTTAGTGATAAAACTTACGAAAATAATGCAGACGATATTTGAATAATTTATAATAAGAAATGATTATTTGAGATATTTAAAGAAATCATGTGATAATACTAGAAAAAATATTTTTACCTATTTATTATGTGAAAAACTTAATAGCCAGCTCTTAACCGGGGAAAATTGGGCTTGAAATAATGGCATTAAGAGTTCGAAAAAGGTGGGAGGGGGATTTCGAACATTTAAAAGACTTGCTTTGAATTTTACTAACCCTAACTCATCAAGAATCCAATATAGATGCCCCTATCCATTCCAGGTCCAACCGCTTCATAAATTCAATGGCAGATGGACAGATAACTGAGGCTATTATTATAAAGGGGATATTTATACTTGCGTTTTACTGTATTAAGTTTTGTGCATCGATAATCAATATTTCAAATCTTTATTCATATTAATGTTGTATAATAAGTAATTTAACAGCTGAACAGTAATTATTACTTTAGTTACGTAAAATGTTAGTGTTGAAAAATATTTATTCTGTATGCTTAATTGGGATTATTAGGTACGTGTTTAACACACTAAAAAACTGAAAAATATTTAATGTTCATTAATTTAGTGTTTTAAATTATATTTAAGGCAGATCAATCAGTTTAATTTCAATGGATATATTTTATAATGTTAACATCCAGTCTTTATCTATCAAAATTTTCTTTGTATAAAAAAATTACACTCTAATCTTCTCACTTTTTATCGTAGTATGCTCAGTTTAATAGCGTTTATCAAACACTTGCTACTTCTTTATTAGGTACTATTTCTTCACTGACATTAATGTCTGATATAAAAAGTGACCTTACGTACAATTGAAATCATTTGACTCATTTGTGATTGATTTGATATCATTTTTATCACTAGAGTGAATAAAAACATAAAGCCACAGTAGCAGTAATTTTATATGCCGTAGTATGGAAATTTTGGTTTAATTAATACCAAAAGCCATTTTCTTTTGCAGGAACTTAAAAAAATAATACGAAAAGGTGTTAACAGCAAGCAGCTATATAAAAAATATTAACAGAGTTCTATAATTTGTTATAAAGGTACTTTACAAATAAATAAAAAAATGGTTATTTATTATACAGAAATATTAATAACTTTAGAAAACAGTTGCAAATTCCGAAGCACTTTTTACATATAGATTCCATTTTAGTTAGCGTGGGCGAATATTCGATTACATAAGAAGCCCAACCTGTAGTCAAAAATGAATATTAAGAAAATTTGCAAACCTTCGAGAAACTGCATAACTTATCTTCCATTATTGCAAAGTCTCACTCACGAATAATTGCATTGTTTCTTAATTACCCAAACACGCTGAAGCAGATTGCCTCCTTAGTCTATTTGCTGATTGCTGCTATATAAAGAATGAAAGAAATATCTTACACTGTTTCAATAAATATAACCTTAAATATTTTACAATCATCCTATATAGAGCTTACCTTCATTGCATTTTTATAAATAATACGTCTTTCTATCTCTTTACTTCACTTTGATTAATATATGCTAGATATTTAAGATATTATTTTTACTGTTTTATATGACACTTTTTGGTTTGATAATTTAAGTATTTCTAGAAACAAAACTGAAATTATTTCATATTTAATAAGAATAAATTTAAATTTTAGTGCTGATAAAAATATGCAGAATATAAAATTTATTTATATTTGATTTATAAATTTATTGTTATTCTTCATATATATATATATATATATATATATATATATATATATATGACAATGGTAAAATCCCCTGATAAGCAATCCCATAAAAATAATCTGCAGTATGAGAATAAATATAAAAAATTTTTCGTATTCCGTGTATATAATCAGTCTGATTTCTAAGTTTATTATTTATAGAATTAATATATCTGTATAATTTTTTAACCCAAAACTAACTTAATTATTATAGTATTCTAAGATGTTGTAGATTCTATTCCTATAATTTTAAAATTTACCACAATACATGTTTCTCCTTTCACGGTGGTAATCTTTGGAGACATCTCTAATACCAAAATTATTTCCTGATTATCTCAATTATTCTTGCATAACAATTTTACGTAACTTCGTTTCCTTTCATGACTAGTCATGACGAGTCATCATTTGATTACTATTAAAATTCTCACTGGCTTACAAGCGCCTCCACATCAATACATGCAAATGAAATTAGAGACAGAAATTGGAACACGAGTAACCTTTATATTTTTTACTTCAATTTTGGCAATTACTTCAATATATTATAAAATTAATTTCCTTTATCAACCAAATACTTTACATTATGAAGCACGTGTGTGTGTGTCAGTGTAGTAAAATCAATCTACCAGTCACATTGAATTAAGCCCCTATTTTTTTACTTGTCCGGACTTCCTAGTCAAAAACTTGCCTGGACAGTTAAACTATTGGAGTAATATATATTCGGAACAAATTGAAAATAAATGCACAAGTTTATTTAAGAGCTGCTAAAGAGACATATTTATCAGTGAAAGGCACACGATGGAATGACCATAGAAACAATTTCTGGAACATGGTTAGACCCCACAGCGAGCGATGCATAGAATATTCCAAAGGGACATGAAATTTAATCAGTGAATTTAACGATAAAAAGTAACTTAGATCGGACGAGAGAAACAGAGTCACAAGCAGCGACAACTGGCACCTATAGCAGAGAAATCTTTAGTAAAAATAGCTTAGACAAATCTTATGATGTAGACACTAATTTAATTAAGATATTTTATGGATGGGAAAATATATTTGAAGGAATAAGAAGGGAAAATGTCGGAATTCATAAGAGATATTAAATTGAAATAATTTTTATATATTACATACATATGTATACGTACATACATACACACACACACACAACAACACACACACACCACACATATATATATATATATATATATATATATATATTATATATATATATATATATATATATATTATATATATATATATATATATATATATATATATATATATATATATATATATATATATATATATATATATATATATATATATATATATATATATATATATATATATATATATATATATATATATATATATATATATATATATATATATATATATATATATATATATATATATATATATATATATATATATATATATACATATATATATATATATATATATATATATATTATATATATATATATATATATATATATATATATATATATATATATATATATATATATATATATATATATATATATATATATATATATATATATATATATATATATATATATATATATATATATATATATATATATATATATATATATATATATATATATATATATATATATATATATATATATATATATATATATATATATATATATATATATATATATATATATATATATATATATATATATATATATATATATATATATATATATATATATATATATATATATATATATAAAGAGAGAGAGAGAGAGAGATAGATAGATAGATATACATAAAGATATAGATATATGTGCGTTGTTATAGTGCGAATGTTATACTTTCTAGGATAATTATAACTATTAAGCTTAATATTTATTGGCAGACCTTCAATTCAAGTATAACTGAAGAAAACATCTTAAATTATACCCACTTATAATAAATTAAATGAGAAACTACCTAACTTAGTCTCCATTACTGCAGAAGGGAATCTCACTCCCAAATAATTGCTTTGCTGCTTAATTGCCCGAACAAGTTAGAGCTCGTTCCCTCTTTAGTTTGCTGCTATAAAAATATTGAAAAATACCCTTTAGAGTTCCAGTTGTTCCTAAACTGTTCAACACCTAAAAATGGCCTTATCAATTTTATGTGCTTCCAGGAAGTCTCTCTTTTAAATGCCGAGCTCAAGGATGGTAGAGAATAACGCAGCAATTAAGTAATGCTATAATCCTGGGAATATTAATGACCAGAGGTGAGTGATCGTGATTAGCCGGAGGAATTTCTTTATGATTAATTCTTTATGATTAATGGGCACCGGGAACAAAGAATTTTGAGTTTCAAATATTTGAGTCATCTCCAGGAAAGTGCGAATGCTGTATAAAACTCTTTATTGTGATAGTCCATTTATCAGTGCTTTGAAGTGCGTGTGAGAGAAATTTAAAAGATAAATGTATCACGTGACAAAATGAGTTTTCGAGCTGTAATTCTTAATTAAGAGAATGAAACTTGACATTTAATTAAAATCTTTTTTTGAATCTTTCGCAGTTAGAAATGTACTAGAATTTTTGTATGTAAAAAAAGAACAATGCTGAGTTTTTTAGATTTACCAATGTGTAAAAGTTATGAAATATATTTTTTTTTTCAAAAAATTAAATTAGAATTTTTTATGTACACATATACACGTAATCCATATCTTAGCATCTGAACTTTTACTGAAAAGAATTATACATGCGACTATTTCCCATCTATTTTATTACAATAATTTCACGATAAAAGATACCATTAAATATATAATAACCATTCCCCAATACCTAACTAGTGGTTAAATGTATTAGTGCATTTATATTTTTTATGATGTACATATGCTATTTTAGACTTTCTGATATTAAAAACAGAATAATTTTGAGCTTTAAAAGAATAAATTCTTTTGGTGTATTATTTAGCTTATGGGTATACATTTTTAAACAAATGTAACTAAGCAATTATACAATATTAATTATTAAGAAATGAGTGAAAAAATACATTACACGAAAGAACATATAGTTACCTATCATAAAACTGCTCTCGTTATGTAAAAAGTCAATGTAATTTAATAAAGTTTAGTAACTAAGATAAAATTTTGTTTCGCTGCATTTCTTTTCTTTTAAGAGATTTAAGAAACAGTTCTTGGTCACCGTAGAAGAAAAAAAAATTTAATCATTATTTTGATGGTATTGTAATAATTTTCTTTCAGCAATAATGTTAGAGATGATAATGTATTCCAATTGGAAAAATTAACCGATAAGTGTATTTCAGGTTGCAAAAGACAGTTATTATTAATTAAAATACTCTTAATATTTAAAAGGAAATATTTGCAATTTCAGATAGTGGAGGTAAATAAAATGGGTTTTGATTTAAATATTACCATACATTTAAATAATCCACTTATACATTGTCAAGTTATTTTTACCATAATATTTTCTCTATTGATTTATGGATATTTTAGATATACAAGTAATACAGTGCTGGTTCAACTAATAAATCAATACAATAATTTTTATTTATGTATCTTACCAGTATATGTTATATGCTCTTAAAAATAGCACTATAAAATTTCTTGAGAACATCATTTTTATAGACTATAAATCTTGCGATGGATTTTAATATTATTTTAAATAAAATGCCATATATATAGAATTATCTTAAATACATAGATTTTCTTTAGTAATTACGGTGAAAATCAATAAAACACACCAATGTGTGTATAAAAATACTTTTGCTAGAGAAAATATTTTGTAATTATATTCACTAACTTCAGAAATATATGATTTTAATTCTTAATATGGAGATTTTAATTCGAAAAGTTTCACATCTTTGTTTTTCTGCAGCATAAAAATATATCCCTATGAACTTTTCAGAGCGAGCTTTTGATATTAAAAATATATTAATTTCTTAAATTTTAATAATGATTTACATCTAACTCAAAATGTACTTGCATTTTCAAACAGTTTAGATATAATAACCAGGAAAATATACTTAGGATATGTTTTAAATGAAAGTTAATTAACCAATTTGGAGATTATATATAACATGGAATTCGCTTACTAAAGAAAGGTTAGTATATAAAACATAATTCATTAATGAAAAATTTTTGCTATTTTTGAAAAATCTTTACATTCTAGATATCTTTTATGAAATTTTACCAAATATGAAATTGGAGACAAATAACTATAAATTTATTTGTTAATTATATTAATTTCTAGCTTGGTAGCCATAATTATTATAACAGAAATATTTAGGATGTCAGAGTCATAGTCTTTATATTCCTCAAATCATTATTTATTTAATACTTTTTATACTTCACGGTAATCAACCACGTTTATAACCAGTATATTTAAGTAAATTATTAGCTACCTACATTTAGACAATCTAAATAATTCAAAAGATATTACTAAGAAAACTGACTAAACCTACTTAATTATGTGGTACCCCAATTCTCATTGTTATATTAGAAGAAAAAAATGTTGGTACCATATGTACAGGTATTAGGTAACAACGGAGTTCGTCAATTATGAAAATTCTTTGTTTTGGGGAAAATTTTGAGCTCCTGTATTGTAGTCTTCATTGGGATAGGTTTTTTTAATATTTTTGTTAATAGTTTATAACGTTTCTGAATAATTATAAAAAACCTTTATATTCATGCTTTTGTGTTTTTTATGCATTTATTCATTTATGAATTTAGTTTTTTAATCGTAAGTAAAGGGAAATATTAATTTTAAAATTGAATTTCGTATTTGAAATCGATAAAAAATTTTAATCTTTTTAATAATATGCTTCAAATTCTTTTTTAAATGAAGTAGTTCAGAAGTTTCTTTCTCGAATATATAATATATAAATAAAAATTAAAATCTTTCAAAAATTTGAAATTGAAATTTTGATTAATTGCTTCTGAAGATCTCCCTCAGTCCAAAAAGACCATTTTTAATGATTATATGTGTGTATGTATGTGAACACGACAAAACAATTCGTATTAATTTATAGAACATGTACATTAAAGCAAAATTCTCATTTTCTATCTACCTTTTGTTTACTTCTAGTTAAAATATTGCTACTTCCATTTTCTGCCTTCTTTCCTATGATGTTATTTAAATATATAAAATGAAATAGCATAGCAATAAGACATATATTACTCACTCATGCAACAGTGTTCATATATTTGTAAAACTAAGTGCTAAAACATTAATAATCAGTTGCTTTTTTTCATGAGTATACTGGAAAACCGAGAGGGGGCATTTCCCGATATTTTATTACTGTGTTCAAAATTACATGAGTTAATCATTCGCATGAATGATTTTTAAAGTACATAAATGCACTTAACGCATTAAGTATACATAATTTGATTAAACTAAAGTTAGATATTGCCTCTTTAAAACATTTTCGTAGTAGAAATTTCAACTGCACGTAAATTTAAACTTTATTTCAAAAGACACATTAATAAAATATGGTTATTTTCTCTATAAAAAACATTTAATATTTATTTTATGCAAGAGTTTAAAAAAGCTGTGGCAGAATATTGGCAGATTAAAATGAGTATATTTTCTTGAGTTTGAAATAGTATTGTAAAACAATCATCAACATTCTCATATTTTAAAACATTCTCTAAATCAGCAAGTAAGTTTTTAACGTACAGAAGGTTAAAAATCAGGTTAATTTGTCAGTATTTTTATCACCATAGACTCAATGCTAAAACCTTCTCTAGTGGTTTGGTTTTGTTAGAGTGTTTAAATGAATGTTGATCTAATGTGAGTAATCTTGTAACAGGTGGGTTACGCTCCAGCCCGCCGAATGTCCTCCGGGTACATTAATTGTTACACACAAAACAGTTCAGTGGTCGCAATGTCCTCCAAGTTCAGAAGTGATACCTCTGTAAGTAGTTGCTGAAGCCTGATGGCTTTTTGCATGGTAACACTGTCTATACATAGGACACATTCTTGAGACTAAGTAAGCCTTCAGACCTCGTTGTTCCTCGCTAAAAGAGAAACTGCATATTATCCTTAGCTATACACCAGTCGTATATTGAGACTGTGTCAGTTGGACCTGGTACAGGTTTTCTTATTCCAGATAGATAAATAAAAACAACGAGTATAAAATTAATCTTTAGTCCCTATTCTCATTTTAATTATAAAACCAAATTATTATACGATTAAAATTCGGGTATTTTAAATTTAACTTTATTATAATGCATCAGAGGCAGTAGGCTGATGTATTTTAAGAATGGAAGTGTTTTACAACAAGTATTTGCAGAAAAAAATCTATAGAGCAAATTTTCATTAAAAAATAACAATTTCATTCGCCATGGCCACTAATCAAAATATCTCCAATTTTTTCTTCACTTTTATGATGAAGGTAATCCTGCAGGGATTTATAGTTGTAATTAAATTACTAGGGCTTGATACGAGTTAAAAAATTGTGATCAATGGTTGTTGTATACCAGAATTTTTCTTTTTATACAGGTATGATAATCTCCTCTTAGATAATAATTAATCTTAAGCATAAAAACACATATACTTTTTCTCCAAAATTTTTGCACACACTGTGATTGACATTAATTTTTATTAAAAAAAATAAAATATTCTTTCAATTTATTTTTCTGGTCACATGAAAGATTTGTTTATCAACGTTAACTTTATATTAAATAATAATGTAAACCTAGACAGTATTGAGAAAACTTTATAAACTGTAAGCAGCAATAAGAAATAAAATTTACATCGAATTTTATTTCTGTTATATGGCAGCATGTAATATAAAAAAAAATTAAAATATTTTATAGGATGTAATATAAAAAATTAAAATTTTTTATCCGTTTCTATTAAAGTTCATGAGTAGCTGTAATACTAACGAAA